>CM060911.1:257930508-258398008 GCA_030737875.1 Allium sativum | reverse complement strand
CCCTATTTCATACACAAACCGCTTTTTTCATCCTCCCAACATTTAACCTTTATTGTAGATAATAAGGGAGGTTTGCTAATGACTATTACAATAATTTATGCTAGTAATTGTTTTTCAGAACGTTAGAAGTTATGGGACTCACTTATTTCAGAATCACGTCACATAAATAACTCATGGGTGCTTATGGGACACATTTTTGCTATCAAAAAAATATGCATACACATGCAGTCACTACCTTATCCTCATCCCCGCCCACCGATATGTGAGGTTGCCAGAATCATCAATTTGCTTTAATGCATAAGCGTAAGTAAATACGTCTATTAATGACACATGATGCCCACACCTCTTTCCCATATTACATTAAATATATATTTTTAATTCTACACAGCTATTTGCTGAAATAATCGATATACAAATCTAATAACTGTTTAGAATCATAAATTCTCACGATGATGCTGGAAAGACATAGATCTGCCACGATGTGTTATGGGATTTTTGCTTTTATTTGATGAGTTCCTCTCCGACCCAGCCTGCAAATTTATAATAATATATTTAATAATTGTGAAATAATCAATGCGATATTTGGTAGATTTACCTTGGACTCATCAATGTTCCACCATCTAACTCAAGAATCCCATATAACCACACCCATCTTGTTTGGTTTCTTAAGCCCTGACATCACCTCCCTCTTTGAATTCTAGTGGCTCTGGATTAGGGAAACGTCGGCCTCCTGTAGATCTAATTCCCGTGTACAACGAGAAAATATTACTAATTGTTCATATATACTTAATTATATTGTTAAGCGATATAAACTCATAAAAAATCCTAACATATGGTCTCCTTAATGGGATTAGGGATCCACTTGGGCTATCAATCTGACATCCTACTTATGTATGCTTGCAAGAACTAATCCTGATGGTTCTAACTCGAATCCCCTGTGTTAAATATAAAACAAAGCTTTTGATAATTAAATTTTCTATGCCAATTTGAAAATGGCAGATTCAGTTACTCGCAACTGTCCTCATCCTTCACTCCTACAACCGCCAGAACCACCACCAACCAGAAATACTCCTCCATCTTCAACGGTTCCATCATCTTCTCAATCTTATGTAGAAGCAATTCAATCACCAATCTCTTCATAGATGCCAAATCGAAGATTACAAGTCACCCCACCATCAGAAAGCCATGTTGTTTTACCAGAAACAATTATTAACAAATCATAAGAACTTTGGGCGAACACTATAATCCTTCATCCTGTAGATTTCCGCATCTCCTATGTTTAAATTGAAGGAGTATATTAGCAATGTATGGAAACCAGACTGCTTGGTCTAGATCCATATAAATCCATTTTACCATTTCTCTATACAATTTGAGTTGTCATCGGATTTTGACAAAATTTGTGAATGCACCACAAACTCTTATTATGACAAACTGATGATAGTTGACAAGTGGTATCCTGGGCATGATTTTTTCCAAATTTAACACTTCTAAAATTCAAGTGTGGGTTAAATTATACAATCTTTAAATCGAAACGTGGAGTACCGATGCGTTCTCTCTTATAGCAAGTTTCTTAGGCAAACCATGCATGGCGGATAGCAATACCATTGAGAAAAAGTTCACCAATTTTTTTCGTGTTCAAGTCTGCATTGATGTTTCTTCTGAAATCACGAACTCTATTCCTGTTATGATGCCCACTGGAAAGATTCATGAAGTGAATGTGGAGTATGAATATTTGCCACCAAAGTGTGAGAAATGTCAAGTTTCGAGAACAAATCTTCAGTACATCACATTCAAACTATCCCTACCTGGTTGCCTAAGAAATCCACTACTTCCATGTCTTATGAACTAGATATTCAACCACCCGAAGAAACAGTTGACAACCTCTCTACTCATAGCACTTCTCCAGATGTTCCATCTGGCACTTCACAAGCTGATAACCTTACTTTTCTTGACAATTTGCTACCCATAGACTTACATAAAGATACACTTAAACAAATTGCAGAGGTTATCACCGGAGAAGACCAGAATTTGAAGGAAGATGATGTAGATGTTTCCAAGCTAGTAGATACTAACTCAAATTATATGCACCACACCAAAAGAATGAAAAATGTTGAAGCTCCACCTAAAGACAATTAAGGAGGTCATCCTTAATTAAATGACTATAATGACATGGAATGTTAGGGGAATGAATTCGTCCTGACATATTCAAATTCCTAACACAACTCAAGCCAACTATAGTTAACCTGATTGAGAACAAGTTAAATCCTGATAATTTCCACTATTTCATACACAAACCGCTTTTTTCATCCTCCCAACATTTAACCTTTATTGTAGATAATAAGGGAGGTTTGCTAATGACTATTACAATAATTTATGCTAGTAATTGTTTTTCAGAATGTTAGAAGTTATGGGACTCACTTATTTCAGAATCACGTCACATAAATAACTCATGGGTGCTTATGGGAGACTTCAATAATGCTACATCTTTACTTGATAAGCAAGAAGGTCTACCTATTCCTTTTCAACATATATGTTCCATTCAGAACCGTTTGACACTCACAGGGCTTATGAAGATTAAACCATTTGGGTTCCAATTTACATGGAGGAAGGGTGGCATGACAACACACATAGATAAAATTCTGGTAAATACCATATTCATGCAAAAGTTCATACACGTGAGAGCTATGTCCTTATCACAACATACAAGTGATCACAATCCTATCATTTTAAACTTACTACCCACCACTCAACCTAAGGGGTATCCTTTTCGATTTAATAATGAGTGTCCACTTTATGAAGGATATAATTAATGTGTGCAAAGAGGATGGTCGGTTAGTACTTGGGGTGCACAAAAAATATCAGTTTCAACACAAATTGGCAGCCTGTAAATCTGAATTGAAGACATGGAATAAATTTAAAATTAAACCTGATAATGCTCTTCAACCGGATGAGGATTATTTTCGCACATTGGAGATTGCAGTGGATCAATTACCCGAAGACCTTTCTTTATATAACGATATGTTGATTGCCAAAAATAACCTACAGATGAAACAGAGCATCAAATTTTGGAGCTTAAAACAGCAGAGTAAGGTTTCTTTTCAACAAGGTGATATGAATTCGAAAATTTTCTATAATAAGATGACAACTAGAAGATTCCATAATTATATTAAAGCTCTCATTACCCCTCAAGGTGAATTACTTCACAAACTAGATATGATTAAACAAGAAGCCATATCTTATTTTACAACGTTATTCAATGGTGATAGATATCTCAATTTCTACAAATTCAGCCTATCTCTTTTATTAAAAACCAAGGGAAGAGTTTCCTCTTATAGGACATTAGACTAGATGAGGTAAAGCAGACTGTATTCTCGGAGTATGACGACTCCAGCCCTGGTCCGGACAGTTTCAATGCCAAATTTATGAAATTACATTGGGATCAAATTCAATATGATTTGTTAGGTGCAATGCAGGATATATTTCATTCAGCGAAGCTGCCTAAGGGTTCAAATCACACATTTATTACTCTAATTCCTAAAAATGATAAACCTACATCTATTACCCGCTATAGGCCTATTTTGTATTGCAACATGTTCTGCAAGGCCTTTTCTAAGATTCTTTGTAACAGACTCAAAAATTTCTTGCCTCATATCATCACAAATAATCAACATGCCTTCATTAAAGGTCGATATGTTGGTGACAACATACTCCTTGCACATGAAATGCTGAGAGATTTTAGAAAGAAGAGGATTTCTAGATTATGAGTAAAGGTTGATTTGAAGAAGGAACATGATATGATCAGTCGAGAAGCAATATGTTATTTATGTCATGTATGGGGTTTCCAACTCATTTCATTAACTTTATATATTGATGTATATCATCTCCTACTTTTTCTACTCTATTTCAGGGCATACCGAAGGGGTTTATTTCTTCTACGCATGGGATACATCTAGGCAACCCATTATCTCCTTACCTCTTCACTATAGCTATGCAATTCTTCTCATATTTAATGTAGGAAGCTACTGAACTTAAACTGTTTCATCCTACCTTCAGTTTTGATCCTCTGGTTATACACTGATGATCTCCTCATTTTTATCCATGCTAATACATCTTTTTCTGTGACGTTAAAGGAATCTTTCATAAATTACATATCTATACAGGCTTAACAGTGAATGATGAAAAAATAAAGGTTTTTTTTCAGCCAGTCTACTTTAAATTCTGATGTTATCAAGGGGATTTTGGGGTTTGAAGAAGGAGCACTACCAATTAAGTATCTTAGCGTCCCACTTTCATCAAACTACCTACATTATTCAGATTGCCAGACATTGATTCATCGAATTCAACAAAAAAAATCAAGGATGGAAGGCTACATATAGTTATGCAGGATGAGCTGAAATCATTAACTTGTTCATCACTCCAATTGTTCTTTACTGGTTGTTTGTTTATCAAATTCCGGAGTACACCTTAGATAAAATCCAATCCATATGCTCTGACTTTTTCTAGGGAGGAACTCAACATAATGTTTCGTGGAGCTCCCTATGCAAACCAAAACATGAAGGAGGGATTGGCCTTCGGCTTTTTTCCGATCTTAAAAAAGCCTGTTGTTTGCAGCTACTATGGAACTATCACACGAAGAACAACTTATGGTCTGCATGGATGAAAAGGAGCTATTGTAGTGGAAAATTCTTTTGGTCAATGGCAGTGGATGCCAATGCATCTGGTACTTGGAAAAACATGTTGAAGTTAAGAATCAACGAGAAAGCAAGTTATGAATAAAGATATTGTAGATGGAAAGCATACATCCCTACGGTTTGAACCTTGGATTAATTGTAAATACCTGGTGGACTTGCTCAGCGTTAACAGGTTTCAAGCCATAAGGAATGATAGAGACATAGTAGATATTATTTTTCGTTCTAACACTTTGCAATCATCATTGCATCCTGCAACTAGAGAGGTTGCAGAAGAAATCCGTGGAGTTTCAATTGTTTCCAATGGTCTAGCAGACTTCCATCAATAGTATGATGGTAAGGATTTTACACTATTAAGAGCATGGGACCAAATAAGAGACAGAGGGATTTATTGACCTATATATTCGATTATATGGCACAACAAGAATAGCCGTAGAATGGCATTTATTTCTTACTTAGCAGCGTGTGATCGTCTTAATACTAGAGAAAAGTAAGCTCGTTTTGGCATTAATACATACATTTTTAGTCTATTGTGTGAACGAGAAGTCGAAACTAGTCATCATTTAGTTTTTAACCGTGAATATTCCTCTTTTGTATAGTTTTGACGAAATTAAAACTTCATATATCACTGAATTCTCTATTGTCACTGGATGGGGAAGCAAATCAATTACTTTCAACATTTACAAAAAGGATCAGATCAAAGTCCTTGCATTTGCTGCTTTCACTACGTCTATATACATCATTTGGCAAGAAAGGAACGCAAGGATCTCTTCAAATCATCGGACACATTATGCTATTAAAGCCAAGCAGATTGAGAAGGAAATATTTTACCTAGTGCGTAATAATGGATCGGCTTCTAAAGCTATAGAGGAAAATCCGAATTTGTGAATGGGGAATAGAACTACGCGATGGTGGATGATCCAGTTTGTTTTAGAGTGTGATGAATAGTTTGGGCCTTGGGCCTTTGAGTGGGTTATATATTTGTATCTATAAACTATGTATATTTTTTTTTCTGAACAAATGAAAGGTACCCATTTTCAAAAAAAAAAAGATATATATATATATATCATGTACAAAAAATTCTATTGTTATGTTATAAATTTTGATACTTACAATTCATCAGCCTTAGGCTATAAATAGAAACTAAATTATAAATGATTTCTATTATTTTGCAAAATATATAATTCATGTTTGTTTACATACTAAATTATACATATAACTTTTTATATACCAAATAATATTATAAAAAAATTATAGTATATGACATACAGTATTATACAAAACTTGATTTTAAATAAAGGATTAAGAGTTCATTGACATTTTTGTGCCTTTTGTGATGGTCGATCATTCTACTTTCTATTACAAACGCAGTAGTAACTACATTCCGTAAATCATATCATTTCATATAATGGTCGATCATCCTATTTCTGTCATGTTCATTGTACCGTACACAAATGCGCGTACACAAGGAACGAAAAGGAAGTACCGTTAAGATTTTGTAAACCGTTTAAAATGATATGATTTACGAAATGTAATTATTTTATAATGTTTGTAACTTATCCGATATAGGGACAAATCCGATAAATATTGTATCGAATGAATATAGATATCTGTTTTGTAGAATATCCATATAACGATCGTTTACAACACATGTCAGATGATGCCAAAAATTCTTTAAGGAATTTAATATTTATTTATATTTTATCATTTTATTAAATATAAAAATTAAGCACCTTATACATTAATTTGCTTATACTTTACCGTTTTATCAAAGTGGAAATTAGGTTAAGGGGCTTCTTTTTGTAGGGTAATAAGTTTTAAGCACAACACTTCTGAAAAATTAGTTTTAAGGACAATTCTGCATGAAAAAGATAAAAGCGGTTATCTTTTTAAGTTATGTAGGAAAAAGATAAAATCGGTTAGATAACCGCTTTTATCTTTTTTGCGCAGAATTGTCCTTGAAATCAATTTTTCAGAAGTGTTATCCTTAAAACTTATTACTCTGAACAAATAAGCCATTTAAGTGAAAATCCCCTTTATCAAATATATACTAAATTATGTGATTTATACTATTTTGCATAATATATAATTCATGTTTGTTTATATATTAAATTAAATATATAATTTTATATATATACTACATTATAGTATTTAAAGACTAATTTATGTGTCAAAATTATTATACCAACTTGATTTTAAATAAATGATTAAGGGAATCTAAAGTTAGATATTTACAAAAAATATACATCAAATCATTCAAATCAATCCTAATTAATCTAATAGTAATTACCATGCAAAGCTTATACACCTACGATCAGTCCAAACAAAATCATCCAAATCAATTCTAACTAATTATTTTTGACATTTTGATGAAGACAGTAATATAATACATACTTGGCCTTAATCGGAAAATCTAAAATAAGTAGGTTTAATGAAAAACCTGATTTGGAGATGATCTGAGGGTAGGGATAGGCAGCAAGCGGTGGTCAATGGCATCGTAGGTGGTTTAGAGGACTAAATAGGGGCAGACAGCGTTTGGAGAGGAGGAGGGAGGTGGGTTTTTGCGTTTTTGGATGGAGAAGATAAAATGAAAAGCTCGCGGGTTGGAAGATCGGTATACATGCGATCTCTATCGGCTAGCAATGACCGCGAAATAACTGATATAGAAACGACTTTCAACGGCTTCAGACTGTTAGTTTATTAAAATAACATTTTTTCATAAAAGTAACGAGTCGATGTTAGCCGTTGGAACTGTCATTGGTGGTCGTCGGAATCTCGACATGGTTATATATTGTTGTTCTTGTAGTGTACATCCTCGAAACTTGAGTTGTTAGTGTAAATGAACTCTTACACTAATTTTTTTGGCGTTAGGATAAGGGCATGAATCTTCTTCCCTTCATTCCATTTCCCTCGATGACTAGCAAATCCCATGTTCCATCTACCATTTTTCTTATTATCCAGGATCATCGTCCTTACTTATCTGATTTATGTTCCACGCAATCTCAAATTCTCCAAGGTGGAAGCGGTGAAGCCAACCATCTGCTACTTGACAAACTAACTCAATCCATTTTTTTCTAGTAAGGTAGAAGCAACCTTATTGGCAATATACGCGCAACACATTTAGACTTTTCATGTTTCGTAACTGCATCCTCTTCCACTCATAGAAGAGAAATGACCATAGTATCTTTGGAAATAATGATTCTCGCTTAGCAGAGGAGGAAAAGCGAACAAGTAGTGAAGGCACATGCCATTAAGATAATGCTTCTACAACGAAAGGGTGACTCTAGGTCCGAGGAGCCCTTAACCCAACACGATACATGAATTCCGTTACCACAGGCAAAATGATGAAGACATTCCTCTACCATTGAATCCAAAAAGCAATGTTTAGAATCCTATACATTTCTTCCAAAACAAATAAAGTTGTCCTCACTGGATAGATAACCTAGATCGAAAAAGATAAAATTAAGCTAAGGAGCCTCGAGACACCACACATTTGTCCTCTCAATGACCCAACAAAGCATTTCGGTAAATTATAAAAGATACCCCAGAGATATCCACATTCATTAAAGACAACGATGAAGAGTAGCATTCATGTGAATAAAATAAAATGAAACTGAAGTTAATAATCTTTCCACTAATATTATCAAAATATGAATGTTTAAGTCCTTCTAGTAAGAAATCTCTCCTCTCTTAAAGGGATGAGTACTTAAAGAAATCAAAATGAAGGCCTTGTTCCATTCAACCAAAGCTTGTTTCAGAGGTAACTGGGAAATTATGAAGACTAGTCTAACTTAAGGTGCCCCGAAATCCAAGATAACTCTTGCATGTAATGTTGTTATATAAAGCTGATAGGTCAAGTGGAGTACTTCTTGAATTTCAGTTCCAATCCTCAGGATATTCTGAATGATCGTAGGTTTCTTAAAGTCCAAATGGAAAGTCTTGGCTCCTTCTCAATGCTTTCCTCCTTGATATAAACTTGTCTATAAGTCTTTACTCCAGGGTGCGTTCAAGCCTTGTTGTCTACAATATCTCATTCAAAGAAAGTTATTCCTTTTGGAGATCTAGGTCCAAAAGGGTAGTCGTAACAACCCACCCAGAATGAGCCTAAATTTCGACCTATAAAAAGCCCATCGGACTTAGATCCATTCTAAATTGATCGTTGATTCCTACAAGGAAATATTTTAACAGATATAACAGAGCAGCCTAAATTGAAATCAAAATCTCACATAGCGGAAAGGATAAAATATAATAATCTGAAATAGATGTACCATAAATTAAAACCATATCAATGTCAATTACAATGAATGTCAACTGTCACTAAGAGGTACATCAATAATAATAATAATCCTAACAAAACAATAATCATAGTGCTACCATAAATGATAATTAGCTGTTACAGATCCTCCTTCGATTGGCTCCACACTCTAAGGCACCACTGGTCCAATGTCTTCACCTACTAACCTGTCTATATGTAATGAGGAGGGAGGTCAAAACAATAAGTTATCACATAAGCTTAAGGAATAACTATTTCCTAAACTTGGCAATATGAATTTATCCAATTATGTCTGTGAAACCTAACGCACAATCAAATGTATGAAATAATGAGGCGGACTCTCCTACAGCCACTTAAGGCCTACATATTATATATAAGGGCGGATTCTATTATCATTTAATACCTTACCAGGAGGACTCTATTCGACCACTTAAGGAAAATAGATAAATATTTAAGGGTTGGTTCCTTTGGCTACTTAAGACCTTATGGAAATCATTCGCCACTTAAAACCTTATCTTATAATTGCAAATGCTATTTAATATTCTCTTTCTTGTAATATGAGAAATAATAAGCAGTCACTTAATATCGGTTTAGGCAGACCCTCATAGTCATTTAAGACCCTTCGATGGACCCCTACATTACTATTTAACTGGTATTACGGGTGAACTCCTAGTCTCTTTATACTTCCCATAGACGGGTAGTCTTTTAGAAAGCTTTCAATTCTTCTCATTACCGTTATACTGCCTATGCCTAGGTAAGCCCTCACATAACCCCTAAAGGAAGCGGTCAACTTCCGAAGAACTACCATACTCAACATAATCGCTCAAGACCATTTAATACCTCATGATTATTTGAGAAAGGCGGACCTCGTGACCACTTAATATCTTTGTAAAGCCGAGTTCTATGCCTTGGGTCCTAAACCAAGGAGTGAACCTTAGGAACGGACCTAGTTCTAACCACTCAATACCCAAACTAGGTAAGTCTGCCACTTAATACCTTCCTTGAGGCATGTCTACTACGTAGATATATATATATATATATAATACATCTCATATTATACCGACCACTTGTAGATGCTAGATTTGTCGGGCGAGCTTCTACTACAATTTGGGCTTAACCTATTCCTTTGTGTAATAATTAAAATGGCCTATGAAACCCAGACCTCTCACATTAACCAGTCTTACTTGTAGATGCTGGATATGATGGTGGGTTCCGAGCAGACTTCTACTATTGGTAATGGTTAACCTTGTGCCCATGTGTCATTAATGCTAATTAAGCCATTAACTCACACATATACAAATTCCTATAGGTACATTTAATGTCTACTCTCCTAATTTAAACGTATTGAATACGCTATCTAATACGAATTTAATACGCATTAATCATACGTTAATGATGCTAATAAATAATAGTAAATAAATGTAAATTCAGCGCATGGGAATAAGCATCATAATTCGTTTGAAATGTCAGTCCTAACAACATAATCATGGTATACAAGTTTATTTCCGTACTTCATCGCATAGCATATTCTCATTGAATAATAAAAGGGAAATAACAACATAAACATAAAACTTGTGACTAGGATTTGAATATTCATCTCAATAACAAAAGATAGACATGGCGCAATAATCTAATTACATATGTAAAACTTGCTTTTTGGTACCGCATCACTTTTATATATTTTTATATACAAAACTTAAGACTCTAGTAATTTTGTGAATAATACGTTCAAATGACCTATTTCAAAAATAAATGCTTAAACCTATAAAATCTATCAAAAACTCAAGTCTTATGCTTTAGTACACAAAAATATGAATATCTTTACATAAGTGAATCAGAACAATTTCAGAAACTTAACAACACCCAAACATTTATCTTTCATTGCCTCGATAACAACAAATCCCAAAATACACACTTTGAATGACCATTTCCATAAATAACAAAAATAAGGAATTTGGAGGGTTTGTATTGTTTTATTTTCGTTCATATCCAAATTCCTTCAGGCATAATAATCCAAATATACTAACAGCTTATGTGAAATAGGAAACTTGTATAATTTATAGTCACAAAAATTGAGAAGGAAATAAGAGTGATCTTGATGTAAAATCTATCATGGGTTTGGATTATAATCTTTGAATAAACGCGCTTCAATCTCTCCCTGTATATATATATATATATACACACACACACACACATATATATATATATATGTATATATGTATACGAGAATCCAATCTAGAGTCTCATATATACATGCATTACAAATTCAGGAATCCATATATGGATTTAGATTAGAAAAGATAGAATATAGATTAAGAGAGAGAAGAAACCTAACATTTCTTCTGGAATTAAGAAATATTGTGTAGGATTTAGAGAGAGGCGAAGGGTTCAATTTATAGTTGCAAGTGTGTACATAGACCGTAGGATAAGTTAGATTTAATCCAGACAATCCATTGATGTAAAATTATAAATAAATCCCCTAAAAAATAATCTTCTCCACCCAACGCTCAGAAGGGCGGTCAACCCCCTATATAGAAGGGTGGTTGCCCTCCCTTCTACTAAGGCGGTCAACCCCCTTCTGGAGGTGGGCCTAGAAATTTGAATTCCTTGTAGCGTATATTTCTATTAATTATTTTATTTAATTCACTTAATAGTTTCTGTTTCTTGTTTATTCTTGTCCCCTTTATATATACGTACATACATATAAATATATATCTAACAAAATTTCAAATCTTCATGGAATATTATATTATACCAATTAATATTTATATTTAATCAATTTTAATTTCAAATCTTATATGTATATATTTTACGTACAACTTATTTTTATTAATAATTTTTTCATACGATCTCAATTTTGGACAAAAAATACGGAAATGGATCAGAATCTTGCCACAAATACAATAATAACACTTTAATGGCCTAATCCATAATTATCCGAAATTCTTATTTTTAGCTTTTTAATTTATTATTGATTATATTTAAATTTAATTACCTATGTATACTTAGGATATATTTTTACGTGGTGTTACATAAGTCTGGGAAAAAAATTAAAGTAGAACTAAATACTGCCTCTATCAACCAAGATTTTTCTCAAAAACTTGGAAAGACTTCTCTTGACTGGATTACTTTCGTCAAAGAAAGAACTCCTGAACAGAGAAAAATAAAGTATTCATCATTTGATAACCACAAGATAGGTAAAAGAAAGAAGCTTCCATGCATGATCAAGAAGTCCACATAAAAGGGAAGTTAATTTAGTATTAAATTAAACAATTTATTTTATAATTACGTACTTTGTCCTATTCATATGACTCTAGAAGAACCCTGTGCAAATCTTATCAAATATATGGTCCTTTTAGCAAAAAATGTAGTAACAATAAGAATCCTTTTTCAAATGCCTACAGTCAAGTAGGAGATAAGCTTCGAAACCACTATAGGAAATTAATAAGATTTGCACTGGAGGACTATGTATTTCAAATCTTTGGGAAGAGGCATTACTTTATATTTTATGGGCTTATAGTATAAGCTCCGAAACCACTATAAGACACACTCCATTCTCTATTTTATGAGCTTATGGGATGAGCTCTGAAACATAGATAGGACAAATCCATTCTTTGTAGTTATGGTTTCGAAACAGTACCCCTGGTTGAGCCAGAGATTACTTCTTATTGAAGGAATTATCACAATACCCATTGAAATGTTAAAATCCATGAAGAGTGTTTAGATTTGTCACTTAAGCTTGGAGAGTAAACCGCTTTAAGAATGAATAAACGCATCTGAAAGATGACTTGATGTTACAACAAGAGGAGATTCAAACCCAAAGGCTTGAAAGGAATATCTTGTCTTAGATATATAGTGCTTGAACGTGCCACAGCTGATTACTCCTTTTTTTACATTTTAATAGAAAATACATGTCCTACCGATACATAATTTGTAACTTGCTGCCCTCTTGCCTAGCAGGCAAAGATTTACCTCTGTGGATAGGAAGGATCCCTGATAATTGACAATGTCATCATTATGGGAATGTGAAGGTTGAAAAGATCAGATGGAAATATTATTTATCAGACTTGGAATGCCGAGTGTGTGATACATCATCATAATATGAAGTCAATGCATAAATAAAAGTTTTTTCAGCAATCTTGGAATGGTTATAAATTTTAACCATGCCACAGTTGTGTCTGGTAAATCTCGATTGAACCTTAGACATTTCACACATTGCAACAAAATTCTTTGGTCGCGATTATTGTCGGGATCAAGTAATATCGTGTAACTTTCACATATCAGAATAGTTTAATCTGTCGTGATCAACAAATATCATGGAATTATCAAACATCACATCAAAACATTTTAGTCATGTTTATTGCCATGACTAAGTAATATTGACAACTTTTAAACATTAAAATTCTTCAGCTATGATGCTACCTTGATCAAGTAGTGTAAAGCAAATTTTAAGGATTATGCTTTCATTTCACCTCCCAATGCTCACATAATTTACTTCTCTAGCTCTCTGCCTAAATGGTTTCAAACAATAAACTCAGTTTTCGCAAATTATGACCTCAAAATATCGAGTTAGATTTCATCCCTCGACGCTCAAATGGTATTGAATACTACTCAGCCCAGATGGCTTTAAATAGTAAATTTGGTTTTCACAAGTTCTGACCTTATAGTCTCAAATTAGAATTCGCCTGACGGTGCTCAAATGACTTCGCTTACCACTTAGCCTAGATGGCTTCAAATGACAAGATTGATTTTCTAAAGTTTTGATCCCATGGTCTCAAGGGAATAATTTCTCCTTTTGATAATCTCATTAAAACATATTTGTCAAGTGGTCCTATCCAAAAGATTGGGTAGATTTCTAAGAAGAAATGATAGATTCTCTAAATTATAACATTAAGTAGATTCTAAAGAAGAAAGAGTAGATTTCTTAAATAATAAGATCAAGAACATTCCGAAGAAGAAATGATATGTTCCCTAAGTTAAAATATTGGGTAGGTTATCAAGAAAAAATGTAGATTCCTTAAATAATAAGATAAGGTAGATTCTCAAGGTGGAATGTTAGGTTCCATAAATTAAGAGATTATGTAGATTCCAATAAGAAAGATTGGATTCCCTAAATTATAAAATTGGCTAAATTTTCAAGAAAAAAGAGTAGATTCCTTGAATAATAAGATCAGATAGATTTCCAAGAAGAAAGCGCAGGTTCCCTATATTATAAGATTAGCTACGTTCTCAAAGGAAAGGCAAATTCTAAAAAGATTGGATACATTCTCAGAAGAAAGTGAATCATGGTTATATAGAACCATGCATTCGGTAAATCACAATTTATAGTAAGTCACGGCCCAAGGTTGGCATGTAAAAAGTGAGTTATAGCCAAAAGTGTATTGCACAATGAGTCATAACAGACAATGTTGTGTAATGAGCAAGTCAAGGGAAGTCAATTATGTCGAATGCATTGAGTGTGTCACAACAAGGCATTATGTATATAGTGATTCATGCCCGAATAACATCATGCATAAAGGGAGTCATGATCCAAAGTAACGTGCATGTTGTAGAATAGTGAGTCGTGTACTTATAATAATATGCAGCATATAGGCACTATACTGCCACTGGTAGTTTTTAAAGAACTGATACCAATGTTTGACCAAGCCTAGATGGATGTAGTATAATGTCGAAGTATTTTTGCCACTAGGCACAAAATTTCAAAGTACTTTCCGAAAACCCTCCAGATGATGTCAGATTTGAAAGTATTTTCCATAAACCCTCTGGATGAGGCTGGATTTTAAGGTATTTGCCAAAACCATTTAGATAAGGGTCAAATTTTAGGTTATTCCAAAGTAAAGATAAACCTTCATAAGTAATCTCAATAAAGCAATACTCTTAAAATTCCTCAGGATATCATTTCTTTCCAAAGCTCAGAATCAACTTTCAAGTTGAGACGAAATAAATAAGTCGAGTCTCAAGCAAAATCCAATCTCATTCTTTTTGAATTTCAACTTACATTAATCATATAAGATGAACAATGGAGGGGGAATATGTTATACTAAAATTTCCACAAAGTATAAATAATAAATACTTAAAGAGAAATGCTTCTTAGCTTATGGTTTTGAGATCAATCGTGTAGGCTCCCACGGGAGCTTAAGCACTGGATATAGAATTTGTGACCTTGGAACCCGATCAAGATCATGTGAAAAGCCATGTGAGGCGTACCCAAGGTAAAATTCTACCATTTTGGAAAATCAGACCTGTGGAAATCCAAAGCCGCGGCTTTTACCTACCTCAAACAGCACTCCCATAATCAAAGGTGCATCAATTAATCACAAATTAAGAGATATAGTTTCAAATAAGTGCGTCTGATAGAGATAGCTAACCCACTTGGTCTCGGTGTAGCTCCTACTTTAGTCATTTTAATTATGATACAAAAGTTAAGGCTATTCATCGTCGTTCTTTATTTCGTTCCAGTAGTGTTTGCCATTCCATCTTACTTAATTCTGGATTCTCCATCATATACACAGTTGTTAAAGTGGTTTTGATTTTGATAGGGAGTATGTTAATACCGACTCCGATCTCTTAAATAACTAATAACTTATTTCACATCGTGTTCTTTAATAAAACGTACTTAAAATTAAACGATTCTAAAATATTAACTTCAAATATATTTTATTTAAAAATCAATTATCTTGAATAGTTCAATGTATTTACATTAACAAAAATCAAATTATTAATTATATTATTCAATCAGATTATTTAGTTTCCAAAACTTGTCTTTGAAATTCAATTAAATAATAAAACATAATAAAATCTTAAACTTAAACTTTGTCTTCTTAGATTTTATTTATTAAAGTTATTAAAAATAAGTCTTTACATTAAATTGAATTTTAAATACATGTTGTATAAATTTTAAATCTTATTTAAATTAAATTTCAATTTTAAATTCATTATTTAGTGTTTATAATTATCAAATTAAATTTATTTTATAATCTTGTAAAGCTAATATCTTAAATTAAAGCTTAAATAAAATTTATCCAAAAATAATTTGTATTAAAGTTATATAATTAAAACTTAAAATTTTAATTAAATCTTTTAAACTTTTATTAAATAAAATATGTCTTTAAATGATTATTGAAAATCAAATTTATTTATCAAAATATTTCGTATTCACAAAAGATGTCCAATATATAATTTTTTATTGTATTGTCAAGTAATTCAGGTATGTATCATTCCAACCCAAAATGTTTATTTTTTCGGGTATGTATCATTTCAACCTATATCCCACGTCAAAAAACAACAAATACAAATGATCTTCCGGATATGTATCATTTCAACCCATAATGAATTTTTTATCAACAACGAACTTGCAATATGATAATAATATATAAAATAATATGGCATGTCAAATAACAACATACAAATCAATACATGTCACATAACATAACACATAATAGAAAATTGAGTGTCATGTATCAATCATAGTATTGGTGGCACAAGTGAATACTTACATACTAACAATATCGTGTTTTGTAAATAATAACTAACATATCCTAAATCGACAAAAACATTTCTATGACATTTCCAGTGATGTTTGTTCACTTAACACAAACATGTAAGTCGTGAGCTCACGTTTCATGACATTTCCAGTGATGTTTGTTCACTTAACACAAACTCCGCCTCAAATCAAATCTATGTAGAACGAATTAACCAAATAAAATTAAACTCAATTTTTATGGAATTTTTTTTTCTTTGAATAGAAGAAGGGAGAAGAATAATTTGGGCTAGGTCCTTCGCCTTCGACCTGAAGGGGATTGGGTGAGGCTTGGGTGCCTTGTGGGGCTTGGGGTTTCATGTGGTGGTTAGAGGGCAAAGGAGGTCAGAGGTGATGGCAAGTACAAAGGGTGGGTTAGGTTCGTAAGTAAAGTTAGTATTAGGGTTTTTAGGGATCGAGGATTAGTGTTTTTAGGCTTGGAGTTTTTAGGCTAAAGGGGATGGCTCGATCAGAGGAATGATATGCCAAGTGTGGCTAGAGGATTGGGTGAAACGACGGTGGGATAGAGGGAGTGGCAACCAAGGGTAGAGGGGAGTGAGGATGTAAAAGTTAGTTAATCTTTTTGGTTAGAGAAAGAAAAAAGAAAAGGAAGGAGAGGAAATGAGAATAGAAATAAAAACAAAACAGATTACGCAGAAATTAGATTCAAGGAAAACAGGAAGGAGGACTTACGGAAAAGAAGGAGAATGTTAGATAAAAGCTTTAGGGAAATGAAATGAAAAGTTTGAGAAAAAGAATACATACTTTTATTTCACTAGAAGTCTTTTGAAGAAAAAATATGACGAGACATGATGTGACATTGGTTAAACCATTGTCAAGAAGTTAGAATCAAAGAAGGAACAAAAGTAAATGCGCATAAATACTGTCATTTTTGCACGTTTTCACAACGCAAATTGCAAATTCAGGGCATATAACTTCGATTTTTATGAAACAAAAAGTTGTAATCATCTTAGAATTTTATCTAGGATCATAAAGAGATATTGAATTTTCAACTCTTAAATTTTTAACCAAATTCAAAATTTGACCAAAAATTGATTTTTCAGAAATTTTCTGTTTTTCATAAAAGTTGTCAAACATATCACTTAACATTACAAATTCATTATTTAAATTTCAAAAGTTAACTTAATTTCACATAATAACACTAATTAAGTTTTTTCAAATTTATGGGTTATTACACTCTCCCACACTCAAAACCTTTTGTCACTGAAAAGAAATGAGACATGAGAGTATAAGCAAACAGAAAGATTAGATAGATTTAAATGAATAATACCTAGAACAAACGATTCTGAATTTGAATTATACACGCCCTCCTCTGTTTCCCTAGTACAATCCAGATCATCAATACTTCATTGTACTTTGACCAGATTGTCTGATTTCCTCCTCAGTTGCTTCGTATCCCGATGAGAATATAAAGTGGCTTCCTCTCGACTCTGAGATTCGGCTCGACATCCAAACTCTCTAACAAAGTTGTCTAAACTATCAAAGATGGATTATGGAGACACTTACGAAGATGCAAAATATGGAATACATTATGTACACCTGATAGCTTCTCTAGAAACTTAACTCAATATGCTAAAGCACTAACTCTCTCCAATATTCGGAAAGAACTAATGAATCTAGGAGCTAGCTTCCCTTTTTGTCCAAAATGAATCACACTCTTTAATGACAAGTTCCTAAAAAATTATAGATCACCCGCTATAAATTCCAAACTTTTTCTCTTCCTATCTGCGTACTTCTTCTGTCTATCGTAAGCTATCCTTATCTTCCTTCTAATATCCTCAACTTTCTCGGATGCTTCCAAAATCATATCTGGACCAAGAATTAAACTATCTCTAGACTCACATTCCAACAATATTGGGATCTGCATAGTCGTCCATATATAGCAGTGATCGAAAACATCTCGTTAATTGCCTAAGTTCAAAGGATGGGATTCAAAGGATACAGTTTAATTGGTTTAACACTTATAATAAATCTAAATTTCAAACTAAATATATACCTGTTAGCTATTATTATAATTGAATTTGACAAGATGGAGATGATCTTCCCAAGATCCTCCATAATCAAGAACATAGGTAACAAGAAGGCCTTCTAAGATCTGGTTTAACATTTCCGTTTGATTGTCGGTCTGCGGAAGGTAAGTTATGCTAAGATTCAACTGAGTACCAAGAGCTTCCTGAAATGCATTCCAAAAATTGCTAGTAAAAATGAGGTCTCTATCACAAACTATTCTAGATGGAACAATATGAAGTCAAACACTCTCTCCTACATAAATCTCAGCTAAACTCGCAGCAGTGCGGTTTGACTTGACCTAGATAAAATTAGTCGAGTTGGTCAGTCTATCAATAATCACCCAAATTCTCTTATTACCCTTCCTTGTCCTTAGAAGGCCATCAATATAATTCATAGAAACTTGTTCCCACTTCCAATTGGGAATCTCAAGGGGTTGCAGTAATCCGGTGGTCTTCTGGTGATTAGCTTTAACCTATTGGCAAGAGACACATCCACTAACATAAATCGAAATGTCACGCTTCATACCACTCCACCAGTATAGCTTCTTCACATTCTGGCATATCTTAGTAACTCCAGGATGGATAGACTAGACATATAATTTTCCCGAAACATTTCCTACTTCAATCCATCAACATTCGAGACACAAATCCGATTATTAATCCTTAGAACTCCTTCCTTCCAATATGTGCTTCCATTTCACTTAGGTAATCACCCTCCTATTACGAACATTTTCCCTCGTGAGGCACAACATCTCGTCCTACTCTTGCTTAGTGGCGATATGATCCATAAGAGATGAAGAAGCAACAAGTTGACATAACATAGCCTTCCGACTCAAAGCGTCAGCTACCACATTAGCCTTCTTAAGAGTATAATTAATGTCAAGATCATAGGCAGGCTGGCAGCTAGAAAATCATGCCATTTGACCTGCATCTAGTTCCTTTTGAGTGAATATATACTTCAAAGATTGATGATCCGTAAGGAGCTCAAATTTTATTCCCAAAAGGCGGTGTCTCCATAACTTCAAAGCGAAAACCATGACTATAATTTCAAATCTAGAGCTGCATAATTGGTTTCATGGTTCTTCAACTAGCAGCTGGCATAAGCAGTAGTCTTTACGTTCTACATCATAACAATCCCAGTCCTTCATAACATGCATCAATGTATACCGTTAATCTTTCGATTCCATTAGGTACAGTAAGAACAAGGGAAGAAGTCAACTTTTTCTTTAATTATATGAATGCTGCTTCACTTTCAACACTCAAAAAAAACTTAGTATTCTTGCGGTTAAAGCAGTAAGAGGTGCAACAATCTTGGCCAAATTCTCAACCAACCTCTGATGGTAACCAACAAGGCCTAAAAAGCTACGAATGTCTGAAGGCATTTTGTCTTTTCCCAATTCTTAAATAAAATGGGAATTAATTCAAATGTAGATAATTGAAATAAAGAAAGGAGAAGACGGGCAAACAAACATTGATTGCGGCACCTTAATAGGATCAACTGAAATTCCATTTTCAAAAATGATACGTCCAAAAAGTCTGACTTCCTCGGTCCAAAATAGCATTTAAAGAATTTGTCTTTCAATTGGTGGCTCTTAAGGGTTTCAAGCACAAATTTCAAATGCGATATGAGCTCTTTCTCAGATTTGGAAAAGATAAGAATATCATCAACGAAAACAAAGATGAATATATTAAGGACATCACGAAAGACATGGTTCATATATAAATGTATATATGTATATTTATATAGGATGCAAGAAATGATAATTATAATATTTAATATATATATATATATGTGTGTGTGTGTGTGTGTGTTATATCATCGTAATTACTATATTATGTATGCATACATAATGTATATACGTATATATATGCTGCAAGAAATGGCAATGATAATATTTGTGTTATCGGCCTTACAATATGTGTGTGTGTGAGAGAGAGAGAGAGAGTGTGTGTGTTATCGGTCTTATAATATATATGTGTGTGTATATATATGCATGTGTGTGTTTGTTCGTGTGAAGACCCCAAAACCCCGTACGACGATGTCAAGGGTAATCATTGGAATATAACACATAAACAGATAATAGTAGAACAGAAATAAATAAATACACCAGATAGTGTACAATAGAATACACTGGATAAACGTAATCATCAGAGTTACACAGTATACAGGATCATACTTAGTACAAATACAATTCAGCCATACATAAATGTCTACAGCGGAAAACAAACATAATATGTACAATAGGAGCTGAACAGCATAAAAAGAGATAAATGATAGGATCCGTCTTCAGCTCCAGCTATCCAGAAAGAGCCTGCTAAAACCTGAATACAAGGCTGCCCGTGTAGAAAAAAGGGCACCCGAGTTTGCTAGTGAAAAAAACTACGAGTCAGTCATGGGACTGGTACGAGAAATCTACTTAACACATGTATAATATGGCTAATCACAGGACCATGCCACTTTCGCGGAATGGGTTTACTCCATTGGATTGCTAGTGCTTTAAAACAAGTAAGTCTTTTAAACATCGCAATGCTTTTTATAAAAATGAAGCCGATATAAGACTCAAGTCCCATCACACAATGCAATGCAAACCGGAGGATAGAGTTTTACCTTACATCGAGCAAGATATGCTTAATACGTGTAAAGCAAAATCACATAAAATGTAAACTTTATCGTTCAATTCTTAATCAGACTCCAACTGTAAATTAGTAAGAGAACGATTCCCTAAGTATTAATCCCAAAGGCCGAAACCAACATCAGACCAATACCCAGGAAACCACCCATCTTAGCTCGTTTCCAGTTAGTTTCTAATTTTATAAAACAATCATAAATATCAATCATAGACGAAATGAGCGTCCCATGCCACTATGTCGCAAAATATTGGTTTACAATCAAAACCGCACGATGTCGTATTTGGAAATTGGATTTCCATCATGAACCAAGGCAAAAGATAGTCCCTACCGACTTCGAGACAATCTAGCCCATGTCTCCCGAACAGCCGCAACTGCGTCTTGGAGCGACAGGGCCGGTCCACATGGAGTAGATTATAGTGCCTGAACAATGCGTTTCCCCGCCCTTTGGGGCGTAAATGAGCCAACGAATGACTCCATCGGTCCCAGATCGACCGATATAACCGAGGTGCCTCGCAACAGCAACAGCAACAACAACAACCACACAGGTGAAAATAATATATATGCCAGCCAGTTTAAGCACTGACACCACCTCTAGCAAGAAAGAAACGCATGTCCTCCCTGAGGTCCTCTCCTGTTTCTGGTTCATACCGGGGTGTGAGGCACGCAAATTCACGTTATACACAAAGCTACGCCACACAGGCGGTGCTTTGATCATCAACCACAAGACTTTGCTTTTCAACAGAAGCCTTGATCACTGCATGTTAGCATGCCACACAGGCAATTCACACCATGCAACTGATGGCTATCAATCACACAGAATGAATTCCAATGTCAGACACACGTTCCATTTACAAGTCCGTTCTGGGTCTGAACGAAACCGGAGGCACTATATACCTCTTATACCCATTGATCTACACGTACGTTTGGACGATCACCACTCATTATCCATATTTCGGGATGCCTCCCAATCAGGACATCAGTTATCATCCAACCGAGGTGAAGATCTCCGGTCTTCGATCACCGTCTTCATCATCGATTTCTTATCGTCGATTCAGTTATTCAGAATGGGATAAACCTGGTCTTTCTGAGTAACTCGCGTATATAATTAACAAGTGCTACACAAACACAACATACGTCTTATTCCAATTCATTAGTCACTAACCGTAAATTAGTAAGAGAAAGATTTCCTAAATATTAACCCCGAAGGCCGAAACCAACATCAGATCAAAACCCAGGAAACCAATCAACTTAGCTAACCTTCAGTTAGTTTCTAAATTACATTCCATATCGTTTATAATATTTTATAACGATTTATTGCTATTTTTATTTATTTAAAAATAGTCATTTCATTCAAACGACGTTTCGGCCAAAACGCGACCGTGGCGCTGTTTTTCTTTAAATTTGATTTACACATATCTGAAAATCTAACCGTTGGGTCATCACAAATTTTATATCATTAGAAAGTACTTTTCAAAAGGAATCCAATGGTTTCAGTTTTGGGGAAATCCGACGGTTGGATCTCCCAGTACACTCGTTTGAAGTTTCGATTTCAAAATACGAACTGCCGCGTTGTTATTCGATTTAATTTAATTATATATATATATATATATATATATATAATCGATTCTGGCGCTGTTTTTCTTCATATTTGAATTAAACATTCCGGACAATCCAACCGTTGGATCTTCACAAAGTTGGTGCCGTTGGAAAGATATTTCCAAAGCGAACCCAACGGTTTCGGTTTCGGGAAAATCCGATGGTTGGATCTCCCACACTAATCGTTTGAAATCACGGTTTCAAAACACGAACTGCAGCTTCGTTATTCGATTTATTTTAATTATATATATATATGAATATAATCTATTCTTCTATTTCAAAACCATATTCTTTTCATACATTTGATAAAATGATATTTTTATCCAACAGACACTTATTTCAACACTTCACTATTTTTAACAATTCATGTATATAATAAAAATGTGATTTTTAATGTAAAACAATTTATTTCAAAACACGACTATTTTATATAGTTGATAAAAATATGATTTTTATTATAAAACAATTTATTTCAAACACGAATACCATTCAACACATGAATTTCTATTCGACGATTGAATTTCTATTCAACACTTGAATGTTTTCTATAGTTCGTATATATAAAATAAAAATGTGATTTTTATTGTTAAAACAATTTATTTAAAACACAATTCAACACATGAATTTCTATTCAACGAATGAATTTCTATTCAACACATGAATGTTTTCTATTCAACACACGAATATAGTTTCAGCACACGAAAATAATTCTAACATATGAATATTATTGAAAATTTCGGCAGCATAACGGCAGGGTAGTTAAAACCGGGGCCGCCCCCTAGTACGGCTCCTCGCTCTACCTTAAAGCCTCGCAGCTTTTGACAACGGGGATTTCATGCATCTAGTTCGCACGCAGGCGGCATGTATATTTTTTTCTTTCTTTTCCACAAACTAAACCTATGTGGTTTCAACCAAATAATTCTCAACCACAAACGGGTATTTTTCAACCACAATCAATCAATTTCAATCACAAACAATTCTAATCAACCATTCGCTATCAACCAATTTTCACACCAATCACAACCAATAAATATCGTCCATGGTTTGTGGACGAGGGGCGTATATATATATATATATATATATATATATATATATATATATAAGTATATTTCACTTCTATTTCAAAACATATTTAATTTTTACAACGCATATATAACTTATACATCGAACGTACAACTTATACAATGCTTATACATGAGGTGTACAACGCTTATATAACTCATATATCGACTATATAATTTATACATCGTCGTTTTCCATATTATTTATAATTCAGAAATCTCACATTGGGTTCCACTCCATCAAAAATAGCAGAAGGCTCAGAAAAATATGCCGTCTCTTCTAGAATGTAGTAGACGTCCACACGAGTCCATTGTCTCTTGTTTCACTGAATTTCGTCAAGAAACGAAAAAGATATGATTTTTACAGTGAAATCAAAAACCATAGCGCTTTAAAGTGCTATAGAATAGTTTAATTTAAAATCAGTCGTACCTTTCAAAATCTGTTCAAAACTAGGTTTTGATTTTTCATGAAATCCGTTGCTCGATACGACGATCGGCCACTGCCACGTGGAAGGGCTTGGAGAGGCGCATGTGCGCCAGGGAGGGGGTCCAGCTCGGTGGCTCCAGGTGATGGCGGCGGCGGTTGAAAGGCCGCGACTTTGGAGGCCTGGATCTCGCGATTCACCAGACGAGAGGGGGTGCAAGGACCAAGAATTTGAAGCTTGAGGTGAGCTCTTCAAAAACCCCAACTGGGTCGAAGGCTATCGATGCATGTAGGAGGAGAAAACGAGGAGAGAAGGGAAGAGCCCCTTTCCATCGTGCGCGATTTGTATATCGGGGAGAGAGAACGTTGAAATTGCGAGATACGATTGGCCCAGAATTTTTTTTATATATTTATATATTTTTAAAAATTCAAAAATACACCCCATCTCATACTAACTCCAATCCAAACCCAACGACTGTCGCCCCTAGATAAATACCCCCATTCCGAACACAATGGGATATGTTTCGTAGGCCCATTCGACTGTTTCAGTCAGTTTTCCTTCAAATTAAAATATAAAACATTCAATATTTAATTTGAACGTACATTTCAATTAGCCGGGGCCACATACTGATTCTAAAAATTCCCGAAAAATAAATCTAGCTATGTTTTGACGATATAATCCCAACAAAACTAGTTCATTGAATTCTAAGACCGTTTGAAAAATGGCCCTTTTCTTGTCGATCCAATTTGATAGAAATCGACCAAACACATTTTCCTTTGTCACGCTCACATATTAGCTTCAGAAATTATGAAATTTGAAATCTAGCAATAATTTGACATCCTAGATCCGACAAAAGTGGTTTCGTCGAATTCTGAGGTCATTTGCAAAATGGCCATTTTCACGGGTTATATAAACTCTATAGCGACCTTTCTGAAAATTCATTTGGCCATAACTTTTGTTTCCCGCTATGAAACTTCAATTTTTCAGATTCGTTAGAAAGATATTCACTAACAAATTTAAATATTTTTGGTTTCACCAAAATCCGTTTTGTTTTGCACCCGGTATAGTCAGTCAAAATTTGAATTCAAATTTTGAAACTATCGCGCCATTTCTGGCCTTGTTTATAATTAGAATTAATTATATTCATTTTCAAACGTCGATTCAAACTTACTTTTCGTCGTTATTATTTAAAATATTTATTTTAAATATTTAAAATCCACTAAAATAGCCAATTTAAAAATTTTAAATTGGTTCAGATTTTACGGGTTGTTACAATCTCCCTACTTAAAACTTTTCGTCCCCGAAAAGGAACAAATTCGAAAGTGATTTGATTAACCAACACTACTTTCAATCTGGCTTCCATTCTTCAACTTTTCAGTTCTAAGAATTTTCAAATTCTTCAAAAATTTGGCTAACACCCTAAATTTTCGAAAAATTTCGCCATAACCTCCTTTGTACGGGGAGGGGTTTGGAAATTTATTGGGCTGTATTAGGTACCCAATAAATCCTAATAAGCATGCACATATTTATAGTGATATTATCCGGTGTCCACAGGGAAGTGCGTATAGATCATAACTCCAGAGAATAAATTCTCATCACCCTATAAATGGTTTTTGTGCCTTAATGACCAAAGAGACGTGTTTATTATCATCTCCAGACCCGTATGGTTTTTTTTATTAATTTGGCAATTTACCGTTACATTTTATATGGTCCATATTAGTCATCAGTTCAACCTGTAATATATAGTCATTGCCATACAAGCCTCTCGCTCATATGGTAAATCTTCAAACTCATCACACAAGCTCCAAATGCTTATGTGGTATATGATGAAGTATGCCTATCTTCAAGAAGTATGCCATGTAGTGTAGTTCAAAATTAATTATTACTATCCTATGGCGACATTTATTATTACACATAGAACAACCAGCCAATGGCATTCACAGGAGTTGATATAATAATATTTCGCATTCAACTCATTAAGGTTTACCTATTTGTCGGGCACGCAAATAAATTCTTTACTCAATAGCTAATCCATTTACCTGTTCCAACATATATAATGCACATGTATATATTTCTATTTATTTTTAAATCAGTTCAATACTTGATTTAATTAACTATCATTCTAATAATTTAATTAATAAAATCTACTATCACACAACACAAATAACAATCAATTTGTTTTAAACTTTTCAAAAATATACTAATCGATTCATATACTCTTTTTAAATTAATCAGACTATAGAATTAAAAGTTCACATCCATGAAAAGAAAATAACAACAAAGTAGAGAACAAAATGGTAATGCAAAGTATGGTAAATGTACCTTGCACCGGAGTCAATCAGAGATATCCACCCTGCACTTAGGATAGGCTTTCTTAATGCTTTCATCTGTTTTCCAAGTACAATCTTGCGGGTCTCCACTCCATTGCACTTTGACTAAGTGAACCTTCTTGTTCCTCAATTCTTTGGTTTCTTTGCCGATAATCTTTAGCGGCTCTCTTCTCACAACCAAGTCTGGGTCATGGACATGCTTTCGAAGTTGAGATACGTGAAATACATCATGTACTCTAGGCAACCAATCAGGTAATTGAATTCTATAAGCGAGAGTCCCAATCCGTTCAAGAATCGGGAATGGTCCAATAAATCTGGTCGCTAATTTCCCAGTTTTTCCAAATTGAATCACTCCCCTCGTCGGAGAAACTCTTAAACACACATAATCACCAACAGAAAAAGCCAAATCCCTTCTTCTCGAATCAGCATAGCTCTTCTATCGGCTTTGAGCGGCGAGTAATCGTTTCTTAACGAAATCGACTTTGTCGGCAGCTTCGCGGATCATATCAGGTCCCAATACAAGCCTATTACCAGGTTCGACCCAACAAGCAGGGGATCGGCACGGTCTACCATACAATGCTTCGAATGGTGACATTGTCAGGCTCGCTTGGTAGCCGTTGTTATATGAGAACTTGACCAAATGTAAATGGTCTTCCCATGATCCACCCAGATTTCTATATTTCATAAATAGAGCTTCTATATCCGGGTCAATATTACTTCTTCTGTTTCTGGCACTCATTTTCTAGTACGTCTGCAAATGGCAGAAAAAGTGTCAGGTCAACAGAAAGGATATTTCAAACATAGAGACATATACTTGAATGTAAATGCATCTATTAAGGTGTTATTTCATTCTGCTATACTCATACTAGGATATTGCTGATCCTATCTGTAATGAGTTCTTCGTCCTAGAACACTACTGATTTTATTTCTGACGAGTTCGTTAATATGTTATATTCCAGAACTAAGCTTAAACAAAGCTCTGATACCACGTTGTGACGACCCCAAAACCCCGTACGACGGTGTCAAAGGTAATCTTTGGAATATAACACATAAACAAATAATAGCAGAACAGAAATAAATAAATACACAAGATAATGTACAATAGAATACACTGGATAAACGTAATCATCAGAATTACACAGTATACAGGATCATACTTAGTACAAATATAGTTCAGCTATACATAAATGTCTACAGCGGAAAACAAACATTATATGTACAATAGGAGCTGGATAGCATAAAAAGAGATAGATGATAGGATTCATCTTCAGCTCCAGCTATCCAGAAAGAGCCTGCTAAAACCTGAATACAAGGTTGCCCGTGTAGAAAAAGGGGCACCCGAGTTTGCAAGTGAAACAAACTACGAGTCAGTCATGGGACTGGTATGAAAAATCTACTCAACACATGTATAATATGGCTAATAACAGGACCACGCCACTTTCGCAGAACGGGTTTACTCCATTGGATTGCCAGTGCTTTAAAACAAGTAAATCTTTTAGACATCGCAATGCTTTTTATAAAAATGAAGCCGATATAAGACTCAAGTCCTATCACATAATGCAACGCAAACCGGAGGATAGAGTTTTACCTTATATCGAGCAAGATATGCTTAATACGTGTAAAGCAAAATCACTTAAAATGTAAACTTTATCATTCATTTCTTAATCAGACTCCAACTGTAAATTAGTAAGAAAACGATTCCCTAAGTATTAACCCCGAAGGCCGAAACCAACATCAGACCAATACCCAGGAAACCACCCATCTTAGCTCGTTTCCAGTTAGTTTCTAATTTTATAAAACAATCATAAATATCAATCATAGACGACATGAGCATCCCATGCCACTATGTCGATAAATATAGGTTTACAATCAAAACCGCACGATGTCGTATTTGGAAATTGGATTTCCGTCATGAACCAAGGCAAAAGATAGTCCTTACCTACTTCGAGACAATCTAGCCCATTTCTCCGGAACAGCCGCAACTGCGCCTTGGAGCGACAGGGTCAGTCCACACGGAGTGGATTATAGTGCCTGAACAATGCGTTTCCTTGCCCTTTGGGGCGTAAATGAGCCAACGAACGACTCCATCGGTCCCGGATCGACCGATATAACCGAGACGCCTCGCAACAGCAACAACCACATAGGTGAAAATAATATATATGCCAGCCAGTTTAAGCACTGACACCACCTCTAGCTAGAAAGAAATGATTGTCCTCCCTGAGGTCCTCTCCTGTTTCTAGTTCATACCGGGGTGTGGGGCTCGCGAACTCACGTTATACACAAACCTACGCCACACAAGCGGTGCTTTTATCATCAACCACAAGACTTTGCTTTTCAACAGAAGCCTTGATCACTGCATCTTAGCATGCCACACAGGCAATTCACACTATGCAACTGATGGCTATCAATCACACATAATGAATTCCAATGTCAGACACACGGTCCATTTAAAATTCGTTCTAGGTCTGAACGAAACCGGAGGCACTATATACCTCGCATACCCATCGATCTACACGTACGTCTTGACAATCACCACTCATTATCCATATTTCGGGATGCCTCCCAATCAGGACATCAGTTATCATCCAACCGAGGTGAAGATCTCCGGTCTTCAATCACCGTCTTCATCATCGATTTCTTATCGTCGATTCAGTTATTCAGAATGGGATAAACCTGGTCTTTCTGAGCAACTCGCGTATATAATTAATAAGTGCTACACAAACACAACATACGCCTTATTCCAATTCATTAGTCACTAACTGTAAATTAGTAAGAGAACGATTTCCCAAATATTAACCCCGAAGGCCGAAACCAACTTCAAATCAAAACCCAAAAAACCATTCGACTTAGCTAACCTTCAGTTAGTTTCTAAATATCATATTCCATATCGTTTATAATATTTTATAATGATTTATCGCTATTTTTATTTATTTAAAAATAGCCATTTCATGCAAACGACGCTTCGGGACATAACGCGGCCGTGGCGCTGTTTTTCTTTAGATTTGATTTACACATATCTGAAAATCTAACCCTTGGATCTTCACAAATTTTACATCATTAGAAAGATCTTTTCAAAACAAATCCAATGGTTTCAGTTTTGGGGAAATCCGACGGTCGGATCTCCCGGTACACTCGTTTGAAGTTTCGATTTCAAAATACGAACTGCAGCGTCGTTATTCGATTTAATTTAATTATATATATATATATAATCGATTCTGGCACTGTTTTGTCTTCAGATTTGAATTAAACATTCCAGACAATCCAACCGTTGGATCTTCACAAAGTTGGTGTCATTGGAAAGATATTTCCAAAGCGAACCCAACGGTTTTGGTTTCGGGAAAATTCAATGGTCGGATCTCCAGCACTAATCGTTTGAAATCACGGTTTCAAAACACGAACTGCAGCTTCGTTATTCGATTTATTATGGGTATATTTTTATATATATATATGAATATAATCTATTCTTCTATTTCAAAACCATATTCTTTTCATACATTTGATAAAAATGATATTTTTATCCAACAGACATGTATTTCAACACTTCACTATTTTTAACAATTCATGTATATAATAAAAACGTGATTTTAATGTAAAACAATTTATTTTAAAACACGACTATTTTATATAGTTTATATAGATGATAAAAATATGATTTTTATTATAAAACAATTTATTTCAAACACGAATACCATTCAGCACATGAATTTCTATTCAACGAATGAATTTCTATTCAACACATGAATGTTTTCTATAGTTCGTATATATAAAATAAAAATGTGATTTTTATTGTTAAAACAATTTATTTAAAACATGAATACCATTCAACACATGAATTTCTATTCAACGAATGAATTTCTATTCAACACATGAATGCTTTTATTCAACACACGAATATTTTTTCAACACATGAAAGTAATTCTAACACATGATTATTATTGAAAATTTCGGCAGCATAACGGCAGGGTAGTTAAAACCGGGGCCGTCCTTAGTACGGCTCCTCGCTCTACCTTAAAGCCTCGCAGCTTTTGACAATGGGATTTCATGCATCTAGTTCGCACGCAGGCGGCATGTATATTTTTTTCTTTCTTTTCCACAAACTAATCCTGTGTGGTTTCAACCAAATAATTCTCAACCAGAAATGGGTATTTTTCAACCACAATCAATCATTTTCAACCACAAACAATTCTAATCAACCATTCGCTATCAACCAATTTTCACACCAATCACAAACAATAAATATCGTCCATGGTTTGTGGACGAGGGGCGTATATATATATTTATATTTATATAAGTATATTTCACTTCTATTTCAACACATATATAATTTTTACAACGCATATACAACTTATACATCGAACGTACAACTTATACAACGCTTATACATGAGGTGTACAATGCTTATATAACTCATACATCGACTATATAATTTATACATCGTCGTTTTCCATATTGTTTATAATTCATAAATCTCATATTGGGTTCCACTCTACCAAAAATAGCAGAAGGCTCAGAAAAATATGTGGTCTCTTCTGGAATGTAGAAGACGTCCACACGAGTCCACTGTCTCTTGTTTCACTGAATTTCGTCAAGAAACGAAAAAGATATGATTTTTACAGTGAAATCAAAAACTGTAGTGCTTTAAAGTGCTATAGAATAGTTTAATTTAAAATCAGCCGTACCTTTCAAAATTTGTTCAAAACTAGGTTTTGATTTTTCGTGAAATCCGTTGCTCGATACGACGATTGGCCACTGCCGCGTGGAAGGGCTTGGAGAGGCGCACATGCGTCAGGGAGGGGGTCCAGCTCGGTGGCTCCAGGTGATGGCGGTGGTGGTAGAAAGGCCGCGACTTTGGAGGCCTGGATCTCGCGATTCACCAGACGAGAGGGGGTGCAACGACCATGGATTTGATGCTTGAGGGGAGCTCTTCAAAAACCCTAACTGGGTCGAAGGCCATCGATGCGTGTAGGAGGAGAAAACGAGGAGAGAAGGGAAGAACCCCTTTCCATCGTGCGCGATTTGTATGTCGAGGAGAGAGAATGATGAAATGGCGAGATATGATTGGCCCAGGATCTTTTTTAAAAATTTATATATTTTTAAAAATTCAAAATTACCCCCATCTCATACGAACTCTAATCCAAACCCAACGACTGTCGTCCCTAGCTAATTACCCCCATTCCGAACACAATGGGATATGTTTCGTAGGCCCATTCAACTATTTCAGTCAGTTTTCCTTCAAATTAAAATATAAAACATTCAATATTTAATTCGAGCGTACATTTCAATTTGCCGGGGCCACATACTGATTCTAAAAATTCCCGAAAAATAAATCTAGCTATGTTTTGACGATACGGTCCCAACAAAACTAGTTTCGTCAAATTCTGAGACCATTTGAAAATGGCCCTTTTCTGGTCGATCCAATTTAATAGAAACCGACCAAACACATTTTCCTTTGCCACGCTCTCATACTAGCTTCAAAAATTATGAAATTTGAAATCTAGCAATAATTTGACATCTCGGATCCAACAAAAGTGGTTTCGTCGAATTCTGAGGTCGTTTGTAAAATAGCCATTTTCATGGGCTATATAAACTATATAGCGACCTTTCTGAAAATTCATTTGGCCATAACTTTTGCTTCCCGCTATAAAACTTCGATTTTTCAGATTCGTTAGAAAGATATTCACTAACAGATTTAAATATTTTTGGTTTCACTAAAATCCACTACAATAAAAAACACTTTCCGCAACATGCAATATCTGTTGCAGTAGATCAATTGCAGCAGGCCCGCGCCTGTTGGTATAGCCGAAGTTGCAAAAATTCTGCGACTTATTCTGCCTGTCGCAATAAAACATTGTGGTATACTTTTTTTGCAACTGGCCTTTGTTGTTGCAACATACCATTTTGCAACAGCATATGCCCGTTGCGATAGATTCATAAATCTATAAAAAAAAAATTATAGCTTATAGATATTAAATATTAAATGTATTTGTTTTAGTAATAGTGTATATCAATGAAATAAATAAATAAATAATTTATTTTAACAAAGTTTTAATAGAACAAACAATTACAATAAAAGTTTCTACAATTTTCATACACCATTCATATATAACAATTTCTTCTCTCACACAACTCATTTTTTTCGAATAGAGTATTTTCTACTCATATTTCTACTCTATCATACGTATACTATAACAAGAGAATAAACTTGGGCCATTGAGGGTCTTCTTTGAGCTCAATATTTATTCTATCTAAAAAAGGAGAGAAATGATCAACTGACAAACACTCATATATCTCCAGGAGAGAAATATATTTATTCTTGAACAAAGCTGCCAGTATGCTCCAGGATGAAATAACGATCTTTCAAATACTGATATATCGCGTGCTAACACCTATAATAAAATTCATGTGAATTTCCTTAGTTGACTAAGGTTGTATACATCCTTTAACTACCACTTTAAGTATTGGTGGCTATATCTTCTTTATTTTATCAGCCCATTCAAAGGCATGGGTAATTGTTTAGAATTTCATTTTATAGACATGGTACATAAAAATCAAGATAAAATATAAATGTGCACAATATGACATTAAACAAAGGCAATTTTGTATAAATCGATCTATCAACTATTTACGTCTTTTATTTTATCTCCAGCAATAACAGCACCTTCTGAATCGTATGCCTCAAACTTCTGTATAACCAAAAGTTCAAGAAATATAAGATTTATATTGCAAACGCTTGATTCCTGATTGCTTTTGCGAAAGCATTTACAGATTACAGATTTGACTGGTAAAAACAAAAGAATCATTACAGTAAAATAGTTTAACCTAACATGCGAAAGCATTTACAGACTAAACTTCCTGTATCGCCAACTTACATTATTGTTTTCACAACATATCCTATTTAAAACACTACTTCAAAAACTTACGTGTTGTATACAAAGCCAATGGAAAAAAGCAATAAAAATGGAAAACCAATACTTTAGTGCTGAAGACCAATATATCATCAATTGAGCCAATAGATTGACCTTCTTTATATTGTATTTTTCCTATGTTCACATTAATCAAATACACAGTCTAAAAGCTCTCAAAAAGGGAGCTTACATGTATTAAAAAAAGGGTAGCTATACCTTTAGCGCTGAAGACTAATATACCAGGTTTCACCATGTATAAAATAGTATATGGATCCCACCTTCTCTAATGCTTGAATCATTAGAACCATTTACAGCACAAGGATGAACATGGTTATGTGAAACTAAACCCACATCAACAAATGGATTGATCGAATGAATATAAGCTCCCCCATGCGAAATGACCTAACTTTTTTATCAATGCAAATATAGCCAAAAAATAAGTTACTAAAATGACATTTTCACAAATTCTTGACATGAAAAACCAATCATAAGCTCGAGTTTATACCTTTGACAAAGTCTCATGAGTTCACAACAAACTGAGAATCAATATGAACTATCACAATTCATAATACAACACCTTCAATACAGCCTCATGGGTTCGTAGCAAACTTAGTGAATCTGGATGGTTCAGCTTTACTTCAAGTTCCTCATTTGTTTATACATAGAGCTAAATTCAATTAGATTGGCAAAGGACTGAGTAGATTTAGCCTTTTCCAACATTCTTTCTAACTCTTCGCAAAACATCCCAACTAGGCAACTACCATCAGTATCATCCATCATTTCCCCAAACAACCATATATGATATAGTTAAATTCATTATTGTGTATCTTCAAAATATCCATTTGCACATTTTCCATATTGCAAATACTGTCCATATCTGATATAACATCCTTTCTACTAACTTACTCAGCCACCATACTATCATTCAAGCAACAGTCCTTAATACTACCAACATCTACTACCTTCTTAGATCAAACTTCGGATTTGTTACATCCAAGAACCTTAAACCATCAAAAGAGTTCCTACAATACAACCTACCTTCTACAAGAACAACTAATTTTTCCATCTCTTCTGGGATACCTTTCAAGATGGCATCATCTGGAATAGGGATAGGAGAACTATCATTGGCAATACCAACATCATATACAATCAATTTATGATTCCCAAAATTTTCTTTATAATTATTACCAACATTCATAGCATTTATCGCATTAATATTCTTAAATAAATCCTCTAAGAACTTAGTGCTTTCTTTCTTTCCAAGCAATAGATGACCAGCAAACTTCTTTTCAATTTCACACATTTTAACATAGAAGAAACTGTGCTCGTAAATCAATTAATTCCTCTTCATCCCTAAAACTAAAACTTAGCGCAGAACCAAACAAATTGATGATAATAAAAGAATATAATATTTTTTGATGAAGGGTTGTTGGGTTGCATTACCTTCAACGATGTCGTGGATGTATAGGCCATAGACAGTTTTGTGGCTGCTCATGATGAGATCTCGTTCAAGATGGATGACCATGCCACGGGCGAACACGATCCATAAGGGCTCGGGTTAGATGACGGCTTGGCGGAGTGTGCCAGGTTTATGGTACATGACATCGTCAGATGGATCACTGACTATGCAGATTTTTCTGTTTTTGCCTCCACCTTGGGCCCATCAACTGAATCCCTCGGCACAAGCTGCAAGCTTTGGTAGTTGCTCACCCAGTCTGGTTTGCATTGCCAACACCGATTGACAGAGTTCGGTGCACAACATGGTTCATGGTAGATCAGTCGAAGACTCCTTCAATGATCTAGAAAATATATTTTATAACTAGTTATTAATAGAGAACACGATGGACAACGCGTATGAACATCACAATGCTTTCTTCTTGCTAGTTATGAATAGATAACACTTGCTGAACTTCCCTAAGTAAAAGCATCACAATGTTTTTTCAGTCAATGTATTTGGTATAACCCAAATAAAACATATCAGTGAATGCAAGTTTACTCAAACCTAGGAAGCATCTAAACTTACTATGATATAAAAGCTGCAAATACAAAATTGATACACTTACCATGATATTAGATCAAGGCAAAACTGATTTTGATGGAGGTAATTTAATAGATAGTGTATACATGGAGATTATTGGTAAATGAGTTGTACACAGAGATATATAAATCACAACAAAATGAATAACAGAAGCATCCATTTTATTAACCATACAACATCATGAGACAAGTCCGAGTAAGGTTTCATACGTGAAATAACAGAAATGTGATTAAATTAAGAAGAGTAGGGTTTCATACCTGAAAGCAAGCTTTCGCAGATTTGTAGGTGAAGATAAATGCTAAATCCAAACTCCAAAATTGGTTGTGAAAGAAGCACGAAATTTCCTGGATATATAAATATGTTAAAACTGAAGCAATATTATTACAGAATTCATAAAGACTTTGCAAATATGTTGGTTCGTATGTATAAGGACTTCGACACTGCCTTACGATTGAAACATTTCAGTTGCGTATATGTAGCCACAAATACGCATTATGTATTACTTATGTAAAGCAGCAAAATAAACTCTAATTTTGTGTAACATAACACAACAAAAAATCCCCAAGTAATAGAAATCAACCATTAAAATATTGTAGCCTTTGTATTTAGATATGAGAATCAATAACTGCCTAACCCTCAAACTGCTAGAAGCCAGTCACATGAGAGGGAGGGTAGAACTTAAATTGGCCTTGAAGGATTCCAAGCAGATCTGGTTCATCGCGTAGGATTGAAGGTCGAAGATCACCAAACAAGTTCGTGAGTGTGAAGGTGCTAAACCGAGATGAATCCGTGAAATAGGGACTGAGGATTGAGAGAAGGCTTCAGCAAGATAAACAGCGTGATGAAACCGAGAAGAATGTTTGATGGAGAAAGGAATTGAAGAGCGAAGGTTATCGATGAGGGAGATTGAAAAAAGGGAGAAAGAGACGGCTTCTTGTCGCCATTTCTAATCTTTTGGAATTTGGTTTAGAATAGAGAATTGGGAGAGAATCGATGGCTTGGATTTAGATTTAGAATGAGAAATTGGAAATAAAGTGAAGCGAGCACGAAGTATTAGCGCAAAGCAGACACGAAGTATTAGTGCGAAGCGGTAATCAAATTTCTGGAGAGTCCGCCTTCTAATTTTTGTATCCCGCCTTTTACTTCACAATATCAGTGCGAAGCTATTCTGAAATTTTGTACCCAACATTTTTGCCAAGAAACTAAAAATTAAGTTTGTTGTAAAATAATATTTCAAAAGAACATTTAAAAGAAGTTATTAAATAAATCTAATTAATAATGAATAACAAATATTATTTATTAAACATTAAACTAGCGTTAATTATAAACTATTTAACAATATTTATTTTTCAAAATACCAAAAATTGAATATAATCATTAATTATAATTATAAAGTTAAAAATATGATTATTGCAACCAGTACGAAAAGATAGTTGTTAAAAATATGTTTATTTTATTTTTTAAGAAAGGATGATTGCTTAATTTCGTTTATTCCAATTATTCAGTTATTTTATTATTTTCTAAATGTTAGTTATTATTATTTGCTAATAATCATTATTATTTAATTTTCTGTTCTAAATATCACTTTATAACACTTAAATTTTATTATTAATTATTAAATACTAATCTTAATTATTATATAATTACTAGTAGTTTAATCATTTAATAGTAACTATTTAAAATTAATTATCAAAAGCTAATCATGAAAAGCCGATATTTATTTTTAATAGTATGTTTTTGCAACTGGCTCTACTAGTTGTAGAAAATACAGTTATTGCAAGTGGCGAAAGCAGTTGCTAAAAATATTTATTTGCAACTGACCTGGAAGCATAGTTGCAAATAATATGTTTGTTGCAACTGTTATGAAAGCACAGTTGCTAAAAGTTTGTTTTTGCAACAGGAAGAGAAGCGCAGTTGCTAAAAATATATTTTTCGCAGCAGAAAGAAAGGGCCTGTTGTTAAATCTCATCTATTGCAATGGCTATAATAGGTCTGTTGCTAAATATCATCTACTGCAACTATCGTGCTTCGCCTGTTGCAAATAGCTTGTTGCAATAGGGTATTTTTCTTGTAGTGATCCGTTTTGTATTGCACCCGTACAGTCAGTCAAAGTTTGAATTCAAATTTTGAAACTACCGCGCCATTTCAGGCCTTGTTTATAATTAGAATTAATTATATTCATTTTCAAACGTCGATTCAAACTTACTTTTCGTCGTTATTATTTAAAATATTTAAAATCCACTAAAATAGCCAATTTAAATTTTTTAAATTGTTTCAGATTTTACAGGTTGTTACAGTTCGTTTGTTTTTGTTTCTAGGTATATGTGTGTTTATTTTAGGTTAATGGTTAATTGATGTTTATTCACGGTGAACCAATGTCTGGTTGGTTAATGTCGGTCAGTTAACCAAACGTTCGGTTAATCAAATTTTTTGGTTAAGGTCGATTAAATCAGTTTAGTCGGTTAACCATAATAAATGCCCACCCTGTAGAGCAGTGGTCAAAGATATCTTGATACTTGCCTAAGTTCAATGGATGAGTTTCGAAATATGCAGTTCAATTAGTTTTACACTTATAATAAATATAATTTTCAAACTAATGATATACCTAATAGCTATTATTATAAGTGATTTCGATGAGATAGAGATGATCTTCCCAAGATTCTCCATAATCAAGAACACAGGCAAGAAGAAGGTTTTCTAAGATCTGCTTTAACAATTCCATCTGATTGTTGGTCTACAAAAGGTAAGTTGTACTAAGATTCAACCGAGTACTAAGAGCTTCCTAAAATACCTTCCAAAAATTGCTAGTAAAGATGAGATCTCTGTCACAAACTATACTGGATGGAACAACATGAATTCTTACATTCTCTCTCATATAAATCTCAGCCAAACTCGAAGCGGTGCGGTTATACTTGACCTAGATAAAATGAGCCAACTTGGTCAGTCTATCAACATCACCCAAATCTCTTACCACCCTTCCTCGTCCTAGGAAGGCCATTAATAAAATTCATATAAACGTTTTCCCACCTCCAATTGGGAATCTCAAGGGGTTGCAGTAACCTAGTGGTCTTCCGGTGATCAGCTTTAACCTGTTGGCAAGTGGCGCATCTACTAACATAAATCAAAATATCATGCTTCATACCACCTCACCAATATAGAACTCCGGATGGATAGAAAGACTAGACTGGTGATTTTCCAGAAACACTTCCTGCTTCAATCCATCAACATTCGAGACATAAATCCGATTATTAATCCTCAAAATTCCCTTCCTATCAATCCGTGCTTCCATTTCACTTTGGTTATCACCCTCCCTATTATGAGCATTTTTCTTCGTGAGCCTCAACATCTCGCCCTCGTCTTTCTTAGTGGTGATACGACCCATAAGAGATGAAGAAGCAACAAGTTGCCATAACATGGCCTTCTTCTGGCTCAAAGTGTTGGCTACTACATTAGCCTTCCCAGGAATATAATTAATGTCATGATCATAGGCAGCTAGAAATTCAAGCCATGGTCTGTCTCTAGTTCAAATCCTTTTGGGTGAATGTATACTTTGATGATCGATGATCCGTAAAGAGCTCAAACTTAGTTCCCAAAAGGTGATGTTTCCATAACTTCGAAGCGAAAACCACGACAAGCAATTTCAAAGTTGGTCTGCATAATTGGCTTCATGGTTCTTCAACTAGTGGCTGGCGTAAGTAATAATCTTTACATTCTACATCATAACAGCTCCCAATCCTTCTTGACATGCATCAATGTATACCGTTAATCATTTGATTCTATTTGGTACAGTCAGAATAGGAGCACAAGTCAACTTTTTCTTTAATTATATAAATGCTGCTTCACATTCAACACTTAAAACAAACTTAATATTCTTGAGGTTTAAGCAGTAAAAGGTGCAGCAATCTTGGCAAAATTCTCAATGAACCTCCGATAGTAACCAATAAGGCCTAAAAGCTATGAATGTAAGTAGGCTATTTTGACTTTTCCCAATCCTGAAATAGAATGGGAATTAATTCAAAGGATTGATTGAAATAAAGAAAGGAGAAGATAGTTAAACTTACAATGATTGCATTGACCTTAACGTGACTGACTGAAATTCCATTTTCAAAAATGATATGTCCAAAGAGTTCGACTTTCTCGGTCCAAAAATAGCATTTAGAGAATTTATCTTTAAATTGATGACTCTTAAGGGTTTTAAGAACAAATTTCAAATGCGATATGTGCTCATTCTTAGATTTGGAAAAGACAATAATATCATCGTCGAAAACCATACTCATATACTAAGGACATCATGAAAGACACGGTTCATAAGATCGACCAAAAGAACTGGTGCATTAGTTAAACCAAAAGGCATAACTAACCATTCGTAGAAACCGTTCTCTATTCGGAAAGCTATCTGGGGAATACATCAGGGAAGAGTTTGACGATGGGAGTGGAACCAAGATTGTTGGGATCAGAATCAAGGGAAGAGATGAAACTTCCAGCATAATCCTGAGGTATATGACACTTAATCATAAGAGGATTACCCTTCTCGTCAAAACGGTTCGGGCCTTACAAGATATGACAGCAATATATTTCTTTAATCAGTCAACTCCGTGTAAGACGTCGATGCGTCGAAACCATGAACATAGAAATCGCTAATGAATCGATGCTTGATGTAAAGGAATTTTGACTTTTTATAAATCACACTAAGGCTGGCTGGACCTCCAATGCAATTAGACACACATTAGGATTCTGATGTATACTCATTTAAGATCTGTTCAAATTCGTTACTAAAATCTACTAAAATGAAACTATTAAATGCACCAATGTCAAATAAAACACAAATACAAAACCTTGTAAAGTAAAGGTACCCTGAAGCGTACCCTGGGTATCATCATAAGGAGGAGCGAAAGATGTTACTGCAAAAACTCCAAATGCCTTTCCTCTCTTTAGAGTGGGACAGTCTTTCTTGAAGTGGTTGGCCAAAAGGCAAACAAGGCAAAGATTATTCCTAGTCAACTGGGCTGGAGGGGGAACTGTTGCACTCGCTGCATTAGGAAAATTGTTTGCATAATGTCATTCTGGTCGCACCTGAACCAAGTGATCAAGGATAAGTCCGTAGGCTACCTTAGAGAAGGATGTCCAATGCCAATAGAACTCTGCCAGTTCTTCTTCTACTATTGGAAATTAAGCTTCCTCTTCTTCGGGTTGCTGGTGGCTCCCTGTAACTGCGGTGTCTACACTTCTTGCTTACATTTAGTATTAGTGTTCTCAAATCTTGTGGCCATATCCATCAGGCTGGTAAAAGTGCCATGAACATGATTGATCAAAAGATCATAATACTCCGGGCCAGCTCCAAAGATGAACCTCTCATTCTGGTTGAAAGGGGTATCAATCAAACTATGCCCAAACTTGGACAACACGCTAAATCAACTTCGATACTCAGCAAAAGTCATGTCCCCTTACTTAAGATCCATAAATGTATGATACGGATTGGACCTCCCGGCTTTCGGCTTCGACTTTGCTATAAGATCAACCCTGAAATTGATTCAATATTTAGGCTAGATTCTAGAAAGGTAACTCGATATACAAGGATTCAACTTAAGATTTCATACTTAAATTGTTGCCAAGTGATGTTAGCCTTGATAGTTTGAGCAGTAATGGTATGTCATTGATTGTCATTGATCCTGGGAATCCTCATGTAACTACCAAGTAGTCAACTGATGCTTCTAAGCGCTGGTAATCTCAAGACCAGAAAAGACTCTCTATATACCTTTCAGCCACTAATAGGCCTCTATAGTGCTCTCCGCTCTAGTAAACTTAGTACCTTCAAGTTGAGTTGTAATGACCCACATTTTCAGCAGTATAATAATTAATTTATTTAATTATATAAATAGTGATATAGTGAATTAAATGGTCGTGGAATTAAATAATGATGAATATTTAATTAAAATAATAAATTAAATAATATATTTAATTCTGAAATAATCAAAATTGGCTGAAATGGCGATATAGTGTGAATTGGTCAATCCAAAAGATGTGATTCAGTTTAAAATTGAATTACGATAACGAATATATTTAAATAACGATCGTTGAACGTATAAATTATAATATAGTTAAAATAGAGCGCGTAACGACGCGGCAGTTCGCTATTTGCCGATTTGAACTTCAACTAAATGTACAGGATTCGTTTTAAGCCGGATTTCTGTGAAACGAGAAACGTGTGGAGCTGGTGGAGTATATCTTTCTAGTGGAAGAGAAAAATGGGGATTTCGTCGTGTAGATTTTGACTCACGTCCAAATCAAATTTCAGAAAAGTCACTGTGGAATTCCTTTACAATTTATAAAGAAATTATTTATATTTATAAAAGGAATTTCATTATAAATCGAATATCGATTTAATCGGGATTTGAAATATCAAGTTAGAAATTCATAGAGGAATATTCTAGAGCTATATGATATTCTGCTGTGAATATATACGATAATATAAATTTATTTATATTTAATTTAATTATATTTATATATTTAAATGGGTCATTCAGAGCTGTAAAAATAAGCCACTTTTGCAAAAGAAGTCGGAATTCGACGAAACTAATTTTGTTGGATCCGCAATATCAAATTATTGTTAGATTTCGGTTTTCGTGATTTTTGAAGTCAGTATGTGGCCGTACGGTTAAAGTGAAAACAGTCAGTTTTTCAACAGTTAAAAATATGCTGGGTGAGCATACGAAGTCGAAATTCGACGAAAATAGTTTCGTTAGGACCGTAATGTTGAACTCTTGCTACATGTTCTGTTTGGTGATTTTTGGGTATGGTATGTGATCGTAGGGATTTTTAAAGGGACAAAAACTGATATAAATTGATATAAATAAAATATCTAACTAAAATATCTAAATTCTAAACCCTATAAATACCCCCCTTAACATTTCTTAGAACCTAATGACTCATTTCAAAGTCAACAGATAAATTCCGCCGTTCATTCTCTTAAGGAAAAAGTATTTTCACGAGGAAAGAAAATCAAAACAAATACAAATTTTATTCAATAAATCTCAACTCAAGTAGTTCTGGATCCTTGAGAGTATAGCTCGCACTGGTATAACAATCATTCAGTTCGATGTTGTTTTTCCGACCTTCAAAATGTACAGCGAACACTAGGGCTTGCGAATTCGTGAATATGGTCTATCGATTTGGATTTCTGAGTTGAAATTTGGATTGTTGGGGTGTAATGGAGTATGTATCCATAAGCTTGGGATTTTCCATGTTCAAAGTGGTCGATTGAAAGTGGAAGTTCGCCAGAAACTGCTGTATGACGCGGTATCGAATAGTGGTGCGAGTTGCTTCTTTTTGGTATGAGGTTGGAGAGCTCGAGGTGGAGGAACCAATGGTGATTTCTGTTTGGGTTTCGGTTGAGTAGTGAAGGAGGTTTGAGGGTTTGAAAGTGCGAAAATGGCTGTGGAAAAAGATGAGGATTTCCTGAAGCTTTCGGTTGGAGAAGATGGGTTTTGGAGGGATGTGGGTTTGGGCTTTAACGGTAGTGGATGGGCAGAAATTTTTAAATGGGGTGAGGGCCCGTTAAATTAATATATGTTTAGTTTAAATTCAATTTAAAAGAGTATTAACTTCGTAATGGTATAACTTGATCATACGATATCGGATTGATGAACCGTAAGTTGCATTGGGATCGTATGGACGAGCACTCTACAATGAAACTGACTAGAAGTCCATTGGAGCTTGTTTGAATTTATGGCGAAATAAACTATTTGATTCAAATCAAACAACAGTTTATCGTTCTTTAACGATGAACTGCCAAAGTGAGTAAATCTCACTAACTCTGAACAGTTTATAAATTCATGTTGTATTTTTAGAACTGTTAAATATTGGCTGATTGACTGTGTGTTGACTGTTTGATTGAACTGCTAGTCAGTTAGTTGAATTTCTATATTGATTCTGTTTAACAGAATATATCATATGGAACTGAAAGTGATGTTGATTTTATTGTATAACATCTGTGGATGCAGGGAGACAGGTTGGAGGAATCCGATTGGATTCCTCAACAGTTATTTTACAGTTTTTCATATATTGTGATATATGATGTGATATATAATCTGTTGTCAATTATATGTGTTTGAACGATATTGATCATCATGATTTGATATGTTGAATACCATAACATACCGGAATGTTGATAAGGGAATTTTCAAGGTGATATTGGAAATAAAATATTTATAAATGGAATATTTATAAATAAGAAATATTTATAAATTGGAATATTAATGAATAGGAGATATTTAGAAAAGGGAAATTATAAAATCAAAGAATAGATTTGAAAAGGAAATATTTGCAAACCATTTGCAAGTAGAATAATAGAAAAGTAAAGATTTGAAAATCATTTACAAATAGAATAGATAGGAAATATTTAGAAAATAAATAGAGTTAAAAAGGGAAATTTATTTATAACGGAATAGGACGTTATAAAAGGGAAAACGTTATAAAAAGGAAACTGTTACAAGAAGGAAATCATTTTAAAGTGGAAAACCGTTACTAAAAGTAAATCTTTAAAAATGAATAAACGTTGTTAAAAAGGAAATCTTCATAAAGCGAATAAAGTTAGTAAATCGAATATTGTATTCGAAAGGAGTTAAATCGAATTTGGTATTCAAAGGGAGTTAAATCGAATATGGTATTCGAAAGGAGTTAAATCGAATATAAGTTATTCGAAGGGAGTTAAATCGAATATGGTATTCGAAGGTTAGTAAATCGAATTAGTTATTCGAAAAGGGGTTAGTCAAGTCGAGTTAGCTGAATAGAGTTAGTCAAATATTTGTTATTCGAAAAGAGTTAATCGATTAGGGTTAAATAAATAGAGTTAATCAAATAGAGTTAATCTTATAGCATTAGTCCTATAGAGTTAAATAAATAAGAGTTATTCGAATAGAGTTAAACACAAAGGAGTTATCGAATTAGTTAATTCGAAAGGAGTTATCGATTATTGTTTAATCGAAAGGAGTTATCGAATTAGTTATTCAAAAGGAGTTATCGATTATAGTTTAATCGAAAGGAGTTATCGAATTAGTTATTCGAAAGGAGTTAAGTAAGGAGTTAAGTAAAAAGAGTTAATCGATTAGGGTTAAATAAATAGAGTTAATCGAATTTAGTTTATTCGAAGAAAGGTTTTTGAATCTAGTTATTCATAAGAGAGATTATCAAATATAGTTATTCGAAGGGAGGAGTTATCGAATAGAGATTTATTCGAACGAGAGTTACGTAAGGAAGTGTTAAAGGGTTAAAGATGAACTTACCCTATTTCGAGATTTGAAATGTTGTTCAGTTAAGGTCTGAGAGGTAGCTATACCCCAACTTGATTGACTGTGTTTTTAATTTAGAAATGGTTAAGGTTCGAGAGTGAAAGTGGTTAAGTGATTTAGTTAATAAGCATAATGGTTTGAGTTGGCATCGCGATGGTTTGTTTAAACATCTGTCTAAGTCCAATGAAGGAGTTTTGGAAATGTTTTCCAAATAAGAACCAGAAATGTTTTCTGATATAGAAAACAAGAAATGGAAATGTTTTCCAATGGTAATAACATATATTTTCTAAATTTAGAAAATAAGAAATGTTGAATATAGGGAAAAAGGAGATGAAAAATGAACTAAGGAGATAAATATATGATTGACGTTTGATCGATATAATTTCCATCTGGAAATGATATCGTTGTTTGCACACTTATTTTTCTTCGATAGTTAAATCATAGACTATCGAAGTTTTGACCATTTTAATGTTGTTAATTTGGAGAGACCGGTTGGATTATTATCCAAAGAACCATGTATTGGCATAAGAGTTGCGAATCATATATGCCAAAGATAACTGAAGACGGAGTAAAGTGCAAGGGCTATTGTATATTAGATAACAGTATCTATGATGGATGTACTGAATAGTGCCTTCGGTTCATCCTGTTCTTGGATGACTTATATGGACGGATGTCTGACAGAGTATTTCCAGACGATCACGTATATTGATTTCTCCAACTGTACCAAGAGTGGAAGCGGAGAAGGAAACTTCTTTTAGATAACACATAATGTATGGTTGAGGACGTCAATCGGTGATTTGATGGATTTGATGATGTGGCATTCAAAGTGAATCTGGTGTGATGATGAAGCGTAACCTCAAGCCTCATCAATCCGGTAAATGACAGAAATCGGGCAGGCAGCATGGCTAAGTCGGTCGCACCGAAGTAGGGTGTATAATCACCTGATCTAGAGTTTCATTTATGTCTAAAAATCTATTGTTGATGCTGTCCCATTCGGGAAACGGTTGCTGATCCAAACCGTTGGTGATATACATTCGATACACTCAAGCGAAATGATTGGTCGGTCATGTGTGGTCGGGTTGCAAGATGTTCTTGTTGAACCCAGTGTATTCCTCTCTAGAGGTACACTAGCGAAAGGTGGTTCCATACCTTGTCATTGTTGGAAATCTATTACCCAATACGTGCTTGTGGTTTCGATTGTAAACTATATATGTAGAACGTGAGATGAAAGTGTTTCTGCTAGATGATTATTATATTGTGGTTGATAGACATTATTATAATATCAAAAGGTTTTTGATATAAAGATATTTTGGATTCTCATAAGGGAAAAACCCGTTCCGTTATACGGCGTGGTCTTATGAGATATCATTTACCTGCTCAAACTGTTTTAAACTGTTTTACTCATACCAGTCCCATGACTGACCCGGAGTTTATTTGTTTTGTTTTCCCTAAACTCTTGGGTGCCTAAATTTGTACGGGCAGTCAAGTAGTCGGGATTTACAGATATACTGGAAGGGCTTGGAGCAGGAGGCTTCAGGATTGTATAGCTATAGTTATTTCCGCTGTGTTGTAAGTGTTGTACTTTGATAATGATATGTATATTCAAGTACAGATTTGTATTTCAAAGTTATGTTATGAAATATATTTATTCGTTCCGCTGTGAGATTCATGTTACTCTGATATTGTGTTCTTCTTCTTCTATTCTAAGTTTCTATCTTATCTATTCTCACCCTCTAATTTCTTTCATTAATGACCGGTATTTTTCGATGTTTGGTTAGTCGTCATTGAGTTTATGGCGATAACCAAAGTCGACAAAAACCCGGCTCATTACAATTGGTATCAGAGCTTAAGTTAAGTAAATTACCTTGGCTTTGTGGCGTGACTCGGTAGAGATAGGGTTAGCAATACCCTAGATTGAGTTTGAGTGTATATATACGAGTGAACGTACTTGTTATTTGATATAAAAAAAAATATATTGTGGAGATTTGTTGGTTGAGTTGTTTATGGGTTCTGATCGATCAGTTTGATCCACTGTATTGGTAGGAGTTGGTAAACACTTGAATACGATGAACCGTCATGGTATGTTTTGAAAAGAGGGTAAACGAAATAATTTTTGCCCCAAATTATATTTTGATATAAAGGATTTATATTGGAATGATTATAATATATTGGATATATTGGTTGTTATTGTAATCAAGTAAGATTATAAATTAAATGGTTATGTAAATAACCAATCAGAATTCATATAAGTGAAATACTGAAATCAGATGAGTCCAATCTGAAATTTAAACCAGAAATTGAATTAAAATTTTGGAAAATTAGATAAGAGTTTGTAAATGGATTTGGATTAAAAGTAAGGAAAATTTAAGATCCTAGGAGATTTTAAATTGTTTTACAAGCAGTGTGAATTATATTTTGAAATGAATTTCAAAGTGGAAATGTTTAGAAATGGTTTTATAGTATTGAACTCACTTCGATTGCTGGAAAATAGATTCCGATGATGAAAGCTGCATCATCAGTATTCATTTTCGAGTTGTAAGTGACGAATTACTACCAGAGATACTGTTTTGAATTTGTTTTGGGAAAGACAAGTTGTGTTGAATTTCAAAATGGGATTTATAAAATAGAATTTGATATATAGAATTTGAATATAGAAATTCAAAAGGAGTTTGAATATATGAAATTCAATGGAATTGAAATAGAGTTTGAATATAGAAATTCAAAGGGGGTTTGAATATAGAAATTCAAATGGAATTTAAATATAGAATTTGAATATAGAAAATATAAAGGAATTCAAATATAGGATTTGAATATATATAATTTGAATATAGAAATTCAAATGGGATTTATAATATAGAATTTGAATAGAATTTGATATAGAGAATTTAAATAATAGAATTTGATATATAGATTTGAATAATAGAAGTGATATAAAATTTGAATAGAAATTGAATAGAATTAACTAAGTCGAAGAGGAATTAGTTAATCGAGTTTTGAATTTGAAGTTGAACTTTGAAAGGTGAATTGGATTTGTAAATGGATATTCGAAATCGAATATAGAACTTAAATTTGAAATTTGGATTCAAATTAGTTAATAAGCAAGTTAAAATATATTTGAACATGTCATGTTCAAATATAAAAGTGAAATAGACTAAAGAGTTAATTAACGAATTGAGTTAAAACGATCACGTATAGTTAAAATAGATTGGGCAGGCATAAATATACATGAGAGAGGTATGGATAAGGTATGAAGGTATATTAATAGAATGCTCGACGAAAAGGTATGTATTTAATTCATATATGAGATTTTATGCGCCGTATCGGCTAGCCGCTTGGCTTTTTCTTTTTCTTTTGGATTGGTGAGGGCCATGGGAGGCTATTTGAAATATCCCGATGCTCCTGGAACAAAGGAGGTTATGGCGAATTTTTCCGGGAATTTAAGGAGTTAGAATATTTTTAAGATAATTTGATAGTTAGAAATCAATGTATCGATATATATATACATAGAAGTCGATAAGGAAACGAACTTAGAAATAGAATAGTAAAATCAAAAAGGAAGACTAAGAATATAATCTAGTCAGAATAGAAAGAGGAAGCGTATACGTGTTAAAAAGTGAATAAGTAGTTGTATGGTATTGATTATTCGAGTAAGTAGTCATATCTGTTTTGACGTTATAAATGTTATTTAGTCAAGGTCTGAGAGGTAGTTATACCCCAACTTGATTCATTTCATTATTAACAAATAAATAGTAAGATTTCAGGCTCGAAGATCAGTGTTGAATAAGAGTTAGTTGAATATAGTATTTGGGTTGTCGTAACGATGTTTTACACAACATCCGTTTTAACCCAAATAAGTGTAAGCTTGGAAATATAATAAAGAATATTTCCTAAGTATAGAAATAAACGAGATCGGAAAAGAGATAACTAATTGGAATATTTTCCAATTATAAACAGCTTATATTTTCTAAAGTTTAGAAAATAAAGGAAAGCGATATTCGGAAATGTTTTCCAAATAACATAAAAGGCCAATATGGTTATTGAAAATATTTGATTAACAAATATTGATAAATAAATAGAGAAGTGATTTAACTAATGGAATATTAATTAAGGGCTCAGTGACATGTTCAAAAGGAAAATTCAATTTTGAAAAGAGTAAACTGTTAAAAAACTGCCAGGGAAAGACTGTTTGAATTAAAAACAAATTTAACAGAAATTTGTGAAAGCAAAATTGAAATTAAAGTAAAGCTAGTAAAGTGGCAACTGAGATTGAATTAAAATGATATCAAGACAAATTGGATTATGAGATTCAAATTTGAAGTGTAATGTGATAATCAAGTTAAGAGTTGGGAATCGAGAATGAAACTCGAGTTTGAAATGATATTTGGCTCGGATAAGCGAATGGTTGTGTTGTGGATAAAAGCAGATTGGAATTTAATTGGGATGACCCTTGTATCCGCTGAATTGATAATAGGTGGAAAGGATATAATGATATGCCGACAAAAAGGTACAAGTTTATATTTCATATGGTATGAGATTTTGATGGCCGAACTGGCAAGCCGCTTGGCTGTTTGATTTTCTTTTGGGTTGGAGATGGCCCAGAGAGGCGAGTTGGAGTTTGACCGATTGACCAGTACAAAGGAGGTGCTGGCGAAATTTTTTGAAAAGTTAAGGTCTTAGAAAATTTTCAGGATTTTTGAAAATTTTCGTTGATAAAAATTAATTAATATTTAATTGAAATTAAATTGGTCCAGTTGGAAACTGAAGTTAAGAAGTGAACAAATATGTTCTAACCATTCGATAGGGTCTTCCTCTACCTTTTAGCAATTTCGAGGACAAAATTATTTTAAGTGGGGAAGAATGTAATGACCCGCACTTTCAGCGGTATAATAATTAATTTATTTAATTATATAAATAGTGATATAGTGAATTAAATGGTCGTGGAATTAAATAATGATGAATATTTAATTAAAATAATAAATTAAATAATATATTTAATTCTGAAATAATCAGAATTGGTTGAAATGGCGATATAGTGTGAATTGGTCAATTCAAAAGATGTAATTCAGTTTAGAATTGAATTACGATAACGAATATATTTAAATAACGATCATTGAACGTATAAACTATAATATAACTAAAATAGAGCACGTAACGATGCAGCAGTTCGCTATTTGGCGATTTGAACTTCAACTGAATGTACAGGATTCGTTTTAAGCCGGATTTTTGTGAAACGAGAAACTGTGGAGCTGGTGGAGTATATCTTTCTACCGAAAGAGAAATATCGGGATTTCGTCGTGTAGATTTTGATTCACGTCCAAATCAAATTTCAAAAAAGTCATTGTGGAATTCCTTTACAATTTATAAAGAAATTATTTATATTTATAAAAGGAATTTCATTATAAATCGAATATCGATTTAATCGGGATTTGAAATATCAAGTTAGAAATTCATAGAGGAATATTCTAGAGATGTATGATATTCTGCTGTGAATATATACGATAATATAAATTTATTTATATTTAATTTAATTATATTTAAATATATTTATATATTTAAATGGGTCATTAAGAGCTGTAAAAATAAGCCACTTTTGCAAGCGAAGTCGGAATTCGACGAAACTAATTTTGTTGGATCCACAATGTCAAATTATTGTTAGATTTCAGTTTTCGTGATTTTTTTAAGTCAGTATGTGGTCGTACGGGTATTTAAAGTGAAAACAGTCAGTTTTTCGATGGTTAAAAATATGCTGGGTGAGCATATGGAGTCGGAATTCGACGAAACCAATTTCGTTGGGACCGTAATGTCGAACTCTAGCTACATGTACGGTTTGGTGATTTTTGGGTATGGTATGTGATCTTGGGGATTTTTAAAGGGACAAAAACTGATATAAAATGATATAAATAAAATATCTAACTAAAAATATCTAAATTCTAAACCCTATAAATACCCCCTTTAACATTTCTTTAAACCTAATGCCTCATTTCAAAGTCAACAGATAAATTCCGCCGTTCATTCTCTTAAGGCAAAAGTATTTTCACGAGGAAAGAAAATCAAAACAAATACAAATTTTATTCAATAAATCTCAACTCAAGTAGTTCTGGATCCTTGAGAGTATAGCTTCATACTGGTATAACAATCATTTAGTTCGATGTTGTTTTTCCGACCTTCAAAATGTACAGCGAACACTAGGGCTTGCGAATTCGTGAAGATGGTCTATCGATTTGGATTTCTGAGTTGATATTTGGATTGTTGGGGTGTTATGGAGTATGTATCCATAACCTTGGGATTTTCCGTGTTCAAAGTGGTCGCTTGAAAGTGGAAGTTCGCCAGAAACTGCTGTGTGACGCGGTCTCGAACTGTGGTGCGAGCTGCTTCTTTTTGGTATGAGGTTGGAGAGCTCGAGGTGGAGGAACCAATGATGATTTCTGTTTGGGTTTCGGTTGAGTGGTGAAGGAGGATTGAGGGTTTGAAAGTGTGAAAATGGCTGTGGAAAAAGATGAGGACTTCCTGAAGCTTTCAGTTGGAGAAGATGGGTTTTGGAGGGATGTGGGTTTGGGCTTTAACGGTAGTGGCTGGGCCGAAATTTTTAAATGGGGCGAGGGCCCGTAAAATTAATATATGTTTAGTTTAAATTCAATTTAAAAGAGTATTAAGTTCGTAATGGTATAACTTGATCATACGATATCGGATTGACGAACCGTAAGTTGCGTTGGGATCGTATGGATGAGCACTCCACAATGAACCTGACTAGAAGTCCATTGGAGCTCGTTTGAATTTATGGCGAAATAAACTGTTTGATTCAAATCAAACAACAGTTTATCGTTCTTTAACGATGAACTGCCAAAATAAGTAAATCTCACTAACTCTGAACAGTTTATAAATTCATGTTGTATTTTTAGAACTGTTAAATATTGGCTGATTGACTGTGTGTTGACTGTTTGATTGAACTGCTAGTCAGTTAGTTGAATTTCTATATTGATTCTGTTTAACGGATTATATCTTATGGAACTGAAAGTGATGTTGATTTTATTGTATAACATCTGTGGATGCAGTGAGATAGGTTGGAGGAATCCGACTGGATTCCTTAATAGTTATTTTACTGTTTTTCATATATTATGATATATGATGTGATATATAATATGTTGTCAATTATATGTGTTTGGACGATATTGATCACCGTGATTTGATATGTTGAATACCATAACATACCAGAATGTTGATAAGGGAATTTTCAAGGTGATATTGAAAATAAAATATTTATAAATGGAATATTTATAAATAAGAAATATTTATAAATTGGAATATTTATAAATAGGAGATATTTAGAAAAGGGAAATTATAAAATCAAAGAATAGATTTGAAAAGGAAATATTTGCAAACCATTTGCAAATAGAATAATAGAAAAGGAAAGATTTGAAAATCATTTACAAATAGAATTGTGTAATAACCGGAAATCTGAGTCAATTTAAAATTTTTATTTTGGCAATTTTAGCGAATTTTGAACATTTAAAATGAATTATTTTAAATAATAACGATGAGAAATTTATTTTGAATAGAATAGAACGTATATATTTATATACGTCGTCGTTAGAATATAAATAATTATTTATATATATATATAAAAGAAATTGAAAATGGCGCGGTAGTTTGATAATTCGATTTCAAACTTCAAATGAATGTGCAGGAATCAAAATAAACCGGATTTTAGTGAAACCAAAAATATTTGAATCTAATTGAGAATATCTTTCCAACGAATCCGGGAAATCAAAATTTCCTAGCGGGAATCAAAAGTTATGTCCAAATGAATTTTTGGAATAGTCGCTATGGAATTCTGGCCCTTAAAAATAGCCATTTTGCAAATCACCTCGGATTTCGACGAAACCACTTTTGTTGGATCCGTGATGTCAAATTATTGCTAGATTCCAAATTTCATAATTTTTTGAATCAATATGTGAGCGTGGCAAAGGAAAACGTGTTTTGTCAATTTCGATCGACCTGAAAATGGCCATTTTTTAAACGGTCTCGGAATTTGACGAAATTAGTTTTGTTAGGACCGTATCGTCAATACGAAGCTAGAAGATATTTTTCAGGAATTTTTAGAGACTGTAGGTGACCCCGATAATTTAAAATGTACGTTCAAATTGAATATATATAGATTTATGTTTTAATTTAAACGGAAACTGATTCAAACAGTCGAATTGGCCTACGATACATATCCCATTGTGTTCGGAACGGGGGTAATACGCTAGGGATGACAGTCATTGGGTCCCGTTTCGAACTCAAATAGAAAGTCAACCTTTTGAAAATTAAAATTAATAAAAATATTATTATTATATTATTCCTCTTTCTCTCTATACTCTCACATCAGCCCTCCCCCCCCCCCCCCACCCTCGTTTACTTTTTCCAAAGAGAAAAAACCCTAAACTAAAAATCGATCGCGCCTCCACCAGTGTCGACCACCGACGTTCATCGCGCCCCCTCCAGCAGCGGCGGCGTCGCTTCCATCCCCTCCCCCTCGTCTACCCCGTAACCTCCTCCCTCCGCACCTTCTACTCCACCTCAAAACGCGACACAGCCTCCCCCGAAGCCCACGGTGAAACCCTAGCATCGCACCCCCCCTCTGAAAGGCGCCGCGGGTCCCCCAGCACCCCCCTCCTTCCTCCTTTTCTTATCCCCTTCGTTCGGTTTGAATCTTGTAAGTGTTTTTTTTATATTTTATAAATACTGATATAGTTAGCTATAAAAACAGATTTTAGTTAGCTATAAAAACGGATTTTTATTAAGCAGAAAGTTTTAATTTTTATTTCACATAAAGTTGTGATTTTTACAATAGAAAAGATGCGATTTTTACAATAGAAAAGATTCGATTTTTAAAATGGAAAAGATTCGATTTTTATAAAAGAAAAGGAATGATTTTTACCATTAAGTAACGTATATAAAAATTCGATTTTTATATAGAAGTTAACAAGGTAAAAATTCGATTTTTATATATTGAATAGCGAAGTAAAAATTCGATTTTTATATAGAAGTTAACAAGGTAAAAATTCGTTTTTTATATATTGAATAGCGAAGTAAAAAATTCGATTTTTATATATGTAGTGAATATGGATGACGAAAGTGATGAAAGAAGGAACGGCGAAGACTTCTACATTTGAAGAGTCGTGGCGTTCGGTTTAGCTATCGGTGAGAACTTCTCACCTTTTAATTTTATTTTCTAGTTAAAATATATACTAGGATGTAGACGGTGTTTAGTAGCACCCGACACCCGTCGTCCACAGACCATGGACGGCTTGTATGCTTGGTTGTTTGATTTTGATGTGTAGTTGATTGTGTGATGTGATGTGAAATGAAATAAAATATTTATATAGTTGAAAATATTTTATAGTTAAAAATAGAATTTTTAATGTGTATATGAAATGAAATAAAAATAAACAAATCGGATGATTTGTTTGTATACACACATTTGACTGATATTGATTGGGACGATAAATTTTACACATCGCCCAACTACACAAATAAAATCTGTGTTTGATTGTTTGAAACCCCACACGGGTATTGGGATGATATATGACATACACTAATCCCAATAGTTAGTTGTATATCGATCAATAGATTGACAAACCGTTATGAGCGTTAAATATTTATATTTGATGCTTATGCAGTGTAGAATGCACTTTGGATGATGGTTGATTATTCATCATTGTTATTGTATACATGTGTTGTAGAAAATCCATATAATTAACATTATATGGTAATTGATTGGGCCTCATTCCAGTTTTGAAAAAGAAATATTTGAAATAGAATATTTGAAAATAGAAATATATGAAGCTGTGTTGATTAAATTGACGCCATTTTGACGTGAACGATATTTACATTGATTTTATTCATTTTATAATGAATATCGAAAGTGATTTCAAAATCTGATATTTTGAAAAGAATTGAAATTTCGAATGGAAACTGAATAGAAATGAATTCGAATTGAAATCGAATAGAAATGAATTCGAATTGAAATCGAATAGAAATGAATTCGAATTGAAATTGAATAGAAATGAATTCGAATTGAAATTCAAATTGAATTGAAAACGAACTGAAATTGAATTATAAATGATTTGAATTGAAATCAATTTGAAAGGAATTTAAAACGGATTTATAAGGAAAATTTGCACTTTGATTTGAATTTGAAATGAAGTTGAAATCGTTTTGAAAACGAATTTAAAACAATTTATAAAATACGTTTAAAAGGAAATCGACGAAGTATATATTATATAATGGCCTGAATAGAACGCGCCGCACCGCGGTAGTTCGCGAATTTCGACCAACGGATATTACGGGAGATCCGACTGTCGGATTCTCCTAAAACCGGAACCGTTGGGTTCGTATTGAAAAGAGCTTTCTAACGAATATTAGAAATTAGAAATCTAATGGTTGGATTTGGAATTATGTCCAAATCAAATTTGGAAAAGGTCGCTGTAAGTGCAGTTCGATGGCCATTGATGGAAATCGACTGAACGGGCCTTGATAAAATTATTAAAAATAGTAATAATTTGTGTAAAATTATAAGAAATGATTTGGGAAGAATTGGGATGAAAAACTCCATATTTGAAAAGATAAAAATAGATTTTTATTGAAATGAACTAGTTTTGAAATAGAATTATAATTCTATTCATTTTTAAATAAATAAATTGGATTTGAAATGGTTTTAAAAATAACCAGAATTTCCAATAATTATATTGGAATGGATTTGAACCGAAATTGTCTTCGGAATATTTCGATGTTGGATTTCGTGATGATACAGATATTGTTATGGGAATTTGAAAGATATATATATCGTTATTTCCAATACGATATTTGTTGGTCGTAGAATTTGATATTGAATACAAGCCGGTATATTTTCTATTCAGAGCCTTGTATTTAATATCAAATGTGATTTGGGTTTGTCGTGAATGGTATCTTTATTAACATTGTTCTTGATCCCAGTCGAGAAAAGATTAAATCTTTTTATTTAGATTTAATGAAGTGTACCAATTAAATGATATTTAATTGGAATTGAATTGGTATTGGTTTTTGGGTTTATCGTGAACAGTGTTTTAAACAACACTCGTTCTTTAACCCGATAATTAATAGAATGTGATTTTGGGTTATCGTGAACGGTATTTTCAATAATACTGTTCTTAGACCCACGGAGTAAAGAAAATCAGAAACTAACTGGAGATTAGTTAAGTTGAATGGTCTCTTGGGTATTGATCTGATGTTGGTTTCGGCCTTCGGGGTTAATACTTAGGGAATTGCTCACTTGCTAATTTACGATTAGGGACTGATTGAAATGTGATATGATTTTGGGGTTTATCATGATCCGTGTTTTAAATGACACTGATTCTTTAACCCAGATAGAAATTAAAACTAAGTGGAGTTTTAATGAATCTTTAATTAGATTGAAATGATCGAGAATGGAGTATCACCAGTTTAGCTCCAAGCGATAGTTAAATCTTTAATTAGATTTAAACGTGAAATGGTAATTAAATTTACCGATAACACTGCGGTGTTAGATATGAAGTAAGACCCGTTTTAATTCATGGGATGAATAGGTTGGGATTGGGAAATTAAAACAAACGATTACTTCGGTAAGGTTCATTAATCCCGACTAGTTTGAATTGATATTCAAAAGTAGATTAAAGAATAAATTAAAGGAATTTATCTTTGTTAAAATTAATGGGAACCTTTCCCTATGAATATGAAATTTAGAAACTAACTGCCGGTTAGCTAAGCAGAATGATTTTCTGGATATTGATCTGATGTTGGTTTCGGCCTTCGGGGTTAATATTTGGGGAATTATTCTCTTGTTAATTTACGGTTAGTGACTGATGAATTGGAATGAGGCGTATGTTGTGTTTGTGTAAAACTTGTTTATAATATACGCGAGTTATTCGGAAAGACCGGGTTTATCCCATTCTGAATAACTGATACGACGATAAGTCGAAGATGAAGACGGTGGTCGAAGACCGGAGGTCTTCACGTCGTTTGGGTGATTACTGATGATCTTGATTGGGATGTACACCCAAGAAGATGGAAACAGTTGGTGATCGTCCAGACGTACTTGGAGATCGATGGATATGCGGGGTACTAGGTGCCTCTGGTTTCGTTCAGACCCAGAACGATCTTGTAAATGGACTATGTGTCTGACCTTGGATTTTATTCTATGTGATTGATTTCTATTAAATATATATCTGTTTGGCGGTGGAGAATTTATTCTCTTGCTTAACGCCCTTCTCTGAGACGTACGAGCTCAGGGGTTATATACTGATGGATATCAAACACATAGAGTGAATTGCCTGTGTGGCATGCCTAAGTGGCAAATGATCAAGGCTTCTGTTGAAAAGCAAAGTCTTGTGGTTGATGATCAAAGCACGGCCTTTGTGGCATAGCTTTGTGTAACGTTTACTTCGCGAGTTTCACACCCGGTATGAACCAGAAACGGGAGAAGGACCTCAGGGAGGGCATGCGATTCTTTCTAGTTAGAAGTGGCGTCAGTGGTTTTACATGCCCTGACGAGTTTGACTTATGTGGTTGTTGCTATTGTGAGGCGCCTCAGATATATCGGTCGTTCTCGAACCGATGGAGTCATTTAGTTCGCTCACCTACGCCCCAAAGGGCGGGGAAACGCATGTTTAGGCATTTTAATCCACTCTGTGTGGACCAGCCCTGACGATCCAAGGGTCACCCGAGCTCTGATCCTGAGGGGCAGACTAGAGCATCTCGAATCGGTAGAGGACTATCTTTTGCCTCGGTTCATACCATAAATGATAACCCAACTTCCAAATACGTGATTTTGCGGTTTTAATTGTAAAGCCTAGTATTGGCGACATGATATATGGTACCCATGTCGTCTATGATTGATACTTATGATTTGAAGTTGTTTTATACACTATGCACTTATAATAGTATCAAATGATTTGTTTTAAACGTACTAAGCATGTTTGGCTATTATAAGGGAAAACCCTATCCCCGGGCTTGCGTTGCATTGTGTGATAGGACCTGGGTCTTATAATAGCTTCATTTTTCTTTATTTAGCATTGCGCTGTTTGTTTTATGCATTGGTATTCTTGGGAGGAAACCTGTTCCATGTTATACGGCGTGGTCCCTTGATTTACCTAACTTTAAAATAAAGATTAATGACTATTTTAGTTCTCACACCAGTCCCATGACTGACCTGGAGTTTATTGTTTTAACCTAAACTCTGGGTGCCCTTATTTTGACACGGGCAGCTAGTAGTTTTGGTTTTGCAGATTTATATTCATAGGATCCTGGTTTACCGCTGGAACGATATCCGGAAAGCTTTGTATCCGTATATCTCCTTCAGTTGTGTATTGTATTATTTTCCGCTGCTATGTAATGTATTGTAATCTCTAATATTTTCTGTGTAATATTTATTCATTTATACTCTGTATATTCTTGTAATCTGATGAATTGTTGTAATATACAATGAAATGTCCTTCCATCTGCGTTCTTTTGTGTGTTGTTCTCAAAGTATCCGCTCTTTCTTTACCGGGGAAGTTACGGGTCCTTACAGTTGGTATCAGAGCTTTGGTTTACAGAGCTCGAGAACAAGACACATTAGAACCATACGAAAGAATTCATCATATATTGGATTAGTAATATCCAATTAGAATGACTCGTTAGAGATAGGATCAGTAGTATCCTAGAACGAGTGTAAAGAGTATATTTTTAAAGTGAAAACAATCTTTGTTTTGAAAATTTAAATCAATTATTCGTATTTGTTTATTTATTTATATTGATGTGGACAATCCAGTATATATAGATTTTGCGTATACGTCTGATCCGCGTGTATTTGAAGTTTTGATATATTGGGTAGATATAGAATCACATTCTAGTCGCCCGTGGGTGATTCTGATGAATGATATATCATCATCAGAATTTATATTTGAGTGACGAACGTGTGATATCTACATATTTCCTATTGACTGGTGTGAGAACCAAAATTAGATAGGGCCTATTGTTGTGATTTGGCATCAAAAATGTGATTTTCGACTATATATCAAAGTTATGAATTTGAAATGATAATTCACTAATTGATTGATGGTTGTGTTGTTTGATTATTGTTTGATTAATTAAATGTTGAATCATATAACCAAATTGATCAAATAGTAAATTGAAAATTTGGTCGCATTTGCTTGCATATACATGTACTTACATTGAACAGGTCATAGCAAGGAGGCTAGAGCAGAGAAATAAAATTGTTTGCCCGACAAATAGGTACATGTTTATCATAATTTACTGTTTTGTTTGGGTGATGATGATTTTATGAGCCGATTGGCTAGCTGCTTGGCTTTTTCTTTTTCTTTTTGAGATCAAAAGGCCTGTCTGGCAATTTCGGGATTTTTCCGGTGCTCCCGGTGCAGGGGAGGTTATGGCGAAATTTTTCGAAAATTTAGGGTGTTAGCCAAATTTTTGAAAAATTTGAAAAGTTCTTAGAAACTGACAAGTTGAAGAACTTAAGCCGTAGTGAAAATATGGAAAGTTGAGTTGATTTGTTAAACAACTTTCGGTTCGGGGATGAAAAGTTTTAAGTGGGGGAGATTGTAATAACCCGGAAATCTGGGCCAATTTAAAATTTTTATTTTGGCAATTTTAGTGAATTTTGAACATTTAAAATGAATTATTTTAAATAATAACGACGAGAAATTTATTTTGAATAGAATAGAACGTATATATTTATATACATCGTCGTTAGAATATAAATAATTATTTATATATATAAAAGGAATTGAAAATGGCGCGGTAGTTCGATAATTCGATTTCAAACTTCAAATGAACGTACATGATTCAAAATAAACCGGATTTTAGTGAAACCAAAAATATTTGAATCTAATTGAGAATATATTTCCAACGAATCCAGGAAATCAAAATTTCATAGCGGGAATCAAAAGTTATGTCCAAATGAATTTTCAGAATAGTCGCTATGGAATTCTGGCCCTTAAAAATAGCCATTTTGCAAACGACCTCGGATTTCGATGAAACCACTTTTGTTGGATCCGTGATGTCAAATTATTGCTAGATTCCAAATTTCATAATTTTTTGAATCAATATGTGAGCGTGGAAAAGGAAAACGTGTTTTGTCAATTTCAATCGACCTGAAAATGGCCATTTTTCAAACGGTCTCGGAATTTGACGAAATTAGTTTTGGTAGGACCGTATCATCAATACGAAGCTAGAAGATATTTTTTGGGAATTTTTAGAGACTGTATGCGACCCCGGTAATTTGAAATGTACGTTCAAATTGAATATATATAGATTTATGTTTTAATTTAAATGGAAACTGATTCAAACAGTCGAATTGGCCTACGATACATATCACATTGTGTTCGTAACGAGGGTAATACGCTAGGGACGACAGTCGTTGGGTCCTGTTTCGAACTCAAATAGAAAGTCAACCTTTTGAAAATTAAAATTAATAAAAATATTATTATTATATTATTCCTCTTTCTCTCTATACTCTCACATCGCCCCCCTCCCCCCCATTTACTTTTTCCAAAGAGAAATAAAAAACCCTAAACTAAAATTCGATCGCGCCTCCACCAGTGTCGACCACCGACGTTCATCGCGCCCCCTCCAGCAGCGGCGGCGTCGCCTCCATCCCCTCCCCCTCGTCTGCCCCGAAACGCCCTCCCTCCGCACCTTCTACTCCACCTCAAAACATGACACATCCTCCCCCGAAGCCCATGGTGAAACCCTAGCATCGCACCCCCCCTCTGACAGGCGCCGCGGGTCCCCCAACACCCCACTCCTTCCTCCTACCTCCTTCTCTTATCCCCTTCGTTCGATTTGAATCCTGTAAGTGTTATATATATATATATTAAATACTGATTTAGTTAGCTATAAAAACATATTTTAGTTAACTATAAAAACGGATTATTATTAAGCAAAAAGTTTTAATTTTTTTTTTCACATAAAGTTATGATTTTTACAATAGAAAAGATGCGATTTTTACAATAGAAAAGATTCGATTTTTAAAATGGAAAAGATTCGATTTTTATAAAAGAAAAGGAATGATTTTTACCAATAAGCAACGTATATAAAAATTCGATTTTTATATAGAAGTTAACAAGGTAAAAATTCGATTTTTATATATTGAATAGCGAAGTAAAAATTCGATTTTTATATAGAAGTTAACATGGTAAAAATTCGATTTTTATATATTGAATAGCGAAGTAAAAATTCGATTTTTATATATGTAGTGAATATGGATGACGAAAGTGATGAAAGAAGGAATGGCGAAGACTTCTACATTTGAAGAGTCGTGGCGTTCGGTTTAGCTATCGGTGAGAACTTCTCACCTTTTAATTTTATTTTCTAGTTAAAATATATACTAGGATGCAGACGGTGTTTAGTAGCACCCGACACCCGTCGTCCACAGACCATGGACGGCTTGTATGCTTGGTAGTTTGATTTTGATGTGTAATTGATTGTGTGATGTGATGTGAAATGAAATAAAATATTTATATAGGTTAAAATATTTTATAGTTAAAAATAGAATTTTTAATGTGTATATGAAATTAAATAAAAATAAACAAATCGGATGATTTTTTTGTATACACACATTTGACAGATATTGATTGGGACGATAATTTTACACATCGCCCAACTGCACAAATAAAATCCGTGTTTGATTGTTTGAAACCCCACACGGGTATTGGGATGATATATGACATACACTAATCCCAATAGTTAGTTGTATGTCGATCGATTGATTGACAGACTGTTATGAGCGTTAAATATTTATATTTGATGCTTATACAGTGTAGAATGCACTTTGGATGATGGTTGATTATTCATCGTTGTTATTGTATACTTGTGTTGTAGAAAATCCATATAATTAACATTATATGGTAATTGATTGGGCCTCATTCCAGTTTTGAAAAAGAAATTTTTGAAATAGAATATTTGAAAATAGAAATATATGAAGCCGTGTTGATTAGATTGACGCCATTTTGACGTGAATGATATTTATATCGATTTTATTCATTTTATAATGAATATCGAAAGTGATTTCAAAATCTGATATTTTGAAAAGAACTGAAATTCGAACTGAAACTGAATAGAAATGAATTCGAATTGAAATCGAATAGAAATGAATTCGAATTGAAATCGAATAGAAATGAATTCAAATTGAAATCGAATAGAAATGAATTCGAATTGAAATTCAAATTGAATTTAAAATGAACTGAAATTGAATTATAAATTGAAATCAATTTGAAAGGAATTTAAAACGGATTTATAAGGAAAAATTTCACTTTGATTTGAATTTGAAATGAAGTTGAAATCGTTTTGAAAACGAATTTAATACGATTTATAAAATACGTTTTAAAAGGAAATCGATGAAGTATATATTATATATATATAATATAATGGCCTGAATAGAACGCGCCGCGCCGCGGCAGTTCGCGAATTTCGACCATTGACTTCGAACGGATACTACGGGAGATCCGACCGTCGGATTCTCCTAAAGTCGGAACCGTTGGGTTCGTATCGAGAAGAGATTTCTAACGAATATTGGAAATTAGAAATCTAACGGTTAGATTTGGAATTATGTCCAAATCAATTTTGGAAAAGGTCATTGTAAGTGCAGTTCGATGGCCATTGATGGAAATCGACTGTACGGGCCTTGATAGAATTATTAAAAATAGTAATAATTTGTGTAGAATTATAAGAAATGATTTGGGAAGAATTGGGATGAAAAACTCCATATTTGAAAAGATAAAAATAGATTTTTATCGAAATGAACTAGTTTTGAACTAGAATTATAATTCTATTCATTTTTAAATAAATAAATTGGAATTGAAATGGTTTTGAAAATAACCAGAATTTCCAATAACTATATTGGAATGGATTTGAATCGAAATTGTCTTCGAAATATTTCGATGTTGGATTTCGTGATGATACAGATATTGTTATAGGAATTTGAAAGATATATATATCGTTATTTCCAATACGATATTTGTTGGTCATAGAATTTGATATTGAATATAAGCCGGTATATTTTCTATTCAGAGCCTTGTATTTAATATCAAATGTGATTTGGGTTTGTCGTGAATGGTGTCTTTATTAACACTGTTCTTGAGCCCAGTTGAGAAAAGATTAAATCTTTTTATTTAGATTTAATGAAGTGTACCAATTAAATGATATTTAATTGGAATTGAATTGGTATTGATTTTTGGGTTTATCGTGAACAGTGTTTTAAATAACACTCGTTCTTTAACCCGATAATTAATAGAATGTGATTTTGGGTTGTCGTGAACGGTATCTTCAATAATACTGTTCTTAGACCTACGGAGTTATGAAAATCAGAAACTAACTGGAGATTAGTTAAGTTGAATGGTCTCTTGGGTATTGATCTGATGTTGGTTTAGGCCTTCGGGGTTAATACTTAGGGAATTGCTCACTTGCTAATTTACGATTAGGGACTGATTGAAATGTGATATGATTTTGGGGTTTATCGTGAACCGTGTTTTAGATGACACTGATTCTTTAACCCAGATAGAGATTAAAACTAAGTGGAGTTTTAATGAATCTTTAATTAGATTGAAATGATCGAGAATGGAGTATCACCAGTTTAGCTCCAGGCGATAGTTAAATATTTAATTAGATTTAAACGTGAAATGGTAATTAAATTTACCGATAACACTGTGGTGTTAGATATGAAGTAAGACCCGTTTTACTTTATGGGATGAATAGGTTGGGATTGGGAAATTAAAACAAACGATTACTTCGATAAGGTTCGTTAATCCCGACTAGTTTGAATTGATATTCAAAAGTAGATTAAAGAATAAATTAAAGGAATTTATCTTTGATAAAATTAATGGGAACCTTTCCTTATGAATGTGAAATTTAGAAACTAACTATCGGTTAGCTAACCAGAATGATTTTCTGGATATTGATCTGATGTTGGTTTCGGCCTTCAGGGTTAATATTTGGGGAATTATTCTCTTGTTAATTTACGGTTAGTGACTGATGAATTGGAATGAGGCGTATGTTGTGTTTGTGTGACACTTGTTTATAATATACGCGAGTTATTCGGAAAGAACGGGTTTATCCCATTCTGAATAACAGATACGACGATAAGTCGAAGATGAAGATGGTGGTCGAAGACCGGAGGTCTTCACGTCGTTTGGGTGATTACTGATTATCTTGATTAGGATGTACACCCAAGAAGATGGAAACGGTTGGTGATCGTCCAGACGTTCTTGGAGATCGATGGATATGCGGGGTACTAGGTGCCTCCGGTTTCATTCAGACGCAGAACGAACTTGTAAATGGACTATGTGTCTGATATTGGATTTTATTCTGTGTGATTGATTTCTATTAAGTATATATCTGTTTGGCGGCGGAGAATTTATTCTCTTGCTTAACGCCCTTCTCTGATACGTACGAGCTCAGGGGTTATATACTAATGGATATCAAACGCATAGAGTGAATTGCCTGTGTGGCATGCCTAAGTGGAAAATGATCAAGGCTTCTGTTGAAAGGCAAAGTCTTGTGGTTGATGATCAAAGCACGGCCTTTTTGGCATAGCTTTGTGTAACGTTTACTTCGCTAGTTTCACACCCGGTATGAACCAGGAACGGGAGAAGGACCTCAGGGAGGGCATGCGTTTCTTTCTAGTTAGAAGTGGCGTCAGTGGTTTTACACGCCCTGACGAGTTTGACTTATGTGGTTGTTGCTATTGCGAGGCGCCTCAGATATATCGGTCGTTCTCGAACCGATGGAGTCATTTAGTTGGCTCACCTATGCCCCCAAAGGGCGGGGAAACGCATGTTCAGGCATTTTAATCCACTCCGTGTGGACCGGCCCTGATGATCCAAGGGTCACTCGAGCTCTGATCCTGAGGGGCGGACTAGAGCATCTCGAATCGGTAGAGGACTATCTTTTGCCTCGGTTCATACCATAAATGATAACCCAACTTCCAAATACGTGATTTTGCGGTTTTAATTGTAAAGCCTAGTATTGGCGACATGATATATGGTACCCATGCCGTCTATGATTGGTACTTATGATTTGAAGTTGTTTTATACACTATGCACTTATAATAGTATCAAATGATTTGTTTTCAATGTACTAAGCATGTTTGGCTATTATAATGGAAAACCCTATCCCCCGGCTTGCGTTGCATTGTGTGATAGGACCTGGGTCTTATAATAGCTTCATTTTTCTTTATTTAGCATTGCGTTGTTTGTTTTATGCACTGGTATTCTTGGGAGGAAACCCGTTCCGTGTTATACGGCGTGGTCCCTTGATTTACCTAACTTTAAAATAAAGATTAATGACTGTTTTAGTTCTCACACCGGTCCCATGACTGGCCTGGAGTTTATTGTTTAAACCTAAACTCTGGGTGCCCTTATTTTGACACGGGCAGCTAGTAGTTTTTGTTTTGCAGATTTATATTCACAGGATCCTGGTTTACAGCTGGATTGATATCCGGAAAGATTTGTATCCGTATATCTCCTTTAGTTGTGTATTGTATTATTTTCCGCTGCTATGTAATGTATTGTAATCTATGATATTTTCTGTGTAATATTTATTCATTTATACTCTGTATATTCTTGTAATCTGATGAATTGTTGTAATATACAATGAAATGTCCTTCCGTCTGCGTTCTTTTGTGTGTTGTTCTCAAAGTATCCGCTCTTTCCTTACCTGGGAAGTTACGGGTCCTTACAAATTGATAGGAAATATTTAGAAAATAAATAGAGTTAAAAAGGGAAATTTATTTATAACGGAATAGGACGTTATAAAAGGGAAAACGTTATAAAAAGGAAACTGTTACAAGAAGGAAATCATTTTAAAGTGGAAAACCGTTACTAAAAGTAAATCTTTAAAAATGAATAAACGTTGTTAAAAAGGAAATCTTTATAAAGCGAATAAAGTCAGTAAATCGAATATGGTATTCGAAAGGAGTTAAATCGAATTTGGTATTCGAAGGGAGTTAAATCGAATATGGTATTCGAAAGGAGTTAAATCGAATATAAGTTATTCGAAGGGAGTTAAATCGAATATGGTATTCGAAAGTTAGTAAATCGAATTAGTTATACGAAAAGGGGTTAATCGAGTCGAGTTAGCTGAATAGAGTTAATCGAATATTTGTTATTTGAAAAGAGTTAATCGATTAGGGTTAAATAAATAGATTTAATCAAATAGAGTTAATCCTATAGCATTAGTCCTATAGAGTTAAATAAATAAGAGTTATTTGAATTAGTTATTCGAATAGAGTTAAACACAAAGGAGTTATCGAATTAGTTATTCGAAAGGAGTTATCGATTATAGTTTAATCGAAAGGAGTTATCGAATTAGTTATTCGAAAGGAGTTATCGATTATTGTTTAATCGAAAGGAGTTATCGAATTAGTTATTCGAAAGGAGTTAAGTAAGGAGTTAAGTAAAAAGAGTTAATCGATTAGGGTTAAATAAATAGAGTTAATTGAATTAGTTTATTCGAAGAACGGTTTTCGAATCTAGTTATTCATAAGAGAGATTATCAAATATAGTTATTCGAAGGGAGGAGTTATTGAATAGAGATTTATTCGAACGAGAGTTACGTACGGAAGTGTTAAAGGGTTAAAGATGAACTTACCCTATTTCGAGATTTGAAATGTTGTTCAGTTAAGGTTTGAGAGGTAGCTATACCCCAACTTGATTGACTGCGTTTTTAATTTAGAAATGGTTAAGGTTTGAGAGTGAAAGTGGTTAAGTGATTTAGTTAATAAGCGTAATGGTTTGAGTTGGCATCGCGATGGTTTGTTTAAACATCTGTCTAAGTCCAATGAAGGAGTTTTGGAAATGTTTTCCAAATAAGAACCAGAAATGTTTTCTGATATAGAAAACAAGAAATGGAAATGTTTTCCAATGGTAATAACATATATTTTCCAAATTTAGAAAATAAGAAATGTTGAATATAGGGAAATAGGAGATGAAAAATGAACTAAGGAGATAAATATATGATTGATTTTTGATCGATATAATTTCCATCTGGAAATGATATCGTTGTTTGCACATGTATTTTCCTTCGATAGTTAAATCACAGACTATCGAAGTATTGACCATTTTAACGTTGTTAGTATGGAGAGACCGGTTGGATTATTATCCAAAGAACCAATCTGTATTGGCATAAGCGTTGTGAATCATATATGCCAAAGATAATTGAAGACGGAGTAAAGTGCAAGGGCTATTGTATAAGTCTTAGATAACAGTGTCTAAGATGGATGTACTGAATAGTGCCTTCGGTTCATCCTGTTCCTGGATGACTTGTATGGACGGATGTCTGACAGAGTATTTCCAGACGATCACGTATATCGATTTCTCCAACCGTACCAAGAGTGGAAGCGGAGAAGGAAACTTCTTTTAGCTAACACATAATGTATGGTTGAGGACGTCAATCAGTGATTTGATGGATTTGATGATGTGGCATTCCAAGTGAATCTGGTGTGATGATGAAGCGTAACCTCAAGCCTCATTAATCCGGTAAATGACAGAAATCGGGTAGGCAGCATGGCTAAGTCGGTCGCTCCGAAGTAGGGTGTATAATCACCTGATCTAGAGTTTCATTTATTTCTAAAAATCTATTGTTGATGCTGTCCCATTCGGGAAACGGTTGCTGATCCCAACCGTTGGTGATATACATTCGATACACTCAAGCGAAATGAGTGGTCGGTCATGTGTGGCCGGGTTGCAAGATGTTCTTGTTGAACCCAGTGTATTCCTCTCTAGAGGTACACTAGCGAAAGGTGGTTCCATACCTTGTCATAGTTGTAAATCCATTACCCAATATGAGCTTGCGGTTTTGATTGTATACTATATATGTAGAACGTGAGGTGAAAGCGTTTCTGCTAGATGATTGTTATATTGTGGTTGATAGAAATTATTATAATATCAAACGATTTTTGATATAAAGATATTTTGGATTCTCATAAGGGAAAAACCCGTTCCGTTATACGGCATGGTCTTATGAGATATCATTTACCTGCTCAAACTATTTTAAACTGTTTTACTCATACCAGTCCCATGACTGACCCGGAGTTTATTTGTTTTGTTTTCCCTAAACTCTTGGGTGCCTAAATTTGTACGGGCAGTCAAGTAGTCGGGATTTACATATATACTGGAAGGGCTTGGAGCAGGAGGCTTCAGGATTATATAGCTATAGTTATTTCCGCTGTGTTGTAAGTGTTGTACTTTGATAATGATATGTATATTCAAGTACATATTTGTATTTCAAAGTTATGTTATGAAATATATTTATTCGTTCCGCTGTGAGATTCTTGTTACTCTGATATTGTGTTCTTCTTCTTCTATTCTAAGTTTCTATCTTATCTATTCTCACCCTCTAATTTCTTTCATTAATGACTGGTATTTTTCGATGTTTGGTTAGTCGTCATTGAGTTTATGGCGATAACCAAAGTCGACAAAAACCCGGGTCATTACAAGAGTATACCCCTTGCAAAACTGAGTGAACCTAATTAGTTGGGCAAGTGCGACTGGTGCGGCTGGTGAAAAGGTTGGTGCAACTAGTGGAAATTTTGGTGGAATAATAGGTGGAACTGGGGCATTTCCATGACCTCTAATATTCCTGCGGGCATTCATCTGAAATATTTAAAATGGATATTATAACAAGATAAGATTTAAATTTACGGAAATCAAATTAAAGAGAATTCTAACTCGGGAGATGGATTCAAAAGAAAGGAACTATTGAAAAACAAACTTAAAAAAATATCTTAAAAATCATTTAAAATCATTTTATACTTTTCAAAAAATGCTCCCTCAAGAATGATTCTGAGATTGATTTTTATTCACTTTAGGGTATTATTACCCTATCTCTATTGAGTCTTTTTCCCATATGTTAAGTTTTGCCTAAAACTTGGCTCTGATACCAAATGTAACAAGTTGTTATTTCATATCATTCAAATAGAAAATAAAACTACAAATTTCATACTTGAGTTGTTCGAAACAGTATATTGATAATCAAAATTAAGGTAAATAAGAATCTAATCATAGTATCATAGATAAATCACGTAAACAAAATAGTAGAATATCTCGTAGTAAGTAAATATACATGGTAGTTCATGAAGCAACCAAATAAATAATCTCAAAACTTATATATATATATATATAATATCCGAGTACAACAAAAATCCCGAGTATATAGATACTGGTACATAAGAAAATGTTTGAATGGAAATAATCAAAATAGTAAAAATAGATAGATGGCTAAGGCTTCGACAGGTCCTTAACTCCACAAGATAAGCCTCTATGGTTGTGACACTTGGGTTGACCCAAGTATAAAGTAAAACAAAACACTTGAGTCGGGACTATCATTTTCATATAAGTGAATTAACTCAAGAGAAATGTTCAATTCAATGCACAAGTAACTTAAAGGTTGTTTGGGATTTACATTCTTTAAGGATCTGCTAAACTATATATCGTATAATACTATACGCTATTATAGCCATGTCTACGGGAAATATACAATTTAAAATGGCATTAAGCATTACCATATTATCCTTAACATGTTTTATGACATTGGTGTACAGTTTGCATATAAACACTAGTAAACCATCGGTGCATATATAGGGATGCGACATGATACGACAATGTCAAATCAAAATCATACTGCGCTCGGTCAAGATAATATGATAAGGCACTTGGGGCAATATTTAGTGTAGGATTCTACCGTTTTGCAGAACTGGATGGTGGTAACACAAAGCCGCTACTATCGCCCTCCTCGAGACAATACTCTCATAATCAAAGACGTGCAAACCAATCACAAAGTAAGAGATATGGTTTCGAAGAAGTGTGTTTGATAAGAGTAGCTAACCCACTTGATCTCTGCGTAGCTCCTGTTTTATTCATTTTAATTATGACCCGAAGGTCATGGCTGTCCATCATCGTTCTCTTACTTCGTTCCAGTTGCATTTACAAATCCATCCTGCTTCATTCTAGACTCTGCCACGTACACAATTGTTAAAATGGTTTTGTAGTATGTTAATACCGACTCTACTCTCCTTAGCAACCAATCGCTTATTTCACACCGTGGTCATTTAATAAAACTTAATGAATTTTAACAATAAATTGATTCTAAAATATTAACTTCAAATATATTTTATTACGAAATCATTTATGTTAAATAACTTAATTTATTTTCACTAACAAAAATCAAACTATTAGGTTTATTATTAACCAAATTATTCAATTTCCAAAACATGTCTTTGAAAAACAATTAAACGATAAAACTTGATAAAATCTTAAACCTAAACTTGCCTTCTTGGATTTTATTTGTCAAAGTCATTAAAAGTAATTCTTTACACTAAATAAATTTTATAACCTTATTTAAATTATATTTTAATTTGAAATTATTTATTTATTTAGTATTTACAATTATGAAATTAAATTTATTTTAAATTAATGTTTTAAAACTAAATAATATCTTAAATTAAAAATTAAAATAAAATTTATCTAGAAATCATTTATATTAAACTTATATATTTAAAACTTAAAATTTTATAATTAAATCTTTTAAACAATAAAATATATCTTAAAAATAATTCTTAAAAATAAAATTTATTTATCAAAATATTTATATTGACCAACAATGTCTGTATATTATTTTCTACTCTACGATCAAGTAATTTAGGTATGTATCATTTTAACATAATTTTTTTTTGGCATGTATCATTTCAACTCTTATCCCAAGTCAAAAATTTACAAACCTAAACGACCGTAGTATTATTCAATCCATAATGATTTCATTATCTATAGGGAACTTGTAGTGTGAGAAAAATATGTAAAATAACATAACATGTCAAATAACAACATACAAATCAACGCACATGTCACATAACACATAACACTAAATTTAAATATCATGTATCAATCACAGTAATTATGACCCGAAGGTCACGGCTATCCATCATCTTGTTAAGGATGCCGAATGCTGATCTTAAGGAAAAACTAGCACTAGAGGGGGTGAATAGTATTTTAAAGAAATTATGAAAAATTTAAACAGTCTAGAATAACTATACGAATCACATAATGATTATCACACCAGAAATGATCATAAACAAAGAAACAATCATAGATACAAATATAAGTAAATATACAATGCAGAAAAGGAAAGAAACACCGGATTTTATATTGGTTCGGATTACTACTACGCCCGGTGTCACGCAACACTGGATTGCGTAGAATTTTATTATTACCAGTATCCAAGTACAACACCCCTAATTTCACGGCTAAAGGTTAACACTGATTCCACCACCCTTGATTGTATGGCTACAAGGTTAACACCGCTCCCTTTCTTTGATTTCATGGCTACAAGGAACACACCCTTTCCCAAAAAATTCCCAAATGATTACAATAGCCCTAGAACTCTTCAATTAGCACTTCAAACAAAGAGTAGATGATAGAGAGTGAAAAGAGAAGAAGAATGATATAAATCTTGTTGAAATCGACAGAGTATAAGTGTAGAAATCGAGAAATTTAAGTGTTTTAATAATGGTAAGTAAAGGGGTGAATAAGAGAAGAAAGAATAATTAAAAATTCGAAATCATGCTCTTTTTATAGTGTCCCAAATGTTGCAACACTTCTGGAACGTTACAAATAGTGAAAAGACACTTCCTTTGAAAATTGAAAAAATGATAGTTATATGTCGACATGTCATTATGCCTATGTCGGCATACCCTTATATATTTATTTTTAACATTAAATTTCAAGTGTTAAAACCAATATGTATTTTCTGGAAATTCCTGAATCAAAACTAATGTTTCAAAATGAAGTTTCTAAAGTATAAAAACTCATAATAATATATAATTTATATGTATATATAAAATTATATGATATAATACTTTAAAACATATATTATAAACATATATATATATATATCAACTTTATAAACTATATATATATATATATTTGAAATCATAAAGTAAAAATACTTACAATAATTTAGAATCATTTAGAAAAGAAATTTAAGAATAATTTGAAAAGGAATTCAAAAAGGAATTTAAAAACAGAATTAGAAATCAGAATTTGGAAGTGTTAACCCGAATTTTACATCTAAACTAGACACTATTTATTTGATAATCTTGAGCTCTTGAAATCTTGATCTCATGATATCTTGATACTCATAAGTCTTGAATCTTTCCTGAATCCTGAATCTCTTGGAACTCTAAAACTGTACAGTCTTCAATATTTAATTCCCGTATACAAATCCTGCACATATATATATATATATTCTAGATGGAGATGTTAGTATATATTTTATAATCAATAATGATAATTAAAATAAGGTCGTTGTCATCAAAACTCCATTCTCCAACAATCTCCCCCCTTTTTGATGATGACAACCTTGATTTATAAAATATTCATACATGTTTACCTGTTTAATACCTGTTGATCTAATTCTTCGAATACTCCTCCTTTCACCATGAATCTCATATAAATCTTACATACTCCTCCTTAAACTAATCCTTACTTTATAATTTCTCCCCCTTTGTCATCAACAAAAAGTGACTAAACCAAAGTATACTTATAGTATCCTACAAACTATACTAAATTAAATTATACTTCTACTAAGTCTATCTAATTAACTCCCCCTAACTCTATGACACTACTAAAGAAAACAAGTGTATATCCAAGAAAATCAATAAGTATTTACAAACACTTTGTTCAATATTTACAAGTATTTTAATCATATACGAGTTTTCAAACCAAACCAAATCAAGCAATAGTTTCAAACAAATTCAAACCAAACAAATCAAATCATACCAGCCAATTCAAATCAAATTCAAATGTCTCTTGGAACTTCCACCCATCTGTCTCCTCCAAAGGTTGGATCCTTCTGGATGACTTCCCAATCTTCATCTTCTTTTGTGGGTGGTGCTTTAGCGAGTTTGTTGTCTTCATCTCTGAAAAGAGTATTAGACAACAAATGGTATAAAAGTGCTTCTCTTGATATTCTACCAACTTTATTTGACTCAATTCGAGATGACATTGATTACTAAGTATTATAGATAGGATATTTTTGAAAGAATTGAGTGTTTCTTCAAAAATTTCACTCAAAATATGAACAGGATTTGCCATAATTTGATATTATAGAAAAGGATTGATTAGAAAAGAAGAGAAAGTTTATAATAAATTTTTCTAGAAGCAGGAGGTATTTACAGGGTCCAGAATTCGTTTAAAATGAAGAGACTCTAGTTGGTTATTCAAATTTCAAAATTTGAACAAATTCAAAAACCTGGCAGTTGTATGTCGACATATGCATTCTTACATGTTGACATACCCTAGGTAATTTTTGGGTATTTTCAATTTTTGGTTAATTTTTATTATAATATTTTAATTTATTTAATTCAAATGTGTTTTTATAGCAAATTAAAGATTGTTTTGACAGAAATAAACACCATCCATTACTACTTAAAATCAAACACATTTAACTAATGCAAGATACTAAATACGAGATTCGAAAGATAACAGAGACTAGACATGCTTAGATTTCAGCGGATGATAATGAGGAAGATGATAAACCAAGTTTTCTTCCTATTTTGCTAATGAACTTAAAGATTTTGGTAAAAGTCTTCTTGATCTTCTTTTGGTTCTTGGCTAATTTGACTTGGTTTTGAACAAGTATTTCTTTGGTTATGGACCTGGTATTTATGGGACAATCTACACTTTCTAGAGAGGAGTCTTCTTCTTCGTCAATTTCCATTGAATTTCCCTCTTGTTGTTGTTGCATTCGAGCTTGTTTATCTTTGAATGTTTCATAAGGTTTAAATTTCCCGAGTTAAAGACCCTTCTTGGCACAACTTCTTCTCCGTTTAGATCCACTCCAAAATATTTAAAAATATGGGTAAGATAAACTCCATGATAAAGAGTGTTTTCTTTGGTGGACATTTCTTTGGGCTTAAATTCTTTTAAAATAACATTGGCCCAATTGATGTCATAAACACCTAACATATCAAAGAGAGCTTTTTGGACTTTAAGGCTAGTGTTATTGAAATTTCCGGATCTAGGTGTTAGAGTATGTTAGAGGAGGAGGTTGACGATTCTTGCTTTTGGGCAGAAAAAGAGATTTTTGAATTCCAAATGATCATCGCTTTCAAATATGTGGTAAAGGTTTCCAAATTCATTTCATCAATTTTGATTTCCGAAAAATCTGAGCCCGTACACTCAATTTAAGATAGTACCCAAAATTTCACAATCCAAAACGATCTGAGTGCCTTTTACGCTACTCCGTACTTGATTCTCATTTCCTTCGTAAAAGCCACAACCCAAATTTGCAAAAAAAACTGACGAGATTCAGGAAACATACTCCAACGTTATCCCGAGCGTCAACCAAGCTAATAACTTCATTTTGATGAAAAAGGGAACGAAGATCATAAGAGGGAAAATCTTCGATGATAGCAAATGCTTCCGTGTTGATTTTTCCATTTTATTATAGAGATGACCTTTGAGAGTTTTGGTTAATCTCATGGTTTTTGGTGTGCTAGAGGAAGCCATTGAAGATATGTTTTGAGGAGTATAGTTATGAATGAGAGATAGAGAGAATAGAATTGAATAGACAAATAAATAGAGATTGAATGAACACAACTTTTCAAAAATTAAAAACACCTTTTCATACCTTAGGAGTTGGTGGGAGTTTGAAAGTTCAAACATTTGGAATTCAAAATTTGAATTTCATTGAATGGCACATATGTCGACATGCCTGTTTGGGTATGTCAACATATAAGTGCATTTTGAAAAGATATGTTTCTATTTGACTTTGTTTTTTATATTAATGTTTTATATTTCAGGTTTTATTATTTCCTAAAACAATATTAATCCTAACACTCATTTAAAAAATTAATATTGTTCATTATATTATATTTTTTATTAGTATTTATGAATTTCAAAAATCAAAATTCAAATTTCAAGTTTGAATTTTTGAATTTAAAATTCAAATTCAAACAAGGCAAACAAACAAAACATCCATTCATCCAAATCAACCAAAAATTGAAAATTAATTTAGATGTACCTGGTTTTTAGATCCATTTCTTCGACATTTTCTGAATTCTGGATTGCAGTGAAACACATATTTGAATTTCCGTTTTCTGGCTCTTCATCATTTGATGATGAATCTGAATCGTCTAAAGTTGCTGCATATGTCCTCTTTCTCTTCTTTGATGAATTACTGTTGTCTGTTTGTTGATTTGATTTATCTAGTTATGGACACATTCTCTTTTTATGACCTGGTTTATTGTAGTTATAACATCTATCATCATTTCTTCCTGAACTCATTTGATTATTCCTCTGAAAATTATTTATCCTTTTATATCTCAAATTTTTTTTGGACATTTCTTGTCATTAAAGCAATTTCTTCATCGTCTTCATTGTTTGAATCAGAACCATTTGTTGCTTTGAATGCTATAGATTCCTTTTTTACGGGTTTATTTTCCTTTCTTTTCTGTAATTGAACTTCGAACGACATCAAATTCCCTATTAACTCCTCAATCTTCATTTCACTGACATTATTGGCTTCTTCATTCTCTAATGTTTTCTGATCCCATTCTGGAGTCAATGAACTAAGTATTTTTCTGACTTGGTCTTCTTTTGAGTAAGTTTTTCCCAATGCTATTAATGAATGCACGATCTCCTAAAATCTGCAATACATACCAGAGATAGATTCATTCTCATTCATTTTAAATAACTCAAACTGAATAATTAGCATTGATATCTTTGTCTGTTTAACTTTATTGGTTCCTTTATGAGTAACTTGCAATGTTCTCTATATTCCATAAGCATATTTCCAAACTGACACTCTATTAAATTTATTTCTATCTAATGAACAGAATAACATAATCATAGCTTTAGAATTACTTTGTGCAACAGCCTTTTGTTCATTAGTCCATTGTGCAAAATTAGTAGTGGGTTTAACATATTCAGTCTGTGTGTTATTCCATGTGTCTAATCCTACTGATTGTAAATATATTTTCATTCTACATGCCCAATATAAATAATTACTGCTATAAAGTAGCGGTGGTCTAACAGTGAACTGAGCCTCTACAAAACAACTATTATTACCAGTGTTGGTTGCCATTTAATACTTTCAAAAACTAGATTATGAACTTTTTGAAAACCTATGCTCTGATACCAATTGTTAAGGATGTGGAATGTGGATCTTAAGGCAAAACTAACACTTGAGAGGAGGGGGTGAATAGTGTTTAAAAGAAATTATGAAAATTTAAACAATCTAGAATAATTATATGAATCACACAATGAATATCACACCAAAAATGATCACAAACATAGAAACAATCACAAAAACAGATATAAGTAAATATAAAATGCAGAAAAAGAAAGAACATACCAGATTTTATATTGGTTCGCATTACCCTACGTTCAGTCTCATGCAACGCTGGATTGCGCAAAGTTTTATTATTATAAATATCCAAGTTCAACACCCTTGATTTCACAGCTACAAGGTTAACATCGCTCCCTTTCTTTGATTTCAGGGCTACAGGAACACACCATTTCCAAACAATTCCCAAATGATTATAATAGCCCTATAACTCTTTAGTTAGCACTTCAAACAAAGAGTAGATGATAGAGAGTGAAAAGAAAAGACGAATGATATAACTCTTGTTGAAATCGATAGAGTATAAGTGTAGAAATCAAGAAATTTAAGTATTTTAATGGTGGTAAGTAAACGGTCGGATAACTACGTCCTCGAGCTCTAGGTCTTAATTTTTTCACAAAAGAACCTCCATTGACTTCGGCTTTACTAATGAATAAATCGGTTTCCTTCAAACCCATACTATGACTAGCATTTGCTGCTGTGGAATAAACCAATTTTAAAATGGGGTAGGATGCTCGATAAGGCATAAGTTCCAATATCATAAGTGTTTCTTCATAAGAACGCCCGCGAATCTGATCAATTACCCTTTGCGCTTTGAAAACAGACATACATATATGTTGAAGAAGGAGAAGAAAGAATAATTAAAAATTTGAAATCATCCCCTTCGTATATTGTCTCAAAGGTTGCAACGCTCCTGGAATGTTACAAATTGTGAAAAGACACTTCCTTTGAAAATTGAAGAAATGACAGTTATATGTCAACATGTCATTATGCCTATGTCGACATAACCCTTATATATTTATACTTAAAATTAAATTTCAAGTGTTAAAACCTATATATATTTTCTGGAAATTCTTGAATCAAAACTAATGTTTCAAAATGAAGTTTACAAAGCATAAAAACATATATAATCATAATAATATAATATACATAATTATATGATATAAGACTTTAAAACATGTATTATAAACATATATATAAACTTAATAAACTATATATATTTATAAACTATATATATATATATATATATTTGAAATCATATAGTAAAAATACTTATAATAATTTGGAATCATTTAGAAAAGAAATTTAAGAATAATTTGAAAAGGAATTTAAAAATAGAATTTGAAATCAGAATTTGAAAGTGCTAACCCGAGTTTTACATATAAACTACATTCTATTTACTTAATAATCTTAAGCTCTTAATATCTCGATATCTTGATACTCATGAGTCTTGAATCTTTTCGGAATCCTGAATCTCTTGGAACTCTAAAACTGTACAGCCTTCAGTATTTAATTCCTGTATACAAATCATGCATATATATATATATATTCTTGATAGAGATGTTAGTATATATTTTATAATCAATAATGATAATTGAAATAAGGTTGTTGTCATCAAAACTCCATTCTCCAACACATTGTTCTTTTACTTCATTCCAATTGCATTCGCCGATCCATCTTGCTTCATTTTGGACTCCGCCACGTACACTGTTGTTAAAGTGGCTTTGGTATAAACAGAGAGTATGTTAATACCGACTCATCTCTCCTTAGCAACCAATCTCTTATTTCACACCGTGGGCATTTAATAAAACCTACTAAATAAATTTTAAGTGTAAAGTGATTCTAAAGTATTAACTTCAAATATATTTTATTTTGAAATCATTTATGTTAAATAGCTTAATTTATTTTCATAAACAAAAACCAAGTTATTAAGTTTATTATTTAATCAAATTATTTAATTTCCAAAACATGTCTTTGAAATCAATTAAACGATAAAACTTAATAAAATCTTAAACCTAAACTTTGCCTTCTTAGATTTTATTTATCAAAGTCATTAAAAGAAGTCTTTACATTAAATTAATTTTTTAAATATATTTTATGTAAATTTTAAAACCTTATTTAATTAAATTTTAACTAATTTATTTATTTAGTATTTATAATTATGAAATTAAGCTTATTTTAAATTAATATTTTGAAACTAAATAATATCTTAAACTGAAAATTAAAATTTATCTAGAAATCATTTATATTAAACTTATATATTTAAAACTTAAAATTTTATAATTAAAACTTTTAAACAATAAAATATATCTTAAAAATAATTCTTAAAAATCAAATTTATTTATCAAAATATTTCATATTGACCAACAATGTCTGTATATTATTTTCTACTTTACGATCAAGTGATTCGGGTATGTATCATTTTAACATAAAATATTTATTTCTTTGGGTATATATCATTTTAACTCATATCCCAAGTCAAAAATTTACAAATCTAAATGATCGTTCAAGTATGTATTATTCAATCCATAATGATTTTCATACCTATAGGACACTTGTAGGGTGAGAAAAATATGTCAAATAACAACATACATATCAACGCACATGTCACATAACATAACACATATAAATATCACATATCAATCACGGTATTTATGTCACAAGTGAACATTTACATGCTAATATAGCATAATTTTTTGCCATGTGGCAAAACTAACATATCATGTTTTATAAAATAACAACTAACATACCGTAAATCAATACAAACATTTCTATGATATTTCAAGTATTGTTCATTCACTTAACACAAGCATGTAATTATGAGTGGCTCTCGCCATTTGTGGCCAGCAAAAGAATTATGACAAGGACAAAATATCGCAAACTCCGCCTCAAATCAAATATGAGTAAAACAAATCAAGTAAATCAAACTTAACTCAAAACTTTAGGAAAAGTTCTTTTTTTACTTTTAATAGAAGAGGGAAGAGGAAAAATTTAGGCGGGGGGCTAGGTCTTTTGGGTTCGACCCGAAGGGGGTTGGATGCGGCCTAGGGGCAGAGGCAGGGTCCAGGGTTTTAGGGCAAGGGATGTTGGAGGTGGTGGCCAGCGTACGACCTAGGGTAGAGGAGGTGTTAGGTTTTTAGGTAAATTTTGGGTTGGAGATTTATTCTCAAATTCATTAATGACAGATACGTCAAGATCAGAGGTAATATGCCTTACGATTATGCAAGAGTAGGTGAAGAAGGAAAGGACAACATTTGTAGGGCTTTTGGCCCAAATCATTAAAACCTTTCGATGTCATTCACTTCCTACATGTTACATTTGTCTGCGTTAGCCATAATAACCTTACAGTCCAACATCTCAAAACTCAAACTTGACTTAATCACATGCTGGCAACCTCTTCATCGGAATCGAGATCACAACCAACTTCTGAAGCTACATCCTCAGAACTCAAGGTGTTAATGTAAACGAAATTTTGCATTAACATTCTTTTACCTTACTTTTATCTAGGCATTATTTATAGGTAGGATTTACTTATATCAAAAAAAGATTATAAAAATGATCTAATACAAATAAGTATTATATAATTTTTATTTCAAGGAAAATTGAACTAGTGACAATCTTGGTTTAGGAAACATACGTCTAAAGATAGAGCAGTAAATGAATACTTTTGGACGCGAATAGTGCTATATCTCTACCTGCATTCAAAATCAATTTTGCATATTGGATATTTGATTCCGCAAGTTCAAACGAATATCTGAAAATTATCTTATTAGCTAACATCGGCAAATTAAAAAAATTAGAATTTTTTTCCAATCACATTGCTTATTAAAGTATTAAAAATAATTAAATATGATGATAATAAATAGTGTTGATAAATTATTATGCATCTATTGCATATAATATAAACTAATTAAAAAAATTAAAAAATAGCATTCATTATACTAAAATGCATTTAATAAAAACCATAATCTTAAAAAAAACTAAACAAATAGTTTTGAGATGTTGATGTTCTTGTATCTGCATCTATTTTCTCAGATATCATATATTTATTTGTTTTAAAATACAAATAAGAACATGTTTCAAAATTTTTGGGTACCATTTACAGCCTTCCGAAAGATTTAACAAATTAATTTCTTTAAGGAGATAAATTCCTAGTTCTCCACTTGATTTCAAAAAGTTGATTCACAAAAAGCTTTAATAAGTATACCGACTACTTGATTTTCCATATTGACAAATTCAAGAAAATGATTTCTTTTTCAATCCTATTTTGATAAAAATTATGACAAATATCAATATGTTCAGTTCAAGAGTGTCTAGGAGGATCTTTTGATAGATTAATAACACTCATGTTATCATAGCACATATGAATATTTGTTATAATTTTTCCAAAATTTATAAGTGTTATATATATTTAAGCAACGTTCAAGAGCACCTCAAACAGTGTAACACTACATTAGCCTCCAAATTTCTAACACTCATTTAGACTAAAATAAGTTTATGGGATGAGAGATAGTTGGTGGAAGGAGAGAGAACGACAAATGAATATGGTGAAAATCAATGAGCTAATAGGGTGTTGCACTGTTTGAGGTGCTATTGAACGCAGTTACACACACACACACACACACACACACATATATATATATATATATATAGAGAGAGAGAGATAGGATCAAAAGCACCCCCAAACAGTGCAGCACCCCTATATCTCTCTAATTTCTACCACATAGTCTCGTTTCTCTCTCTTCCCACTAACTCTCTCTCCCCCCTCTAACTTTTAAATATAAATGAGTGGATCAAAATGAGAAGCAAAAGAGGTGTTATAAAATAAGAGTGCCTTGGAATCCTCCTTGTTACAGTAGATAAAGGAGTTTGGCAGATTGCCAGACTCCTAGCTCGGTTTTTAAAGTGGACCGTCCTCTACATACGAACTTTATAGTGTTTCGTCCAGTCAATCTATACAAGATTATAGTACATGAGCAAGTTATACAGACTAGACTACTCTAACACCACCACGCAAGGAGAATATTACATGTCAAATTTGTACTACAAAGGTAGTTAATTACATTTAGTAACATAGTACACACATAGGTCATTCTAGTGGGTACCATTCACTGTTCAAAGGATTAGTATCAATACAGCATATAAAAAATTTAACTCATCTTTTATTTAGGTGTATTCTTGTACTCATGGGAACCAATTTACTTGATGCATTGTCCATTCCAAAATGTTTTAACTACCCAACAATTTTTCTCTGTTGATAAAGTAACTATATTATAATTGTTTGATTTGTAGAACAAATAACAGATTTAACTTTTCAATATGTATCATTTCAAATACACTTTTCAAGATAACATAGTATCAATTTTAAATCCAAAATTTTTAAAAATGATTTATGGGTCTATCACCAAGCATCAGTTGCTTGTTTTAAACCATATAGTGCACTTTTAATTTTGTAAACATGATTTGGATATTTTCACAAACAAATAATCGTGGTATACATTTCCTTTAATAGATCGTTTAAAATTGCACAATTTACATCCACATGACGTAATTTGACATTATTGTCGAGTAAAACTTTATAATTTCCTCTGTGTAGATAAGCTTAGAAGTGAAGTGCAAAAAAACGATTGACAGATAGATGAAAATAACAAGCAGCAACATAAGAGATTTTTGTTTACGCGAAAAACCCAATGAGGGAAAAACCACGGGACTAGAGGTCCAATTCTTCCACTATAAGATGATAGTAGGATTACAAGAACTCACCACAAATATTGGATGGTTTTCTATTTTTGCATATATCTCACACTCAGTGGCTCACTCAAGCTTGAGGATAAAGACTTCTCAAGCTATCTCTCTTTTTGTGTATTTCTATATATTTTTCACACTCTCTCTCTCACACTCATATATATAAGTGTGGAATACAAAAGGTTCTCTCACAATGTGGCTTTCAAACTTCATCTTGGAAATAATGTTTCCATTTGAATTGCAACAAATATGCATAGAATTTGATGTATCTACACATCTTTCAACAATATTTGTTGAGCATTCCAATAAATTAGGAGGGAAAACCCAACAAATATCCCCCTTCCTGACTTAATCAGGAAGTACTTCCATACCAGAACCATCACAACAGTCATCGAATTTCTTGGTTGGTATGGCCTTCATCAACATGTTTGACCAATTATCATCAGTATGAACTTTGTTGAGTTGCAACAGCTTTGCTTCCAACGCATCTCTAATCCAGTGATATTGAACATTGATGTGTTTCGATCGGAAATGATAGGCTGAATTTTTAGCAAGTTGAATTGTACTCTGATTGTCATAATAGAGATCATAACTTTCTTGTTTTTGGCCCAATTCTAACAAGATTTTTTTTTAGCTATATCATCTCTTTGATGATTCTGTAGCTGCAATGAATTCTGCTTCGGTTGTAGACAACGCAACACATTTTTGGAGCTTTGATTGCCAAGATACTGCTCCCCCCGAAAAAGTAATCAAATAGCCTGATGTTGATTTTCTAGAGATAACATCTCCTGCCATATCAGCGTCTGTGTATCCTTTTAACACAGATTTTCCTTTTCCAAAGCACAAACATCTTCTGGTTGTTCCTCGGAGACAGCGAAATATCCATTTAACATCAACCCAATGTTGCTTTCCAGAATTTGATAAATATCGACTCACGGCTCCAACAGCGTATGCAATGTCCGGTCGTGTACATATCACGGCATACATTAAACTGCCAACAGTGGAAGAATACGGGACATTTTCCATTTCAGCCATTTCATTTTCAGTTTTTGGACTGTGTTCCTTGCCTAATTTAAAGTGGTTAGCAAATGGTACACTTACAGGCTTGGCCTTGTGCATATTAAATATTTAAAAAAAATTCTCTATATGTCTTTCTTGCGATAACCACAATAGTCCTTTGGATCTATCACAAGTGACTTTCATTCCAAGAATCTGCTGTGTTGTTCCCAGATCTTTCATTGCAAAAGATTCGCTTAAAGCCTTCTTCAGAGCTATAATTTTCTTTTTGTCCTGTCCAACAATCAACATATCGTCAACATATAATAAAAGTATGATGAAATCACCACCAGCATACTTCTTTATATAGACACAGTGATCGCATAGAGTCTTCTTGAACTCATGTTGAGTCATGAATGAGTCGAACTTCTTATACCATTGGCGCGGTTCTTGTTTCAAACCGTATAGACTCTTCTCGAGACGACACACAAGATGTTCTTTTCCCGCAACTTTGAACCCCGCGGGTTGCTCCATATAGATCTCTTCCTCTAGGTCTCCATGTAAAAATGTTGTTTTAGCATCGAGTTGTTCAACTTCTAAGTCTAAACAAGCTGCTAGACCCACTACGACTCTAATAGATGACATTTTTACCACAGGAGAAAATATTTCATCAAAATCAATACCTTTCTTTTGATTGCAACCCTTAACAACAATTCGAGCTTTGTATCTGGGTAGACTATTCTTCTCTTCTGTTTTTAACTTGCACACCCATTTGCATTTTAAGGCTCGTTTTCCCTTAGGTAGCTCCACCAGATCATATGTATGATTGTCATGCAAGGATTGCATTTCTACCTGCATAGCTTTCTCCCATTCTTCTTTGTGTTCACTGGTTATAGCTTGTTCGTAACTTTGAGGCTCCCCCTCATCAGCGATTATCACATACTCATCTCTAGGATATCTAGTAGAGGCACGTCTTTCTCTTGTAGAACGTCGTAATGGAGGTTGTGTTGTGGCATTTGTTTCATCTGTCATCTCTTCATTTGACTGAGATTGTTCATGCAATGATGGCTCTTCAATTGATTGTTCAGTAACTTCATGTTGTCTTTGCAACCTATTATGATCTGGCTCCTCATCTTGCCTTCCACATGCATCTTGCATCACAGAGGATGGTGCAGGATCTGAATATATTATTTGCTTAGGTCTGAAACTTCTCTGCTTGCTTAAGATCTTCTATTGTCTGGTCTTCAAAGAAAATAACATCCCGGCTTCTAATAATCTTTCTTTTAACTGGATCCCGTAACCGATATCCAAATTCATTTTTAGGTGAACCAAGGTAAATACGCTGCTTAGTTTTTGAGTCAAGTTTAGCCCGCTCGTCTTTAGGAATATGAACGAATGCAAGACAACCAAACACCTTCAAGTGGTCATAAGAGATCTTCTTGCCTGACCAAACTTCATCTGGAATGCCTTTGTTTAGTGGACCTGATGGTAAGAGATTGATTATATCAACAGCAGTCTTCACAGCTTCTCCCTAGAATGATTTAGAGAGTTTAGCATGAGATATCATACATCGAACTCTTTCTTCGATGGTTCGATTCATTCTCTCAGCAACACCGTTTAGTTGAGGTGTCTTTGGAGGTGTTTTCTCAAGACGGATGCCAAATGTCTTGCAGTACGCTTCAAATGGACCATAATATTCACCACCATTATCAGCTCGGACACACTTCAAACTTCTTATTTGTTTGTCGTTCCATCATGGCATGAAACTTCTTAAAAGCCGCAAGTACATTGTCTTTTGTTTTCAACAAATACACCCAAACCTTTCTTGAGTGATCATCAATGAATGTTACAAAATATAATGCACCTCCAAGAGATTTTTCAGTCATAGAGAAGACATCAGTATGTACTAAATCAAGGATATGCTTTCTTCTTGATGGTCTATTTGATCTATAAATGGAAACTCTATGTTGTTTCCCAGCCAAACAATCAATACAAGATTCAAGTGTTTTACCTTTCACTTCAGGGATCGGCTCCTTTTGGGCAAGTATTTGCAATTCCTTTTCGCTTATGTGTCCTAATCTCTTATGCCATAGCTCCAATACTGAATCAACATGGACAACATTAGCTTCACCGCGTAAGCAACCACGTGTTAAATACAAAGAGCCCTCCTTTTTGCCTCGAGCAACGACCATGTTTCCATTTGTGAGTTTCCATTTTTCAAAACCAAATTGATTAACTAAACCAGCGTCATCAAGCTTACCTGCAGATATTAGATTGAGGCGCATATCTGGAACATGTCTTACGTCCTTCAATATAAGCTTGCAACCAATGTTAGTTTTCAAATGAACATCTCCTATGCCAATATTTTTGCTTGTAACTTGATTACCCATTTTAACAGTACCAAAATTACCTTTTTGATAAGAAGTAAATAACCACTCATGTGGAGTAATGTGAAAGAAAGCACCTGAGTTGACATTCCATATATTGTCATCATAAGTCAAATTGAGATAATTGTCATCTCCAATAAAGAATACATCCGATTCTTCTTTGACTGCAACTGCTGTAGTGTTTTATTCTTCCTTCTTTCTCGGGTCAATTTGATCTAGCTTCACAGTTCCATTTTTTTTATCCCTTTTAAGATTACGACATTCGGATTTTTTATGACCTGGTTTGCCACAATAATAACAAGTGATTCTGGAGCGGGATTTGGAGCGTCCTCTTGACTTATCACGTCCCTTGTTTTTATTTCTTCCATGAAATTCACTTTTGCCTCAATTCTCTGCTATATGAGCCTCGCTTTGTGTTGTTCCACGCTCTTTTCTTCTCGCATCTTCATTCAGAAGGCTATCAGCAACCGCATCCATGGTGAGTTTTCCTTCTGGAGCTGAGTTACTTAGAGTAACAACCAAAGTATCCCAACTCTCAGGTAAAGAGCTTAAAAGAAGACAGGCTTGCAGTTCATCATCTATCTTCATTTCAATCTTGGTTAACTTGTTTGCTAAGCCCTTAAACATGTTCAGATGCTCAATCATGCCTTGACACCCTGATTTAACTAATCGCCTTACTAGATGAGCTTTGTTCTGAGGTGTCTTCTTTTGAATCATAGACTCAAGTTTCTCCCACAACTGATAGGCATTAGTATAAGTAGATACATGCTCGAATAAACTTTGATCTATATATTTTCGGATCATGGCAACTGCTTTCCGGTTCAAAAGTTTCCAATCTTTTTCGGGCTTTCCTTCCGGCTTATCTGCTTTTATGATTGGCTCGTACAAATCCTTGCAGTACAAATGATCTTCCATCATTGGCTTCCAGTAAGAAAAATTCTCTGCAGTGAGCTTAAACATTTCACCATCATGTGTAATGGTGCTCTCCATTTTAGCTTACACAAGAAGGAAATATATTGCTGAACCAAGCTCTGATAGCACTGTTGAGTAAAACTTTATAATTTCCTCTATGTAGATAAGCTTAGAAGTGAAGTGCAGAAAAACAATTGACAGATAGATGAAATAACAAGCAGCAACACAAGAGATTTTTGTTTACGGGGAAAATCCAATGAGGGAAAAATCGCGGGACTAGAAGTCTAATTCTTCCACTATAAGATGATAGTAGGATTACAAGAACCCACCACAAATATTGGATGGTTTTCTATTTTTGTATATATCTCACACTCAGTGGCTCACTCAAGCTTGAGGATAAAGACTTCTCAAGTTATCTCTCTTTTTGTGTATTTCTATATATTTTTCACACACTCTCTCACACTCATATATATAAGTGTGGAATACAAAAATTTCTCTCACAACGTGGCTTTCAAACTTCATCTTGGAAATAATGTTTCCATTTGAATTGCAATAAATATGCATAGAATTTAATGTGTCTACACATCTTTCAACAATATTTGTTGAGCATTAATTTAGGAGGGAAAACCCAACAATTGTGATGACACAAAAGTAAGTAAAATTCGTATAGTTTTTAATCGAGCTATAAGAGTAAATGTCTATTCAAAGTCAATTCCTTCTCAATTATGCACGTGAACTACTAATCTTTCTTTATTACGATTTACATTTACATTTTCATCTGCTCTGTTTCTAAATACTTATTTGTTCCAATAACAGACTGATCATCTTGTAGTTCTGACTTTATTTCGTTCAAATTGATTAAGTTTCTCTTGCATTGTTAATTTCCAAAATCATCCTTTGTAGGTTCCTTTATAATTTTCGAATTCGATATTTGAAATGAAGATTACATGATCCAACAGATTTAATTTACTTCTAGCTGTTACTCTAGTGTTTGCATCTCCAGATAGATAGTTTCTAGGATGATCTTTCAAAATTCTAAAGAGGGTTCCCAAAAGCATCGTTGGCATCAAGATTTATATTTTCACTTCCACTTATATAATAAAATTATTTTCCAAAACAAGGGTTTCATTTATTTCTAATATCTCTTCATCTCTGTTCTCATTTTTATTTTCAAAATCCTTGTCAAAAGAACCAAACTGTGGTGCACTGGAAAAAAGAGCATCGAGATTTGTTATAGATCCATGTTTGAGCTATGTTTTGCACACATTTCTCACAAAAACGATACTCAGAGGATTATAGATGTCATAAGTCGAAGTGAACAGACACAATTTAATCCTCCATCAGAGTTGGTCGGGTTGTGAACCCTCCCCAAAATTCCTTGTATTGGAGGAGTCTCTAAATAAATAGAAAATGTATAAACTCTCTAACATCAATTCTAATAATTCCAACAAAGAGTGAAATTCTATGCGAAAAGATGGTCATAGTTGTGGAAAGTCTAAAAAGGTGAAAACCAAGAAAACAAATTATTTTCAAATTCATATTTAGAAAACTTTTCATTTTTATCCTCCCTACATGTATTTTTAAATGGACGATCGAAAACACAAAATATAAATCACACTTTCAAATTAAACACTACATTAGCGTTTGCCATCACCGATTTCCCTTTACCCTCCTCCAACTAACCCCACTTTATGGTCCTTTCTTTTCTTCGCCACGAACCGATGGATGCAAACTTAGATCAAATTTATCGTGATGACAATGTGCATTGTTTTTATGCTTTTTTTTTTTTTTTTTAAATTAAAAAAATATATATATTTCAAACCATGAACATATAAGCCTCTCAATTATAGTATAATTGTGGATCAACTCCAAATCTGCAGCAAGCCTAGCTGCTGAATCATTAGCGATTGCAAATCATTTTAGACCAACATCATTGTCCCACCCGGTAGACAGTATAGGTAACGTAACTCGAACATATATGAACATCTATTATGATATATAATACTCAAAATTCAAATCAGTAATATGTACTGCTCTCTAAATACCCAACTTTTATTTATTATTTAATATATGTTTATTTACTTATAAAAAAACAAATTAATTTTGCAGTTCATATGATATTTTTTATTATCATTATCTATGAAGTTACCGTAAATTCTTTTATTTCAAGTTGTGAACTATCTGTAATAACCAAGAGAATGACACAACTTGAAATCTTACCAACACAACACAAACGAAATCCCTCAGAACCTATAGTAATAATCAAAACTCATATGTAAACATATGAGTTGGTAAACCAATAATACATTTGAATTCGCAAGCATGCCCAAGTACAGCTAGACAAAAGAAAAAGAAAAACATCTTCAAAAGTGAAAGTCAAGCTCAAGTCTTGTACAGCTTTACTCGGAATTGTAAACAGATGTTCTTTTTATCTGATGGATACATAACTCAATCTTCAGCAGATCTGTCGAGTGCAAAATAAAGGGAGAATTTTGGTGATCCCAAAATGTGTGAATAAAGCAAATATTCCAACTGCTTCTTTTGTTCAAATTTAGACTGCTTTAGTTGGAACTTCAAAATTAGAATCCAATGATGAATACGCAGCAGTCGCTTTAACGCACTTTTGGACCCATCAAAACTTACTCCAAAACAATATGTTTGCATTTTCAAAAGAGCATTGAAATTTGAATCCAAATTTAATATTCTGTAAATCTGTTGAACTACATAGGCTAAAACTAGCTGACACGTCTAATGCTTCTTAACCACATTTGGTCATACAACGTTTGTAACTCAACACGTTATTATTGTAGAAACAAAGCTACCCTTTCATTGTGAATGATCCACACAAAGAAAAGAAAAAAATACATGAAGAGGTACCGTGCATAACATAAATAGTTGTATACCAAGGATATGGGGAAAACATGCATCTATGCAGATTGAGCTACAACGTTAGGTGTATCAGTTGCTGCTTCCACCCTGCAGATTTTGACACAAATTTAACTGTAAAATATAACATTAACGCTAACGGGTAAGGTTCAATACATGCCTCTTTCGTGACACCCATTTGATATCCCTTACATAACTTGAGGTATGCTATTCCAGAGTTTTATAAAATTATGTGTAAAAGTGAAAACCAAACCAACCGAATTAAATTTGGTTGGTTGGGTTGGACCGGTTGACTGTCTGATTTAACTGAACTAAAACTATTTACATTGTACATTTGTAATATTCATTATACTTCAAAATAAAGCAATAATAAACAATCAAAATAAGCTTGTTTAGTTTTCTTTAATAGTAACATGGGTAGATATACGATAAATAATTTTTACTTACACAACAAAATTAATCAAGTAAATCATTAAAACAGGGCTGATTTAACAATATAACAAAAGTTTGGTTAATTTGATTAAACCAGTAACCGAACTAAATTAATTTACACGGGCTGGTGGTAAATCAATCTAGTTTCAATACCAAACCAAACAGACCAAAACAAACTGATTCGGTTGGTTTATTTAGTTTCAACCAAAGCTAGCTCACCCCTATATATCATGTAACCTCACTCTTATAAATTATACAAATGAATTTTACCTTTGGATTCCTTCTCCAACTTCCATTCTTATAAAATCTCCAATTTTAACAGTTGACCCCATTTCTTTTGATAAATTATCTAGCACCGTCTGCAAACATCAAATATTAGAATTATTTGAAGGAAATGTCACTCTAAATATAGCAACTCATATTTATCACGAGGGAAGTGAAGGAATGTCCATATTTACAAATTATGCATACATGATAATTTGGACAGCTTACATTTGTTCTTTTCTCTTCTAAATTTCTTCATCCGTTTTTTTTTTTTTTTTTTCTTTCAATCCAAAATACCAAACTATTAAAATTGTACATTTTTCAACAAAATAAACTGAATTTCCGTCAGTGTTTGATTGAAAATAACAAACTTCCAGGTTTCATAAGAAGCTGTATTTCTGGTAGTTCATGAAGAAACCGTATCTAGATTACAAAACATGACTGCATAGAAGGCTCATGTTTGAAGCTAGATTACCAAAGCTGCCCTATACACTGCATAAGAGGTTCATATTTGAAGCTTGATATTATTAATTTGGTGCATTTGACTTCTAACAATATTAACTTCCTAAAGGAATCATTGCTCTCGAGTTTAGTAAAAAGCGTATTAATAGGCCAAACAAAACAGGGGAATGGAAACATAAAGTGGTATTCTGTAACTATCAAGACAATTTTCGAAAACAGAGCCCATCAAAATTCATGTACAAGTTACCTGAATCTTCACACCATCATTCATAATGTACTTCTGTTCGAGTAATACAACATCTTCATAATATTTCTTTAACCGACCTTCGATCATTTTTTGAATGATATTTTCAGGCTTCCCTGAACTTGCAACCTTATAAAACCAAAAACAGTCGAAATGAGCCAACCATATGAAAAGGAACTTCTAGCTAGATATTAATACAGAAAAAAAAATGGAAAATTTGTTAAAAATGCTATGAAACCACATACAAATTATCAAGAAAGAACATGCCATCAAACCATCTATGTAATACTTTACACAATGGTGGCTATCACTTTAGTCAATACTCATTCAAAAAAGAAAAATATGTGTCTTGTGATGTATTAGTTTTTTTACTATGCCAAGTGCTATCGGCAAATATCAGCAGTCTCCGAACGGACTTGAACGATTAAGCTGGACCAAGAAGCAATGATAAAATAGATACAAATTACTAGGAAAATAACACAGTACAATAGAGTGGAGCTCAACAAAAAAAGATGGATGAAACTCGACCAAGCTTCACAACTAGAGGCGCACATGTCGAACCCGAGTCGTACCCGACGTGGACCTAGGAAAAATGGAATACTCAAGTTCAAAGCTACTTTGACTCATGCCTGAGGCAAAACTTAAAGTGACCTCGGTCAACCATAACTAACACCAAGTTGTAGTGCACAACTCGAGTCCGAGTTGTGATGCATGGCTTGAGTTGACCATGAAACTTTTGTGGACCAACGTGCGAACCTGGAGAGCTTGTGAAGCTATTTTCAACTTGAAGTCAAACATGCTAATCTTCATTTAGAAATAGGAGTAGATGCTCACTTCAAAAGAGCTTATGATTTCTTTCTGAACTCTTGATCATAACAAGTTGAGAAATACAACTCTGAATTAAACTCTGTTGGATTGTTACCGAGCTGTAATAAACATTATATAACAGCAAAGGATAATCAATAGAAAACGATTAAGTGGGCGTAGACTGAAGTATTTGCCAAACGGCTATAAAAATCATGTATTATTTTCTTGCATTTAACTTCTTCTCTTCTGTAATTTTCATATTTGATATTTCACAGGTTGTTTGTGTCGTTTTTTTTTTCCCCTGGTGCTTTCACTTAGAAGAAACTCAGATTTGACAACTTAAAACATGGATCGAAAGACCTGACGCGATCATCTACACTGAAAGTTATGATTGGAGGAAGTCAATAAGAACAAGGAGACAGTCAAGAGGTGTCCTTCGGATAAAACTCTTCATCCACCTATTTAACTTGAGAGCAGCTAGAGAAAACGATGAAGGAAATGCAAGATTAGATGGTGGCTCAACAGGAGAAAATGTTGAATGTATTATTTTGGAGGGACGGAGCAACAAATGACAACCAAAGCATATGGAATCAGAATCAAAGGAAGGAACAAGTGAACCTGGAAATGAAGCAAGAGATGGAGTCACCCTACTGGAAACTCCACAACTTGACGTCGACCCAAGTTTTCAACTTGGTGTCGAGTCAGGAAGGCAGGAGGACATGATTGATGTTGACTTGAGATGGGATGAAGCACATATAATAACTGATGTTAGGCCATGGAACGAAGGTTAAAACACAAATGTACAAGAACATGAGTTGGTGCCAAGAGTTCCTGGTAGAAACAAGAGCCAAGGTGCAGATCGAAAATTTCCATTGGATGATAATGACATAATAGTCGAGATGATAAGATGGTATTGAGAATTGAATCTCAAGAAAAAAGAGGATGTGAACAGAAATCCATTCATGTGATCATATCAAACACCCAGTACACAAGAAATCCTCTTAACTTTAAGCTACCGACGCTGGAGATATGTATGACGAAAGAACGGATTCAACTATTCACTTGATGAGATAGATCCAACGTATGAAAGTTTTGGGTGTTTCCATATTGGGTGTTTTAAATGAAGTTATAGCTTATGGGACAGTATTTCTCGTTATATATAATAGATTTGATAGTGATGTGGTTTCGATAGCCGGAGGAGGAGGCATTAACTTGTGGGTTGAATAAGTAGATAAGTTGATGAAACAATTCATAGTTCATATACGCGACTAAAGAATGTAATGAAACTTTCAAACGTGAAATAAAGAAGGAGAGCCTATGGAATTATTTTGTTAGATTCAATGCAACAGGCGCTGCAGTCCATAAGCCAAATCCATCTAAAGTCCTGATGGCGGTGATTTCTAAAGTCTGGCTTCAAAATTGCTTCGGAGTAAGATCCACCAGTAGATCGAGTATATTGTGCCAGTAGGACGCAGAAGCTAAAGGTGCTAACGTGAACGTGGTGAACAACGAAGGACCATCCAAACAGAATATGAAAAAGACAAAGGAAATGAAAAAGCCAACGACAGCTTAGAAGAATCAAAGCGGCAAAGGAGAAAACCAAAGTTTTCTTCCTACATTGGACTAACAAAGACCCTGAAAAGGATTTCCTTGGATGCTATAGAATAGATCCTCTACTGGAACAACAAAGAGAGACCACAGATTGAGAGAAAATATATGAAAAATTGCATATTCCATAAGCTAGATGGACATAAAACACGTTGTGATGCTGCCCCAAGAGCGACCATTAGAAGTCAAATTATCAAAGCACACCTGGGTTGGAAGTTTAGGAGTGGTTCTTGATAGGGTTAAATAGTTGGTATTTGCTTGATACTTCGATCAAACTCCATGGATGGATAGCTAACGGATGTTTCCAACACGATAAAACACCAAGGAAGAGTTGTTACCCATCGAAACTGATATAAACCGATTGGATACGGATTCCCTAACCTAAAAACGGTGCGATGAAACATGAAATACAAGTTCTCTTGAAAAGCAACTCGATGGATTTGTACAAGATAACGAGACCTCTCATCAAAGAGTAAAGCAGATGGAATGACTCTGATAGCGAGTTCTCTTACCAAAGAGCGAGAGGAAGGACTATTTCGAATATTGGATATCCTTGCCAAAGAGCGAGCGGATTGAGCTCAGCCCGGATATTGATTATGTGACCCAGATGGATAAAAAATTGGATTGGATATATAATCCGGAGAGATCAAAGATTAGATTGGATACTGATTAGGTGATCCGAAGAGATTGAAACCAAAATTGCATATATGATTATGCAATCCAAAGAGATCAAAAAGTAGACTGGACGTTTGATCATGTGATTAGAGATCAGAAATTGAACTTAGGGATTTGAATGCCTTAACTATTCAACAATCCTAAGGAAACGGGATGTTATTGATATTGATTTATGGTATGGTAAATCAGGAAGAACACAGGATGACTATGATTTACGACTAACACTCAACAAGGATTCAAGTACTTAGCTATGATAATCTATGACGACCTTTGATTTGCAGATGAATCCAAAGAAATCATATGATTCGCTTTGATTGATCCAGTAGACAGATAATTTGCCGTTTTTGACATTTATCTCAAGCAAAGCATACTTACTCACAAAGCATGTTTTGGAGGGCATAGTGTTGTTGTTAATTTTGCAATCTCAAAACATATTTGAACGCTTAAACTAGACTAAGGAGGAACGATAAAATAGATATGCACAACTTGAAAAACAACGCAAGATAACCGAGTGAAACTATATCAAAAAAAGATAGCTAAAACTCGACAAAAGCTTCACAACTCAAGATGCACAAGTCGAACTCGAGTCATGCCCGAGGTGGACCTTAGAAAAAGTGAAACTCGAGTAAAACATAAAGGAAGGAATGGAGACACAAAGCAACTTCATGGTCGCTTCTAGTCATGCCCGAAACAAAACTTAACTTGATCCAAGTCACAACCAAATCGAGCTGCGGTGTACAACTCAGGTCCCTGTTATGGTGCATGGCTCGAATTGACCATTAAACTTTAGTGAAGCACCGTGAAAACGTGGCGAGTGTTATTTTTGAAAACTATTTCGGAACCAAACTCGCCAATTTTCACCTACAAATAGGGGTAAAAAATCGCTTTAAAAGGACTGTTGGCTGCTTCTTCTTTTTGAGCTCAACTCTACATTACTTCAAAAGGAGCTTTGACTTCTTCTTTCCGAACTCTTAATTACGACGAGTTGAGAAATACAACTATGAATTACATTATGTTGGATCAGTACCGAGTTATAAGCAATGAAGTTGTAAAAACTGCTTTGTAGTAACACAAATGATAATCAATAAAAAAACGATTAAATGAACATAAGTTATATTATTTGTCGAACCGCTACTTAAATATTATGTTCCTTTCTCGATTTTTAACTTCTTTCCTTCTACAAATTGCATATTTGATATTTCATTGCGTATTTGTCATCTATTTGTATAAACAATAAGCAATCGAAAAACAAATCAAATTCTGTCTATGGATGTAATCTTAGCCTGGTATCTTAAATTGTTTTTGAACAAGTGATCAAAACCAATGGATATGTTTTTTTACTTAGATATTTGTTTTAACATAAAATCTCTATGAAAAAAACACAGATTTTTATCAGCATATTTCATAACAATATTATTCTAATGTTATATTAAGTTTAATTAAATGATAATTCCACATTTATTCACTAATCATGTAAAAAATAATAGGTACAAATTTTCAGAGTTATTTTGGAATCGTCCGTCATTTTCCATTATTTTTGTGCTATAACTTACCCACCTCTGCCACTAGACGGCTTCGACTTTGAGGCAGTGATGAGTACATCTATTCTCGGTCTTCTAATATTTATAATATAACCAGTCAAATACATCTATTTTCTACGGCATGGCCATGAGCATTTTGGGGTCTTTGGGCACTTTCTGACACTTCACATTTTCTATATATACAAAAAAATTGTTGAGCGTATTGATATTTATCAAACATGTTAACTGTCCACGATTATCGGACTAGTTAAAAATAATACTTAAATATTAAGTCGCATGGTTACATACTTGAATAAAAGCGATAGTATAAGCAATGATTAACTGAATACAGGATAGATTATTTTTAATAACTATCCGACCAAACGGTCCTGAAAATCTTTTCTAAATAGCAAACCCTTTTCCCTGCAACAAACAACATAAAAGCAGAGTGAAAGCTTGTATTATTTGATGCTTTGATTGAGCGATAGAAGCAAATCAGAAGTTTTAATTATTGGCAATTTTTTAGCTTAACTAACAGAGAGATTAATCTGATAAGACTTTCACACCAAGGCATAACAAGCAAATAGAATATCCAAATGAATCATAATTTTAATTGTATTTTGGACTATTGACTGTCAAATGAAAGGTTCAAATTTTCCTACACCTGGTTCATTTTAGATTTCAAACAAGATTCCTAGAAAGAAATTAGCAATGCTTAATTTTCTAGGCTTCTAACCAAAGATTTCTAAAAATGCAGTCACGATAAGCATATCTTATCAGAAGTTTTCTAGAGATATACTTGATAAGTTAAAATGATAAAAGATCAATAATAAATACATGTTATATTTTAATTTCTTTAAAATGGCAATTAAAAAATGGACCACTCCAATATAACCCTACAGAAGTTGAGGCTAAAATATTAGGAGATGGAACGGATTTTAGATCGCATCAACCTCTGTAATTTGATAGTAAAACTTACTTTTCACCACAACAAGTTCATAATATTTCGTCAACAAACCTGTCTGTCACTAAAGTAGAACAAATATGCTATAATATAAAACTCAGCATGTTAATTTAGTACCTGAGATTTGAGAACATCCCGTTCATTCTCTAATGCTTCAGAAGAAACAAGATCTTTGGACATGAACAAAGGCTTAGCCGCTACTATGTGCATTGCTAATGAAGAACCTACATTTTGTAAGGCTTCAAGTGATGCACTTTTGTCATCTGTTTCTAGAGTTAACATTCCAGCAATGCGTCCCAGTCCTGCAACACATTATTGTTTCACTGATCATAAAGTGTGAATACAATGATCCAATGCTGAAGTATAACATATATCATCATGTAATGTATGACTGAAAAATTACTAGCAAATCATAAAGCATATATAGCAGGTCATAGGCATTGCAAATACAGACTCTGAAATATCACTTTCCCATAGGATAAGATCTGTATGTTTAAATTTAGCTTCAAAAGAGGATTCGGATCAAACACCAATTGTGTAATAATCAAAGTTTGAGTACTTGATTTGTATCACTTTTGTTCCTTCAATTTTTCAATAATTTTGCTCTACTTCAAAAGCTTCAGTGGGGATGTTACGGTTTAGAATTTCGATGCTATTTTAAAGAGTTGCATCATTGTTGGACGCTTGTCGAACGCCCTTAAGGATTTGGTACTTCAATTAAAATACATTAAAAAAATATTGCATTCTTTGTTTTTTATATTTTACAAGCATAGCAGTTACACTAATTTAGCATTTTTAACAAATAAAGATTTACAATAATTAAAAGTTGAGACCGTGCCAAATCAGACTCAACTAAATGGACCGTTATATATTTTCTCAATAACAGTTCTATTTATACAACAACTACTATTAAGCCATTAATTTCATACAAGTTGGGGTTGGCTAGAGATGGAATCCAAAACCAAAAGACAAAGTCAATTCAAATGTATTAATAATAACAAAAGATTTAAAGGTAAAAGCATAAATAAAGATAAATTAAAAATTAAAACAAAATTTTGAAGTAATTAAACAAATAATAATAGTAATGACTAAATAAACCATGATGCTGATGGTGATGAAAATAATAATCTTCTTTATTAACATTTATCTTGGAAGCGCAAACTTTTGGTCCGACAACGAGCTTCTCAACTTGCCCTTCAAATTCAATTCCTTTAAAATAAAAAATTGTCCACCTAATTCTCAAAAATAGCATCTTCTATCAATTAGGCTACAACTTAAACTTTCGTTCCTAAAAAGTAGCATCCTCATTATAACTAGGTTTGAATATTGGCCAGGCTTTATACTTTTTTGAACATATATAATACGCACTTCATCAATTGTTTTCCTAACAACTGAATAATCCACAGGTGTTACTACTAAACAAAAATACAGGTTTGAGTCGGGCCAACGTAGATCAGTTCAATATTCCATATATTGCAACATTATAGCTATTTAGAAAAATCATCTTAAGCCTGTGAATACCGCTCACTCCACCCATTCTCCATCGTTGTTCTTTTTCAACACTTTTTATTGCTTCTCTTCCTATTCATGTATGGAAGCGACAATTTATAAATTATGCAACATTTGTATAAATTATTTTTATTGCTTCTCTTCATATTTATGTCGTGATCACGCGCGAAGAGCGGGCGGTTACTAGTAGTAGTACTAGTAGTAATACACTGAAGACCAACCCTACGCCTTATGCCCCTATACGGTAGTCCTATCATTTAAAATTAAAAATACTCTCCTTAAACTAATCAAAGTTCAAGGTTCTGTACTAACTTCCATGTGCTCATGTTCGACATCAGACTTCAGATATACTCTAATTTCTCAAGTTTCTTTTTACTACCTTCCATGTCATTCTTGATTGACCTCTACCGCTCTTTAGACATTCGTACGACCTATAATTCCAACGCGCACAGGTGCATCGTGGAGTCTTTATTGGAGATGTCCAAATCATCTTAGATTCTTAAGCAGTGTTGGAATAACTTTTCTTCAACCGATACAACTCCAAATTTGTCCTGAATATCATCATTTCTAATTTGATCTCGTCTGTTATACCCACAGCTCCGCCGCAACATACGCATCTCCGCTACACTTATCTTCTGAACGTGCTGTCTTTTAGTAGGCCAAACATTCTGCACCAACTTTTCTATAAGATTTTAGGAAATTTTCCTATCATAGAGAATATCAGATGTTAGTCGCCATTTCACAATCCTGCTCGAATTCTAAAACTAACATCTTCATCAATCTCACCATCAAACTGCAACATAAATCCTAAATATCGAAAGGAGTCCTTCATGTGTACTAGTCGACCAGTCAGGGTGATCTATCCATTATCTGATCTGACACCACTGAACTCGCACTTCATATACTCTGTTTTAATTCTACTAAGCCAGAAACCCTTCTATTTCGAAGTTTTCCTTCACAACTTCAGCTACCTATTAACCACTATCTTGCTTTCATCAATCAACACAACATCATCAGCAAAGAACATACATTAAGGAATCTCATCTTGTATACCCTTTGTGACTTCATCCATCACTAAGGCAAAAAATATAGAGGCTTAAAACCGACTCTTGATGTAATTCTATGTTAATGGGAAAATCACCATTTCCACCATTGTATGCTCTGACAATAGTCACAACCTTATCGTGTATATCCTTGATAAGGGTAATTTACTTTGTTGGGACCTTCTTCTTTTCCAGCATCCAGCACATCTTAAGTCTCAAGTACAACTTCATCAAGCGTATCGCCATTGTAAAGTTTCAAGAGAAGATAAATAGGTTTTGTCATGATGGGACATCAAACCTAATGACTCAGACTGATTCGATATGACTATTTAAAACTACTTAATTGTTTTTTGTTCATGAGCTTGTTTTTTTGGTGGATGTTTCGAAAGTGGGTGGTGTTTTTACTTTGGGCCACTGTTGCCTACGGTTGTATTTTTTATTCCGTTGTATAGAGTTGTATAATAGCAGATGTTGTGTTCTTTTTCTTTGTTGCGGAGACGAATCTTGCTATTGGTCCACCTGAGGTATTACATGTTCATTGGATTTGTCTCAAGGTATTAAGTAACTGTTGGACAAACCTTGAGGTATTAGCTGGTCGGTGGACCTATCTCCTTCCCTTATTAAAGTAGTAGACGATTCCGCATTTATTGTTGTCTTTCGTAGACGTTTTTATTAAAAATTACACTGCCCAAATACTTAAAAATGCAAGACTTGGGGATTTTATTTATCGGATCATTGTTGTTCTTACTCCTACCTCATAACACAGGTTAGGATGAAGTAGCATGGCGGTGTAGCTTGAAGCTGAAGACGTTAGTTTGAGGCAGTATTATATATCATTTTTATGTTTTATTATGTACCCATATGACAATTTGGCAAAGGATCTCTTCATGTATTTCATAACTCTTGTAATGCGACATCTTTATGATTTTTGAAATAAATGGGTGCATTTTTATATCACATCTTATTTCATCCGCTGTGAGCTCTTAACGAATGATTATTGCTTTGTAGTGTTATTTCTTTTTCTAATCAACAACTTAACTAAGAATTCTTCTAAGTTTCGAAGAGCTTTTTATGGATCGAAATAGACACGTTCCGAGGTGGGTTGTTACATTTTTGTTATGCCAAATTAAATTTTTACTTCTAAAAAAGGGTCGATCAACGCTTGTCTATCGCAATCTTACACCTCATCTATTGTCCTTTACAACATATAAATTGGGTAGAATATAAGAACTTCAATGCCTCATTTGGGTCGACTTATATAAATCCATTTTTTGCTTTTTAAATGTCAAAATGAACAATTTTGGTTTGAAAAAGCCAAAAAGCGATTTATTCAAACGAGCCCTAAATCATTCAATTGTAAGGTTGGAAAGTGCTTCATGGAAAGTAAACTTAATATTTCCAATTTATTCAAACTTGAGTTAAGTTTTTTAGTTTATTCTAAAAGCATTGTTGAGATGAATATGAATGATTTGAAATACAACTGTTTGTAGTTGAATGATACACTTCTTTCGGAGTGTATTTTACAGTATAACTTATTAATGTTACGAAGTATGATTGAACAGTAAATGTAGTACTTCATAATTTATATCGTTTACATAATTCCAAGGCACTACACACATTTCATGCTACTTAATTGCCTTAACTTCCTTCATTGGGCTAACTATTCATTGTTCTATTTTCCCTATATTTGGTTGTTTGAAGCTGATTGCATATCGGCACAAAAAAAAGAAGAAAAAAACCTAATATATGCTTCAAGATATCCTTTTTGATGTTGAAACTTAAAACCATATAATTTGAAGCAATGTTTTAAAACGCAAAAGGCGTACGTGAGGCGTTTTCGGGTCCGTGAGGCGAGGCGTAAGCCTCGAAGCGTTGAGGCGTAAGCCTTTCGAGCAAAAGAAAAGCGCAACACATATAATTAACTTTTAATGTGGAGTAACATTAAGCGTCAAATAGTAAGTAAAAACCATAAAGCATTCAAACAAAATACAATTATCCTTGCATATATAATATAAATTGCAAATGATCAAATGATATCTTCCTCCGGTGCGTGCATATATGATCACAAAATCCACAAAGTAAGTATTTTGAATTTGTAGAGTTCGGTAAATCTTTGACCCACTTCCATGCAATATCATGTTTGCTCATTTTAAATTATCCTAGCCAACAATTGAAATGAGGAAACTATTAAAATGGCTTTTCAGTGAAACACAACAAACAAAAATAAAAGACAGGAAAAAAAAAGACAAAACAAAAGTCTCTTAAACCAGTATTTTTTACGTTTTTTGCGTTTTTTTACGTTTTTTTAACGTTTTTTGCGTTTTTTTACGCCTTAATTGGTTGAGGCTTAAGCCTCGGAGGTAAAACGCCTTTTGATATGCGCCTCAAGGCGTTTTTGCCAACGCCTCGCCTCGAGGCGCGCCTCAAGGCGCGCCTCAGGCGCGTTTTTTAATACACTGATTTGAAGTATATTAAATGAATTCGAGTATGGTTTTTGATCAATTTCTTACCACTACATACATTTTTATTTGAATACAGGTCATAAAGCCACATACCAATAGGACGATTAACTTAAATAATAGTCAATAGGGCTGTTATGGTAATGGTTATCGTTATCATTTAGCAAATACCGTTACTGTACCGTTTTTACTGGTAAGCCAGAATTGCTTACCGTTACCGATTGACTGATATACCAATAATCCGGTAATTGTTACACTGGTAATGGTAAATTACCGTTTGTCAATCAAAGTTTGTACCTTGATGTATTTTTTGTACACAGTGCATCTTTATTATACCAGATGTAGTGTTAGTTAATAAAAAATGTAGATAAGAAAGAAAATAAGTGTACTTAAATTATTTCACATGATTTTGAATTAAATTTAATAATTTATTTGGTTCTAAATGTATGAATGAAGCATATTAGATGAATATACATATGTATTAAATTGACTGGTAAAATTACCGTTACCGCTGGTACTGAAGAAATTTTACCGATGATTTACCGTTAAAAATGATAAATTTACCGTTATCGTACTGTTTTAACTGATATACCGATTTTGATAAAAAATAGTTACCGATCAATTACCGTTACCATAACAGCCCTATTAGTCATCAACATTTATGAAGTGATACCATACTGTTATTTCTCTTTGATAGGAGGCACTTATGCCAAAACGAAAAACATTCATACAAAAAATGCTTTCATCACCCAATTTATGAAGTATCATGAAGAACTAATAAACTAAATGAGCTAGTAGTAGACTGAATAGGCAACCCCATGGAAGAATGTCACAATTCTGTATGTTTTTTTAATATATATATATATATATATATATACATACTTTATGTTAATGGAATTAAATCTCAATGTCTATATATAATATAACAAAAACTATATTACACAACTTTGTAACTACACCTTACAGTTATGAGTAAACAGGGTTATATTTAGTTGATTATCACTAAAATTTAGCCAAAGTGCATTGAGGTTAGCAGTATTGGTAGCTAGCTTTACTTACTTGCAAGACAAAGACATCCATGACACCCCAAAGTATGAACGAAAATCTAAGATTTTGATTTCCTTGTTTTCGTTTGAATATTACAGAATTCCTGTGATTTCCGTATTACAGAATTCCTGTGATTTCCGTTCCCAATTTTGGTACTTTATTAGACAATGCATTTTTGCATTTATAAAAATAAAATGCATTATATATGCTGAAAAGGTAATCAGATGCATTTTCATGGGTTTTCAGTAAAAGAAATTGTTAATGTGGTTTAAAACAGACAAAATTATCACATTTATTCTGAATCTATTTTTGGTTTTGTAGGCATTATTTATTTGATTTGTTAACCCTTTTTTCTTAATTCTTTTACCTATTTATTATAATTTTACAAAATTTTAGCACTTATAAGATTGGAAATCAGAATTATCCGTAGTTAAAAGCGACTTCCATCCGAATCAACTAGAATTGGATATGAACAACATAATTTATGGTTGCTTAGTTGAAATATTGATAAATGATAGTATGAGATTGAATCTGGTCCAATGATGCACATCTTCCTATGCAAATATGTACATTAACTACAAGGATTTGTACACACATCCGGTCCAATGATACTGAAATTATGGTTGTTCGGTGATCTCTAATACTAATAAGGTAAATTCATTACACTAATTTACTTGACGTCTTTTTGAAATACCTAAATTACCCTTACCACGCCAGTAGTTTTGCAGTTCTCCGTGTTGTTTTATTTCGCTTGCTGCAACGTGCTAATGGTAACCATCGCCTACTATTTCTCTTCCCACGAACATCCACCCTCGATTCCACTGTCGACTGTCACCTTCTGTTTATTTCGCATCCTTCAGGTAAACCCTAGATTGTCTTCTGATTATTTCGCAACCTCCACGTGCTAACTCTAGGTTGGCACTCCCTCAGCTCTCCTGGTGACTGACATGATATGCTGATATCCACGAAGACGCCGAGCTCAGGTAATTTCCGATTACAACTTGGTTATTTCCGATTAAGGATTGCTTCTGCAATGTTGTTCTATGGTTTCCGATTAAGGATTTTACAGTCACACAGTGGCAGTTGTAAGCACCATATGCTTGAACTGACAACCATGCTTTAGCTTAGTATCAAACCTTCCATTAACCCAAAATGTTTGTAAGCTGGACTTCTCCTTTTCGGCTGCATTAATTGTGCTCGCCCATTGTGCTAAAATACTGAAAGCTAATTACTTTTTTACCACATAATTGTCATGATTTGATTAGTGTTTATTACATGCTTCCTCAGATTTGCCAATGATCTAGATCTATGGCTATTACCGTCTTTGATTTGATCCAGTTCAATCCTGTGAACTAGGAAATTAATAAAATTTTCTTAATGGGATAAAAATAACTAAGTCAGTTTATGCAATTTGTTTTGAATTAGTAATTAAATCAAATTGGTCTGATGTACGTGTAATTTATTCTTATTAGGTTTATCCATACTGCGACCTTTATAGCCCAGTTATAATCAAATATTGTTTTCCATATCATGTTTTAAAAGTAGAACATAACAATGTTATATGCTTTTTCAGTTTTGATATAAGCGAAAAGTCTTCAAAATATGGCGGTCAATGTCATTTTAATATGCCAAAAAAGGAAGCTAGACAAATGCTTATTCAAAAGAAGAAAATGATGGAAGCTCTACAAATAAGCAACAAGTTGTCGTAATTTATTGAACAAAATTGGTATGAAAAGTAATTAGGGTATATTCTTTACCATATAACCATCACTGTCTTTAATATTACAGCTGATTTTAGTTTATCAAGTGAATTTGCAGTACTAGAGAGCTATGAGTCCTCTAATTTCATTAATTAACAATCACTTTGTTGTAACACTATCACATTTAGATGTATTATACTTATATTGCACTGTTCAAAACAATTTTGAATGTTGAACGAGCTTTTTGATTAGCTTTTTTTTTTTTTTAATTATGCTATAGGTGCTCGATTCTTTGCTAGAAATCAAGAACTATGTGATTCTTTGCCAGAAATCAAGAACTATGCAATGAGTCTGTCACCATGAAGGCTCCGAATGTGTTGAAGTGACGTTATAATGCCTGAAAGACCAGGTCTTCCGAAACAACCACTTTCCCGTCGGCACTTCCCCTAGCTCCATGTTCTGTAAGTTCATACATACTCGATATTTTTCGGCCTATAGATAGTAAAATACATGATGATAATGGTTTCTTTGCAGTTGTGCTTGCGCCATGATTCTGTGCAAAAACATGGGTTTTACAGCACGGTTGGATAGCAAGGGTATCAGGCGGTGGCGTCGTTGGTCGCATTTGATACGTCGGCATTCCTCAACTGCAGAATTGATGGTTTCCAAACATGTTATATTCAAGGGCTCGGCGATAGATCCATTGGAATTGTATTTTGTTTGGAAAGATAGATTTTATATTTGGCGATGTTGCTCAGATTCTGTAGAATTGCCTTATCATTTGGAGGCACCCGATTCCAAGTTGAATGCTAACAGTTACAGTGCATGGTAGATCGCAGGTGAATAAACCTACTGGCATTGTTATTCAGAGTTATTAGATTATGCCAAAACTTTCTTTACAAGCTGACAGGTATATATTTTCTGAAGTACAGTAATACAATTTTGTGTTTTCCTTCAGTTTCACATGTTTTTTTTTTTTTTTTTTCATTCAATGTCTAAATAAAGAAAAAGGAACTATTGAAAATGCTGGCAATGGGTAATAAATATTTCAATATAATGGACATTTATTCCACCCATATGAATTATAGTCCAACGTCAGAATCACAGCCACATCACTCAACATCAAGATATTGTTTCAACAAAACCATTTATTGAATTTGCAAAATGTACATTCATTCCGTAATTATTTAAACTAGACAATGAGATTAACTTACAATGAGTATATACAGTAAAGAGTATCTTACATAATTTACAGCACTGTACAATTAGATGAATCAATATATACCTTTATCGTAAATCAAGACTATTCACGTAAAAGTGGAAGCCTAGAGACGCCATTGCCAACATTTCCACTAGCTGGTGAATTAATACTCGGTTTTTACTTGAACTTCATGATACAAATTTATATTTCCACTAGCTGACAGGTATAGTTTTGCTGTTAAAATCTTCATGATTACCTTACAATTACTTATTCCTTCAATTCATACAATAAAATAAGTCAACTTTCTCTTTAACTATCTTATAATTTATCTTTATTTAAGGTACATCAATTTTCTGGTGCACATATTTCAAAATATCAGCTAGAATTTTTTTTTATTTAATGTATAAAATAAATATAAACTGTTTTAAACAATGCTGAATCTTGATCTTCATTCATAGACGTGATGAACAATAATTTAAACAGAAATAGAAACCTGTTGCAATGGATAATAACGAAAGAAAAGGTTTAGTCTTTGTTACATGGTGCTAAATGATACTGTTACAATATGTTTCTTTTTTTGAAGTCTGCATTTGATAATAATGTGATACTGTTGAACACGTCTACCGCTTAAAAATGATACATATAACTATAGTGAAAAGCCTGGAAATTGACGTAAACTTATACATTTATGACTTAACGATTGATTTGTGCATATAGACACAGAATCTGATTGCTGCGATAATCAGAAGGCCTGAGCCAGGGCGGCCGCGGAAAGAGAAGCAACTTGCACAGATTGATTGGCTGCATTGATAATTATGAAGGAGATCATGTGTAACAGTGGCGGCAGCCAACGCTAATATAAAATAGGGAGCTTGAGGTAACTAGCCTGCACAGGAGCAAGCAACAATGTGGAAGCAAATGCCAAGAAAATGAAGTTGTGGGTTACGTGATTTGCTGCATCGTCCAGTTAAGAGAATAATTGTAATATGTAAATTAGGACAGATACGCTTGGTCTTATGTTGGAAACTTGAGTGCTGCCAAAGATGCAGGTCATAGACTGATTTTTATACAATTGAAAACAAAACGTAACATACTTTTATATACTTGAATAGAAAGGGAAGGATGAGTGAGTTTGGTAACCATGTACAATGTTGTTTGTTCCCGTTTTGTCTGTAGCTCTTCAATAAGAGTATATTTCATTGTTTTGTCAATTCTACATTGACCTTTCCCTTTTTTCTGATGAACAAGTAGCCAAAAGTTATCAAGTTGTTTATCTTATATATGTTCATGTTGAGAATGATTTTCCCATTACGTAAATAGACATTTATTCTAAGTTCAACGAGTACAAATACACACACAGCAGAACTAGACACGCAGCCCAAATGGGTACACAGTTATGAAGTTGTTTGTCTGTATATATATATATTCTTTATATTAAAATAGATATTTGTAACTATACAAAGGTGCAGGTCGTATGCTTGGTTCTCAGTATGATGCTAAGCCAGTAAAAATATAGTCTTCCCTTGAGGTGAATCGTGAAATAGTAGTACAATATAATTAATACATGTTAAAATAGTTGTACTTATCATTCTTTTCTTAAGAGTCAGTCGATTCGTCACACATAATAATCCATTTAATATAAAGTTTATGTAAATTGTATCTTTTATAAAAATGATGATATCTATACCTATATATAACTTAATTTCGATAGCATATGTGCACAGTTTGTTCTTTTTTAAGTAAAAAAAGAAAATTCCCATGAAATCAGCAATGTTCCTAGACATACATGAAGTCTATAGCATACAGTCAACCTCTATCATGATGAAAAAACATGTCAAAACCAACAGTGCCATTCAGTTTAGATAAAAGCATGTTCAGAAGTCCTTCAACCCTGTAAGTAAATTTACTTCCTATAAAATTTAACTACAATATTACAGTAGTTGATCATGCAAAATTTATACACTAGCTCAAATACTGTTATACTTTAATAGGTGTTGAGCATTCACGACCAAAGGATTCTCATAGGAGGTACAGTCTTTATGATTTAAAAGAACAATTTTTATACATATACATATTTATTGCTTTTTAAAATGAGACGATACAAGTTTTTTAACTTTTAAACTACTGAAAAAGATAATCTAATTGTTCATGGCTGACTACTCTCTCTTTATTACATTAACTAATTCATAAAATAACTTACTCTCAATCATGTTTTGATAAATGGTTATGTTTATTCATGCACACATAAAATGCAACATTTCATCATCATTAACTTATTTCGTAAGATTACAAAAATCTTACAAATAGTGTTTTATAAAACCAATTCATCCTGTGCACGTGCATCGCCCGTGCCAAAGTACTCTTCAAGTTTGATTTATACTATCATCTTTGCTCTAATACTTCCAAAGTACTCCAAAGTAATAAAGAACTCCAAATTATTATAAAACTACCATCTTTGCTATCAACCACCAACCATCACACACACTCCAAATTATTTTTCTCATTCCTTAACTTTCATCACGCTATTCATCTAAACTAATATTTTATATCTAATGTTTAGAACTGAATAAACATTTGGTCAGAAAGAAAGAATTATGGATCCATGTTGCAAGGAACTTTGATATCCGTTTTGTGCGAATGAACCGTTTGTCATTTTTACAATTGGATTTTATTTCTTATGCTTGCAACTGGGTTTCTAAATTATCAATTTTGTCTTTTTTTTCATGAGGGTCTACTTGCCAATTGGATGTTTTTGTTTGAGATTGTGAGCCAATGCCTTGAACATGATTTGTTTGAACAAGGATAACGGGCCTACCTTCCTTGATAACAGCAATTGTTTTTCAACATCAATACGATACTCACTTGATAATAGATACAATTCAAATGTTGTATATGATTATCAAGGATTTTATTGCTTACATTAGTTGCTCGGTTTGGAAAAGACATGATGTAAGATCATGATATTGTTTTTAATATAAAATCTACTTTTGACATTGAAGTTGCAGTTGTTGCTTTTAACTATAATTTTTCTGATATCTTTCTTTTATGCAACTTGACATTTCTTCCAAACACATGTTCTCTTTTCCATAAACATATTATATTCTTATTTATACATAGATGTTATATGATTTGTAATTAACTCTCGATTATTTAACTTAATTAATGTACGAAGCAATTATTATTAAGAATTATAGTCGAAATTTACAATCTTTTGTAATTTGTTTAGTTAATATTACAGTGACCAATATTATTACACATACATCTAACCATGTCATGTACTATGAATAAAATAAAGATTACACCCGTGCCATCGGCACGGGCTACATACTGTTCGTGTACGTTGAACCAATTCACGAGGCAATTCAAGTGCGTTGGCTATATCTGAATGTGTTGATATGTAAGCGATCATTTAACCAATTTTATTTTAATCTTTTTAAATAGCTATGCTATAAAATATGGCTCGACAATCAAATGCAGGCCCACCTGGACGTGCATATATACTCGTATGACATAAAAATAATATGTGTGATCATCTTCCTATGCAAATATGTATGTTAACTACAAGGAGTGCCATTATAACTTACTTGATGCAGAAGTGATATGCTCACGATTACCCCTCACATGAACATGCTTCATAAAACTGAGTGCTTATAAATATAAAATCAATTAGGGTATCTTAACAGGAAAAAAATTTGTAGTACCTTGTTCAGGGGATGAGTGCAGATATGTGCAAACAATACCATGCAAAGATGTTGACAGCGCAACACCTCTGCGAAATTTCACATTCTCACCAACCATAGCAGCAACTTCTGTAATAGCACTTCTAACTGTGGATTCTCCACTTAGCTTTGGATGATTGAAATTGATATTCATGTTCTAAATAGAAAGAGGAATGACTACGTCAGTTTGTTACGGAAGAATGGACTGCACTGATGATCTGTGTGGGAATATTACTAGGCTTTAACATATATTTGTACCTTAAGTGACATAAGAGACTCCGTCAAATTTTATGGTCAAAGCAAAAAAATCAATAACAGAGTTCTGGGAATTCATGTTCTTTAGGAAACAATGACCATTCATTTTGTTACAAAAGTGTCCATTGCACTGATTATATACGTAGGAATATTACTAGGCTTTGACAAGCATTTGTACCTTTTGATACAAGGGACTCGATCAAAATATGGTTAAAACAACAAACAAAAAAAATCAATAAAAGAGTACAAGGAAATTGTCGGACTCACAATTATTTATTTTAAATACGAACCAACTGAGGGCATGAGATGACAATGTGACTACAAATTATAAATTAGCCGCATTGGCTTACCTCAAAATAATCTGAGCCAAATGATTGGATTGGTTTAGAACTCTCGGTGTTCAAAGCTGTCCTTGCCAAAGACAAGGCCTGCAAATGCAACGTCTCAATTATGAACACAATTTTTTTTATAAGGAATAATCTTAGTGTAGTGGTAATATGATGATAATAAGGATTGAGGAAGCATGATCAGAAAATAGAGATTAAGATGCATTGCCATCTAAAGATAAATGTGTTGCTGCTATAAGCAACCCGTATAAGTTGGCCGAATTGGTAAAGTTGAACGTAACTAAATCTTTGTAAAGAAAAAAAAAATTCCCTCTTAAAAAGCCTAGACCTGATCAGGTATTGGTGGAATGCAATAAATAGTTAGGAACAATGAAGAAAAGAACACCAACCAGGTGCTGAAATATGTCATTTCTAGCTACAAAATCTGTCTCGCAGTTGAGCTCAATCACAACAGCCTTATCATCAGTTTGTGCTAGTGCAAGTAACCCTTCACTTGCAGCTCTTGAAGATTTTTTTGATGCAAGCATTATTCCTCTCTTTCTCAAATCCTTTTGTGCAGCCTCTGTAATTGACAACAAAGCAAAGTAAAATAAGCATAACGCAAATATCAATATTTAAACAAGGAAAAGTTGAAACATATGCACCAACCTATATCCCAATCACAATTGACAAGTGAGATCTTGACATCTTTTATTGGTGCACTGGTTCTTTCTCTTAGTTTTTTTATAATGTTCAGTTGCTCCGGACCTAAGGCTTCTGAGCCAAATCTTCTTAATGAACTTGAATATAGAGAAACAGGTGCACTTATAGGACTAACCATCTGATTAGTTCTGAATGCTTGAGAAGTATAAGTGCAAATGAACGGCCTACAGGAAGCAACTTCCTTGAATATACAACCAACTGAATTTTTAGCACTGCGTAGATAACCCATCCTAATTTAAGGTAAGAAGAAAAACTGTCAGCTGCAGCAGTAGCAAATACTCACTAAAGGGATATCATTCAATTAAATGATAAATCTAAGGGAATCTGGCAGGGGAGCTATTAATAAAATGAAATATCCCGAATCACTGTAAAGGCTTATTCCACAACGTAAAAATATCAATGTTTTTTCAAAGAAATAGCATACAGTTACAAATTATTTGGAATTCTGCTCTATATGCAAGATTGTTAATTAAGACTGATATTGATGCCAGGATGACCTCTTAGAACCATATGTTTGATGGTTCTAATCACACGACATACAGTAGTCCTTAACATTTAATGCGGATACTCACATCCAAAAGGACCAAAGACAAAGGAATTTGACGGCTCGATGGACTACATTGAATTTTTGAATTATTGACTGTTGGAAAATGACTTTTAGACCTTATGTTTCTTTTCAGAAAACACATTTCTCCAGAAAGAAGCAATTTTTCATCACGACTTCTCAACATCTACATGAAAGTTTGATTTCAAAAGATTGCAACTAACTTGATCAACTTTTTCCTACCAATAACTGACTCTTTATTTATTTTAATAGCACTCAAAATGCAGTTTATAAACTTATACATATATATATCAGAGGGTTCCAGGACATCCCTGTTTTGTCGTACCCCATTTGCCCTTCGATAAGGGTCACTCATTTATATTTAAATAAGTTTTGTGGGGGGGGGGGGGATGTGTGGTGGCAATCAAGGGGCTATTTGGGGTGCTCTTGAACCTATATTTTATATATATATATATATATATATATATATATGTATGTATGTATATATATATATATGTATGTATGTGTAGAGAGAGAGAGAGAAGTTTACGTGTGTATGTATATATAATCATTGCAATTGAATTGTTATCAAGAAATTGTACCTTCAAAAGAAAAGGAAGTTTTGTGTAGGGAATTTAGGCAAGGTGCTGTAAAACTTATTCCTCCGGGTTCAAAGATGTTTGTTTAGTGAAATTCCAAAAAAAAGCTTTAAGATTGGACATGGGACGGGTGTTCCAGACTAGTATAAAAATCCCGATGTACTTATTCTAATTTATATTTTTTACTTACTATTGTTTATTACTTTACATAGTTATAATAGTATTGTTGGTCATATATATATGATTCACATAAACTTCCATTACCTAATATTGAGATATCAAAAATCTAGAGAGCAGAAATAGACAGAGAGAGAGAGAGAGAGTATGTGTGTGTGTGTGTGTTTTCAAATTCTAGTCATATTACTCCATATAATGTGGACCATAAGCTCTAGGGACAAAATTCTAAACAAAATTTGGGTCGTACGCATTAAAGGTTCAAATTGGCCAATCAACCCATTTGCACCATCCAGACGAAGCATTAGGACATGACTTGGCCATTTTTTAGCTTATAATCTCAACTCCGTTCTTTTTCTCCACCAAGTTGAACTACACCAACTATGAACTTGTCAAGCCATTTTTATCACTTCTCAAGATTAAATGAAGTAAAAATATATATATTAAAATTATGTTTATTTCACATTTCTATAAAACTTATTATTGTTTCTCTTGATTTTTTATGAAAGACAGATAAGGCAGCACAAAGTGACGACGTGGAATGATCTAGTACAAACGTTATGAGGTGTTCCGTTGCGCAGCGCATTCGAAGAGGTGATGAATGTGGAACGATCTAATACAAATGTCAGGAGGTGTGTGTTTGGTTGCACAGAGCGCTCAAGGAGATGATGAACGGTCGCAGAGTACCGCTTTACGAATATGCCGCTTTAAACACCATGCTCACCTAAATTCAAAAGCTGAACCAGATGTAGAACGATGCTACAAGGAAAGTGTGTTTACAACATTCCTCGTTTACTCTAGTCCATTTCGGCACCCAACTTTACTCGAATACTCTTAATGGAACTGCAAATGACTTCCCACTAGTCTCGTCGGGCAATGTTTATTCATCTTCTCAGACTGAGCGAGAGAGATCTCTAATTCTAACAGACGAAGATTCAAATTTCTCTGTGTCCACACAAACCATAGACATTGAATCAGAATTCAATCGTTGTCTGATAATTATGAGAGGTGGGAGCTTTCTATTATATTTTCACACGAGCCTGCAAATTTAAGTTGATTTGTCATCCCTAATGATTATACAAGTTTATTAAACTGGATAGTTATGCAATTTAGAAGAAACAATTAATGCCCTGTCAACTTCAAACATATTTTTTAATGAAAAATATCATTATTTATTACCGAAGTGTACATGTTCTTTATTCATTTATGTAGAATTTAATATCAATTGCTAATATTTACACAGAAATAACTGACATGGTTAAAAACAAATAAATATACAAATTCATACAAATAATCTTTTCTCTTTGGCTGCCGCGTTTACAGCACAAAAATGCATCATTTTTCGTTGAAATTTCATCGTCTGTACCATGTTCAAAGCGCACCTTCAGGTGTCATTCGCGTTACGGAGAAGCGCACACTTAATAACTATGAACATGCAAGAAGCAAGAAACTCAGCTATTTGGGTAGCACATAATTTGAGTTGATCTACCTATCAATTTGGGTCACTTCCAAACTGAAAATGTCATATTACTTATATAAATTGTCAAACTAAGGATAACTATAAAAAAGAAGAACGTAACAAAATTGTGATCCAAAATTGAAACAGCATGCAAGATTTAGTGATCATTAACTCAAGTGATTACTCCAACGTCCATTTAGCAGATATCAAAATTAACAATTTGAATACCTCACACATTGTTGTCAAAAATCTTGAAATCCTATGATTTGAATTCAGTTTCAAATTGAATCTCTCTTTTTACAATTCAAATTATGTTTCGATTCAAACCTGGCTAATGCTGCAATTTGGATAAATCGTTCAATCTAAAATAATACTTTCACTATAATTATTTGGATCTACAATTTCAGTTCTAATCATTTTCAAATAAATTAAAATTAGATCAAGCGAGAAAATAAAGTTTTTGCCTTAGATGAAGAAGTTCAATCATCAAAATCAATTTCAAAGTCTATTCAAACTTTAAAATACAGATTTATTGAATCCACGATTTATGATTTAAATCTCATTTCGATCTAAAGTTTGAATTTTACGATTTGAATCTAATTTTGAAAACCTTGAGCGCACATATATTTTTCATAGGTACTCGGATAATCAATTCAAGTATTTGAAGACCGTAGAAGAATAGAGACGTTGGAGGATGTTGATAACAGTGCTCGAGGCAACAACAACAATTGGTGCAGTTGCAGTAAAGACCGTAGAAACCTTACAAAAATCGACCAGTCGCAATACATGTTGTTTGTGTTCCTGGCCAATGAGGTTTGCCTTGGGCCGAGCCGGTATTATTGAGAAAATGATTTTGCACTCTGACAAATCACAATAAATCAAAACCGATAATGATGTGAAATTAGCTTAGAGATGCTCTTATTTAATAAATACTGAGAGTTGAGACAAACACGTGCTGCGCACATGGAATGTAGAAATTCTTTTATAAAAATAAGGATAGAAGTCAAAGTAAATTTAAAATAAAGTTATATATTATATATGACTTTTCCTCATCTAAAATGAGCTAAAAATGTGTTATACATGTCCTCGATGATTGTATCAGCTAAGGGATCATCGTTTAGCTAAAAACTGATGCACAAAGTAGTAGCATAATTTGTATGTTTTGGATTTGTTGAATTCGTAGAAGTTATTGAACAATTTTTACTACAGAAAATTATTTTAAAAAAATCAAATGAACAAACAACAGTCAAAAAAGCACAATACGAATTTGGTTTAATTAGAATTTCAGCCCTTAAAAATGTATGACCATTATCGAATTGCGTTTTAAATGATAAATAATAAATAATTGGACAACATAAAATCAATCCTACACAACAAAGTCAGTAAGAGTATTGTTATCTCCACTTCAAATTTGGATATAATGGGATTTGGGTAGGTGTCTGCCAAATTTAGGAATTAAATACGGTGGAAGCGTGCCTAATTTAAGTTTGAAGTTCGATTGGCATGCACCAAACGTAGTGTGGTTTTTTTTTTTTTTCATTAAGGATACACCCAGTTTTAATTTTATAACTGTTCCCCTCATGTTCAGATTTAGTGCATCATAATAATACCCATACTCATAAGTAATACGAGTATACAAGCAAGTCCACATGGACATGCATTTAATCACAAAGTAGATCAATTCAAAAACGCATTTGTTTGATTTAATAATTTTCATCATTGAACCAACCAAACGTCCATTAGAATCGCTTTGTTGTATCACTTCTATACTAATTTGGTTTTGTAATACCAAAATTTTTGTACATTTAGAAGAAAAAAAGAGTAAATAAATAATCTTTATTTAAAAAAACAAAGTCGCGTCCCTAAAGAAATTGGCAGAGACTCCATGATGGTATCCTTATTTGGATCATTCTTATCAACAATCTCATTCATTACAACCTCGCTTTCCTCTCTTCTATATACTAAATTCTCTCTTCAATATCTCATTAAGAAAATTTATTATTGGATCCTGTCAGTTTTAATACCGTTTTGAAATAAGTTTCTTTTTCTTTTTTGAAGGGCTAGACTGATATTTTCTACTAAACCTTATAATGTTTTACAATATCAAAATTCAATTAGTCTACAATTCTAACATTGAATTGATGTACAAATCAGAAGAATGTTTCATAATTCGTACTCTACAATTAGACCATTGGAAAATAAATTGAACTGACGTACAAATATTATAATTTGTCAAATTAGAAGAAACAATCAATCTAAGACCCCAAATTCAATAAACTAGTATCATGGTATCTTCACTAAAATTCCATGAAAGAAGATGGATATAAAAGAAAACTGTATGCAAATTTATACCCAATAAAATTTGATAGTTAAGGGATAGAAATTAAACATGAATAGCAAGATGAAGCAAAGCCCTAAATTTGTTTGGCTCTTTTTTTTTTCTTTCTGTAAATTGGAATAGATGCACAAGGGTTTGAAGAAGAGAAGTAGAACATGTGAGGATGAAAAAGAAGAATTAATGGGCTGATAAACACATAGTTTTCAATAAAAAAATACATTATGGGCCTCTTCTTATTTTGAGATGCCAGACCATTGCCTATTACGGCTATGCATGTAGGTAGAATATGTGCACATTGTTTGGCTTTTTAGTTAATGGTTTCTCCTTACTGTCAAGTCTGTCAGATTAAAAAAGGAATCATGTAATCAAATGTGCCGTTTTCAGCTACATTCAAAGAGTTTCCCAAATGGATATTTGACCATTTGAGTTGGGAAGCAAAAAAACTTGGACAGTGCTCATGGCAACAAGTGGATGATAATTCATATTTATATTTTGTGTGAGCTATTTGAGTTGAGAATACTGCTGAAATTTAGATGAATATCATGTCGCTGATTATAAGTAATTTAGCATAACTGTTTTTCATATGCAACAACTTGTGTGGGCACTAGAAAAGCTTATAAGCACATAACTTGATATTCAGCAACATTCACATTCAGTTCCTTGATTAAAGGACCATGTTGTAGAAACCAACATTAGGACTAAAACATATCTTTAAAATTAACCAGAACTTTTACCGTCCATTGTTACTTGTATCTGTAAATTCCTACAAAACTAACCTTCAAAATTTCTACTACAATGCATAACAGCATACCGGTTTAATCTATTTTAAACTACATTTTGCACTTTAATTGCATTAATCTAAAATAGAAGAGAAAAGCTTGGTTTCAGTTAAATCCTGTAAGAACCAAAATAATACACAAATTCCAAATGGAATATGAATACATAGATTCAAGGAACCTAGGTCTGAAGGATGCATAATATGATCGGTTTGAATTCCAGTAACACAAATCGATTTTTGAAATAAAGATTTGACAGTGAATACCATAAATAAACTTGAATTTGAAAGAAACACGATTACTTGAATTTGGAGCACTACGGTAGAAGAAGGGGTTGCGGTTTGGATTGAACGGACAGGCTGACGGTGGCAATGTTTTTAGTCGATCTGGACGATGGAGGAGCCGTGTGCAGCGTGGAATTAACGCCGGATAGACGGAGCAATACAGCAGAAGAAGAGTCTGCGGTTTGGATTCAGTAAATAGGAAGATGGCAACAATGTTTTTAATCGATCGAGAGGATTGAGGTTTCGTGGGTAACGTGGATTTGATCCAGGGTTTTAGAAGAATGCAGTGGAGGAAGGGACGGAGCAGGTTGGATCCGACGAGGAACAGTAATTGTAACTTACCCGAAACAATAATCGAAACGAAAATGCTAATTGGTCCGAATTTGTGTTTGTCATTTTTTGCGGAACAAATACCTCCGCCGCTTGGATTTGCCATGTCTGCTATATTTACTCCCACGTGAATTAAATGACAACCATAGAAACTTTGATCCGCACAAAATGACTATAATTCTTTCGGGCTCTGTAGCAATGCTCTAATCGAAAATGCTATTTGGACCAGATTTGCATTTGTCATTTTTTGCGGAATGAACGCCTGCTGTTGGATCTTCCACGTCTGCTTTGTTTACTCCACCCTGAATTACATGACAGCCGTATGAATCCTGATCCGCACAAAATGACAAATACATTCGGGCATTGTAGCAAACCACACCCGAAATCTGGGTACGAAATTTGGCCCGAAATAGACCGTAGGGATGTTTCATGTTGTCCGACCTGGAAAAGAAATCATCCGCTCCTCGTGAATTCCGCTGATTTTCCGGCTTTATAGAAAGTTCCTACCTGAAAGCCAGTGGATAACCCGTACCGTAGCCCGTAGGTTGTGGAGGAGGATATTGTTAAACGCAATCATGCTAGAACGACCGGGAGTAAGTAATCACGGGTGACGTGAAACGAAGATAACGGTGGAGATTAGAAGATGAAAACTACAATTCAGACGGAAAAATAGAAGGGAACCACTTCTTATTTCTGCTTTTGGTGTAATTCACCGGGCATGTTGCCGATTGAAACAACAATTCTCTATTAAAAGTACAGCAGAATGGTGGAAAAAAGGACCATTTAATCGTGTGATTTTGGTTTAAAAAAAAAAATTGCAGCTTTTAGCCGATAAAAATTGAATACTTTGTGATTACATATTGTATAAAACTTCTTGAAACTTTAGAATCAAATAAAAAAACGCATAATAGCAAAACCAAGTCTTGATAACATAGTAACAACCCTTAATAGTAAATAAGAAAGATATAAATTTTGAAATATCAGTTGTAATCAGTCATGTTAAACACACCATATCAAAATGTTACCAATTATCACACAACCATATCAGTTATCAAATATTTCTGAAAACTGGAGCTACAACACCCAAAAACATGAGAACTACATCAAATAACCTGAAAACTACACCAAATATTCTTTAAAACTGCAGTAAAATAATATATTACAGCACCTACTAATTTTTAAATTACAACGCATAAGCCTCAAAGCATGTAAATAAAACATGTTACAAGCTCAAAAGGTGTTGCATCTTCATAATTCACTAGCGTGGCATGGAATCACAAGCGAAATTACTAATGTCAATACTACATGCAAAAATAAAATAAAAAATATAGCACTAAAATATTGAACTGATGCAAAAATAGGATAAAAAATCATTGTAGAATATTTGAGCCACACAACAAACTAACTCAAATGATATATGTTTTTTAAACAGGAAAACAATGTGAATTGACATAGTTAGAGAACTATTTAGACACAAGGATAAGAGGCCAAAATTTTAGACTGAACGACACTTTTTAGTGTAAAATAGGAAATGATGATGGGCCTCTAAATTCTTTGATTTACATTAAAAAGTGTCTTTATGGCTAAATTTTAGCATTTTGTCCTTATGTCTAAATTTTTCTCAAATTTTATCTTTGTGCTTAAAAATCCCTTTTAAAAACTAATAATTTTATAGCATTGAAAATTGATATTTTTTCTAGTTCAAGATTTCCAAATTTATAGCATTGAAAATTAATAAGATAAAAAAAACAACAAGATTTTCAAGCAGAATTCTTTTTACTATCCAAAGCCTACAAAAACTCATAATTTTCAACGTCTATAGTCATTTATCAATTATGAAAATCAATCTGAAGTACTGAAAATAACTAAGCCCTCCAAATTTTTAAAAAAAGAAAGTAACCACTTAATTTCACTATCAGCATGGTACAAAATAGAAACCAAACATCTTGACTTAGAGAAATATCAAGCGAGATAGGACATTCGAGTTTGAGAGTAATAGGATCCATGAATGCAACTAGAAAAAAAATTAGAATTGCCATTATGAACTAATCTTTCAGTTCCCATGCTAAAAGGTTGAAGAAGACAACAAATATCTTTCTAATAACGAGCGTCATGGCACGCGCTTCGCGCATGGATTTTTATTCCTCATATGTTATGTATTTTACATATGCAAGGACTTCGCGTGCGATCATGGCACGCGCTTCGCGCGTGGATTTGATTTTGCGTCATCCAATTTATTCATTTAAGGAAGCAAAGATTTGATTTTATGCCTCCATCAAGACATAATAAAAGGTATAATATAATATATTACTTTGGGTTTTAAAGTTTTTTTGGGGTTGACCTACACGCATTTTTTGAATTCTTTGTTTTATATGTTAAATTAACTAATGTACATGGAAAGACCATTACTAATATAATTATACATGGAAAACGTGTTTCGCGCGTGGATTGTTATTCCTCAATATCGTTTATTTTACAAATATTATGTAAAACTAAAAATATCGCAAAAAAGAGTTAACAACATCAACAAATTTGAAAGTATTTTTGTAACACCCCTAAGTCTCACATCGTGAAAGCATGTGTGAAGTGGGTACTTATATAGTATAGCTCATCTCTTACTAACGCCGAGGCCTTTTGAGGAACAAAACCCCACACCTATACGGTGGCTAAGTTAGGGACAATATCTTGCGCGGACGGAGGTGCGGGTTGTTACAGTGGTATCAGAGCCAATACCCAGCCGGAATTGTGGCTCATGTGTGGACCACAACGCCTGGGTGAGGTGTTTGTGAGCCAACGGGGACGTTGGGCTCTGTAGGAGGGGAGAATGTAACACCCCTAAGTCCCACATCGTGAAAGCCTGTGTGAAGTGGGTACTTATATAGTAGAGCTCATCTCTTACTAACGCCAAGGCCTTTTGAGGAACAAAACCCCACACTTATACGGTGGCTAAGTTGGGGACAATATCTTGCGCGGACGGAGGTGCGGGTCGTTACAATTTCTACATAAAATTTTATTCGAAAGTATTTGCTTTCTACAACTCCTTATCGAATATTCATACTAACATAATAGAAGGTGGTTTGAAGCTTTCTCTCTTTGACCAAGCCTTTTCCACTCTGATGCTCTGCGCCTCTGGTACCTGTGAACATATGAATTTTTGGAGTTAAAATATCACTTGTTAAATAAGAATTTTTCTCTATTTGATTTTTCTTTTTTTGGCTGGCATATTGGTTGCAACTCCCATGCTTTACATATCTCGTATAGCACATTAAATCATATATTATCCACTATAAATAGCCAATACGGTAAAAATCAAAACATTGACACAGTAAATGTCACTTGTAACATATTAAAAAAAACATACCATGAAATCTTATTTGTTAGACTGAGTTATCTGTCATTTAACCAAATTATGTGAATCAGCCACATGCATAAACATCGTCTCACTTAATATCTTATTAACATTACTTTCAACTTCAATGATCATATGAAAAACAAATATATGTATATATACACACAGACATATATATATATATATATATATATATAAAGTAGAAAATACCTGATTTGATCATACATGTAGCAGTTAAACTTTAATGAGAAAATATTAGTAAATAAAATAGTACATATGTTTATACACAACAACATGCTAGAAAAAATACAATCTGAACAATTTAATCTCGTATCAAACTAACGAACATGTATTAAAAAAAAATCTAACCTAGAGCTTGAAACTTTTGTAGCAGTGAATAGTGGAGAAGAAAAGTTAACAGCAATAAAGAAAAAAAAACGAAGGGAGAAGTGGGGATGATAACCAGTATTTAAAGGGATGATCGGGTAATTCTAGAGTGCTAGGTTTGTGGGGATGAGCTTGCTTTGAGTTCGGAGAACCAATCAAAAAAAAATATGAAATTTATGCTAAATTAAATAATAAAACTTAATTCCTATAGTAAAAGCAAGAAAGTAGAGGAATAAAGCTTAATTGATTTTGTGTTATCCAATTTATTCATTTAAGGAAGCAAATATTTGATTTTGTGCCTCCATCAAGACATAATAAAAGGTATAATATATATTATATTATTTTGAGTTTTAAACGTTTTTTCTGGTTTGACCTACACGCGTTTTTTGAATTTTTTTGTTTTTTATGTTACCACCACAAATTACCTAATGTACATGGAAAGACCATTATTAATTACTAATATAATTATACATGGAAAACGTGCTACCATTTAGTAATAACAAAATGTATAATAGAAGTGCATACATTGTTGTATATGGAAAGGGCATCAATATTTGTAATAATAAAAGGTATAATATAATAGACTATTTTGAGTTTTAAATATATTTTCTGGTTTGACCTACACACATTTTTTTTTTGTTTTATATGTTACTACCACAAATTACATAATGTACATGGCAAGGCCATTACTAATATTTTTTCTTTCTTAAATAATAAAACTTAATTCCTATAGTAAAAGCAATAAAGTAAAGGAATAAAGCTTAATTGACTTTGTGTCATCCAATAAGGAAGCAAAGATTTGGTTTTGTGCCTCCATAAAGACATAATAAAAGGTATAATATATTATATTATTTTGAGTTTTAAACCTTTTTCTGATTTGACCTACACACATTTTTTGAATTTTTTGTTTTATATGTTACCACCACAAATTACCTAATGTACATGGAAAGACCATTATTAATTACTAATATAATTATACATGGAAAACGTGCTGGCATTTAGTAATAATAAAATGTATAATAGAAGTACATACATTGTTGTATATGGAAAGGGCATCAATATTTGTAATAATAAAAGGTATAATATAATATATTATTTTGAGTTTTAAATATATTTTTTGGTTTGGCCTACACGCATTTTTTGAATTTTTTTTGTTTTAAATGTTACCACCACAAATTACCTAATGTACATGGAAAGACCGTTACGAATAATTATACATGGAAAATGTGCTGGCATTTAGCAATAATAATAATTTAGTAATAATAATCAAATGTATAATAGAAGTACAAATATTGTTGTATATGGAAAGGGGAGCAATATTTGTAATAATAAAAGGTATAATATAATATATTATTTTGAAATTTAAAAGCTTTTCCGGTTTGACCTACACGCAATTTTTTAATTTTTTTTGTTTTATATGTTACCACCACAAATTACCTAACATACATGGAAAGACCATTACTAATGTACTTATACTGGAAAATGTGCTGGCATTTAGTAGTAATAAAACGTATAATAGAAGTACGTACATTGTTATATATGGAAAGGCATCAATATTTGTAACAATAAAAGGTATAATATAATATATATTTTGAAAATAAGTATAATATAAATTTTGATTTCATGTAAATGACATGATGGCATTTAATAAGTATGCACCAACGCTAATTTTTTGGATCTAATATCTTGAGCGCCGAAAGATTACTTTTATATTTGAATTGTCCTTTGATGCGCAGATGAAATTTGTGGTGCATCTATTAAGATTTGATTGAATTGATTAAAGGGCATTAAATGAATAAATATATGTTGAATATGAGTTTTGAACAAATGTAAAAGTTCTAGAAAATATTAAGATTGTTAAATGACATTCATTGACCCTTCCTTTTAATTGTGGAAGAATAATTAAGTAAGGGGCATTTTTGTCAGTTCAGGTGTACACCGAAAAAGTGTGACACCAAACCTATTCTGATTATTAGTAAAGATTAGTAAAGATTTGAGCCTACAGCATGTAGAATTGAGAATTTATAAAGCTGCTATAGAATATTTAAGCCACACAATGAACCAATAATTTTTTCTAGTTCATGATTACATTGAAAATTGATTTCAATCTTATGTTATTCTTCATTTGTCATCAGAATACCAAATAGAACATAATTTTTTAAAAAATAAAGCAAAAATGTGTTGGCTTAAACATTAGATAAAAGAATAAAAACATACAAACTAATAATTAAATCTGTCACCCTACAGTTTGCAGCGTTTCCTAGTAGAAGCTTGTAATGTATACTAGGATGTTATACATATAACTTTATTATGAATGTTTTTCATAATAAAAAACAAAGCGTAAAAATGGCACATTATTCATATCTTTGGGAAAATACATGATAATACTGAAGTATCAAAAAAAATCTTGTATAAACTACATGGAGACTGTTGATTACAGATGAAAGATGATATATCGAATCATGAATCATTTGAAACCAAAACAAAAAAAGTCATCTCAAACACTATATTATTGGAAGTGGAAATTATGATCTAGTCTCAAGTTTTCAAGTTTAAGTTATCTCAGTCTAAACTCGAGAAGGTGCATCATCTCAGTCACCGATCTAAGCATGTAACTTATCCTACCATTTTTAATAATAATGTCATATGTGAAGCAAACTTATGTAAACATTGCTATCATTTGATGGTAAATGAATTAGGTATGGATATCCAATATAAATAAGAGACACAGAAGATTTAACGTGGTTCAGATATGAATATCCTACGTCCACGGAGATCCAACAACTTCTTATATTCTTCTTCAACTCATGAGGGGTACAAAAAGAAAAGAATACAAACACTCAATATATATTTCTCACCCTATAATTAATACAGATATAGGGATATTATTGAGGATATGTTGAAGAGAGCTAATGGCTTGTGATGAAAAGGTTGAGCAAATGCCTTCATATTTATAAGAGTAAGGATGAACACTTGCCTGAAGATAAGCGTGAAAAGTTTCTGAATTTCCTTTATTTGGTTTCAATACAAATCTTGCATATTTGTGATGGTTTCCCCATATATGTATATTTTATTGATTCCTTAAATCAAATAATATAACTTCTCATTCCATCCAAATTTGTTGCCATATATATAAAGATTTGATTGATTTATCAAATTAAATAATCTCTCCCATATCTTTTCAATTCGTTGCCTATAATCAATTGATTACAAGAATCAATTAAAATCTTCTCCATAATAAAATTGATATAGATTTAAATCGTTCAATTTTAACAATCCACCTTGGTTTATATATATTCATCAATCAACAGAATTAGTTGTTGGGTCAGCGCCCTATGGCGCTCATGTAGTAGGAAACAAACTAATCAAGTCTGAGCAATGCTCAAACTTGTCTTTTGGAAGTGACTTTGTCATCATATCTGAAGGATTATCCAATATACTCATCTTCAATAATTTGATCTTGCTTCGTTCTTCTTCAAGCATAAGAAAGAAACCTATGACATCAATGTGTTTTATCCGTGAAACATAAGCTTGATTTTCTACAGGATGAATCACACTCTGACTATCTGAAAATAGCTATATTGTCCATTGTGCCATTGAAAGATCATCCAACAACTGAAGTAAGTATAGTCCTTCCTTTATTGCTTCCACAATCGATAACAACTCTACTTCGGTAGTCAACAAAGCTAGATAGATTATAGCTTTGATCTCCATGAAATCGAGCTTATGCCAAGTGTAAAAGCATAGCCCGACACTGACTTCCTAGCATTTCTATCCCCATCAGAATCACAATACCCTCTAAGAGAGATGTCACCATCTACTCCACCATATTACAAGCCAGCCAAAGAAGTGCCTCGAAGATATCAAAGAATCCACTTCACTGCTTGCCAATGTTCTTTGCCTGGGTTAGACATATATCGACTCACAACACTACTACATGGGACAAATCTGGTCTTGTGCACATGCATAAGACTACCAACGACACTCGAACAAGGTATATTATCCATATACCTCTTATCTTCTTTCGATGTAGGAGATTGGTCTTTCGATAACTTAAAACAAGAGCCTAATGAAGTGTCAACCGGTTTGGCTTACTTAGTTCCAAATCGAGCGAGGACTTTCTCGGTGTATTTCGCCTGAGTGAGCCTTAACTCTTTCCACTTCCTATCTCTGCTTATCTCCATACCCAATATTCTTTGTGCCTTTCCCAAATCCTTCATGTCAAACTCTCTACCGAGCTTCGCTTTCAACTCCTTAATTCTGACCATACTCCGAGATGCAATCAACATATCATCAACATATAACAACAAATAAATCATATCATCCTCACATCTCCTAAAGTAAATACACTGGTACTTGAAACTTATAGAGTATCCCTGTGAAAGCATAAACTTATCAAACTTCTTATACCATAGCCTAGGAGATTCTTCAATCCATATAGAGATTTGTTGCATTTACAAACATAATCTGGTCTGCTACTTTTAATGAACACTTCCAATTGCTTTAAATAAATTTCCACATCTAAATCACCATGCAAGAATGCAATTTTTGTTAGAGTTTATGCCCTAGAGGCAATCTATTTGATGAGATAAATAGCAATGTTGTTGTTATTATTTTATTTGGAATAAAATATATTCTGTTATTTTATATTTACTTCGTAATAAAATATTAACATAACAGAAGTCCTTAGAATAATAATACGGAATTATATAGTTCGAGTAAGGCTTGAGCTTGAGATTATATAATTATTAAGTATTATAATTCTTAAATGTCCCTAGTCAAGTTTTATTGTATACAAAGGACAACAATAAAACGTTGAGACTAGTATGTTGATTGACTGATGATCACATCTCATTGATCATTAATATATGTGATATTAATGTCAAAATATAAATACATATTGGAGAATATCGTATTAGGCTGACTCAACATGAGAAAAACTACATGGAATATAATTAACAGTATCATAAGTTATTCTCTTAGTGGCGGTGATGTAATAGTCCTCAAACCTGAAATCATTATAATTTTATTCGAGGATATTTGTGTTTTGATATCATCTAAAGTTACTCGTAATAGAGTAACGATAACGGTGATTATTGGATGCATCTCGAATCGAATGAAAATTATGAATGATCTAGATGGAATTTAACCCTATAATATATATGTTTATATTTGTAGTGATATCCATGGGCTTCTTGATTAAGCAAGATCGTGAAAGCATGGTCATGCTCAAATATTGATTTGTTTTAAACAGTCTACTCATTGATCAAGATAAATGAATTAAATTATAAAGAGGATGATACGATCCATGCCTTGAGTTTAATCCTGGGTATATTGGTTAAAAGGATTATATTACATTGATATACTGGTCACAGAAAAGGTTGTATCGAATCGATAATATTATTATAACTTGGGTAGCAGCGATGTATTACTAGATGCCGCTCACTATTTATAATTTAAATACGATTTAAATTATTGCCAACATTGTAATAACCTATAGAGTCACACAATATCAAACGTTATAAGGAGAGAATAATTTTAGACAAATAAAAATATCAACCCGTTGATATTTTATTTAAGTTGGAATTAGTATTCAAGCAATTCCTAATTTTGTGGTAAATGTTTATTTTTAAAAGTGATATCCATTATCCTTTTATTAAGGTGGCTATACCATATAATAAAGGGAAAGATCAAAAATTATTTTGAGCGACTGCGAATACATTTTCCAAACCCTAAAATTAAATTGGCGGCTAGTACCCCATCCTTAATCTTCTTCAATTTGATTAAAGAAGAATTCATTCTAGTGGACAACTATAGAGGAGTGGTGATTTGCTACGCTTATCAATTCGATCCATTAAGACATCAGCTACGTTCTAGAATCAAAGAAGCACAGATTCAATTTGATTTCGTAAGCCCTACAAGGTATGAAGTTTCGATCTACTTAATTTTTGCATAAGATCCTTGATTTGAATTGTATAAATTGATAAATAGGGTTGCGGATTAGATGTAAAAAACCCAACAGTGGTATCAAAGCTAGGATTTTCAAAATTTGTTATTTTGAAACTATGATTTAGGTTTTTATGTGGATAATCGAAATTATAAAGTCATGAATTCAAGACTTGATGATAAATTCGATTTATAAGTGAAACTGTTTCACTGTACTTTAAATTTGTTTTTGATATAGCTGTAAAACCATTTGACTGTAAACAAAAATTTTATATTTAGTATAAAACTTTGAAATGGATTTATTGCTGGTTAACTCTGAATTTCAACTAAAATTGCAACTACCCTGTTTTGTATGTTAGGGAATTCCTATGATAAATCAAAACCAATTTTGATTGATGAATTGTTGCCTCTATTGTAATATATATGGGTGAATATGCTCTTATCATATTTTATTTAGTCCCATATCATGGGGATAAGTTTAACATTAGCTCCAAAGCTTATATATAAAGGAGCCAATGTAATAGAAATTGTACACACTTGAAGTAATAAAAATAAAAGTCTCTCCCCTATTTTTTATGTTTTCTCTAATGGCTTCTTGTTTAACATATATTCTGGTTTATTTTATAACACGTTATCAGCACGAAGCTCTAACCGATCTAATTATAGATCTCAAAACGATGTTCTAATCGATCTAATTATAGATCTCAAAATGGTAGGTTATTTTTCTGATCTGATTGATTTGATTTTTCAAATCTCCATTTTTGTTTGATCTCATCTCATTCTAGATCTAAATCTATTGTGTTATCTTCTAGATTTTTTTTGCCTTATAATTGTAGAACTCATATAGATCTACACTTTGAGATCTGATACTTATTTTGTTAATCATATTTTAGATCTCACTCTATTATAGATCTGGTTTTATTTGATGTAATCATACTGTTGATCTCAAAATTATACTCAAATTATATACATTTGAAATCCCTACATGATTTAAAAATGAGGTGTTGATTATAATGATTTATCCTTTTGGATTCGACAAATTTGTTCTTCTCTATTCAAATAAATTCATTGTATTTAATTTTATTTTGTTACATAATTCATATTTCCGGATGAAATGTTGTATTGTTTCTTAGAGAAACAAATATAAATACAATACGTATCTGAAAGATCGTATTAAGTTCAGATCTAATATTGATATATCACCAAAAGTGAATTACGAAAAATAAACAAATGAAAAATCATAAAGTATATTAATTCTTTGAAATCTGAAATAATATGAAACTGAAGTTTATATGTTGAAGAGGAAAAAAAATTAAAGCCCGAAGCTTTCTTAAATGTTGTGACATGAAAAGATTATACTTCCAGAAGAAGTTAAAATAGACACGCACATTATAATATGTGACAATAACATTGGATTCAATAGAAGATCTCTAAACGAATTTCATCTAACTGGCATCTTTCATATACAGTTTATATTAACTGAATATCCTAAAGATATAGTATACATATTAATCTCTTGAAGAGATGTTTTAGAGATTTAATTTTATGTAGCAAATCCAACATCCTAGAAGAGATGTTAGAGATTTTTTTTGTTACATTGCATTTACATAAATAAAAAGATATGTTCCTTGAAGGAATATCATATACTCCAGAAGTAGTGATTTCTTTTCTCTTCAATCTTATTATTATTTAATACACCTAATTTTGTAAATGCATTTAAGGTTTGATATGTATTTTTGTATATTGACATGACATTTCAATAGTTTGTATATATTTATCTCTGGAGGAGATAAGTTCATCCCAGAAGCAGTGATAAAAAAATATCTTTAGAGGATATTTGTATATTTGGAAATGGTAAAATATCTTTAGAAGAGATCTATTTATTTCAAAATAATAAAATATCTCCAGAAGAGATTTCTATAATTAAAAATGATAAAAAATTTGTAGAAAAAATTCATATGACATGAAGTTCATATACATTTTTTTTTCAAATAAGGAACCTGAAGTTCATATGCAAATGAGGAACCTGAAGTTCATATCCAAATGAGGAACCTAAAGTTCATATGCAAATGAAGAATCTGAAGTTCATATGCAAATAAGAAAGATGATGATTCAAATTTAATGACTAAAGAAAATATGCATCTCGAAGATCATAAGTTAAGATTTAAATATTGATCTTAAATACCTGAAGTGTATGCAGAAGAAACTTTTGTTATAAAAATGGAAAATTTATAACCTACAGTTTCTATAATGGTAAGAGATAATTTTGATATAAAAAGAAAGATCTAAAAGATTTTTATATGAATTGCATAATTTGAACCTAAAACATGTAACTTTTATGTTGTGAATTTTACGTATAGTCTGCAAGTTTATGGAATTATTCATATTAAATAATGTAAAATCTTGGTTCTATAATTATGCACTTTTACTCAATTCTCGATTAGACATTATGCATATATATGGTATTTTAAAAAATATGACTATTGGGAATGCATTACAACTATAAGTTGTTTATTTCAGTTTTAATGTTGATCAATACTGTGGCTAGATCCAAATTTTGTTATGTTTATTTATGTAACATCCTAGATTTTTAGCCATTTTATAGTGAATATTTAAATCAATTTTAAATATTTAATTTAAATTTTAAATGAATTTTATATTGGATTATCGATTTGATAATCGAAAAATAATTTATTTCGAATATAAATAATTATCATAATGCGAAGTACAATTGAACTCGATATTTAAAACTAAGTCAAAACAAATTAGATGATTTACGGAAATTCAATTAGAATATAAACGATTATAAAATAATAATTTATTATCGAAGAATCTAATTATTTCTGAATTTAAATTATATTATATCGATATAATATGGTTATTTTATTTATGCATTCAGATTAAATTTTAGATTTTTATTTAAAATAACGTTATAATATGGTAACGTCAGTTGTTACGTTTAAATAAGGGTTCGGAACCACGATATATATATATATTATTATAAAATTTAGTGGATGGGTATTAAATCAAATCGAAATCTATTTAAGTATTTTCAAAATCCTATAGCCGACCTACCCATTGTACAACGCAACCATCACCTTCCTCGAGCTGAAATAACTGTTCCCCACCTTCGTTACAAAGTTAAACAAGATATTTGAAAAAAGGAAATCGAGGTGAGTAAATCTGACTTAAAATTTATTTCTATGAATTGTTGGCTGCTTGGTTGCTTTTATCAATTGTGGTTATTATATATTAGTTATTTAGGCTTGGTGGTTGTCGCTATTATATATATATATATATATATTAGATTTCCCGCAATACTATTAGCGGATGCCCGTAGTATCATTAGCGGATGACCCTACGCTCCACGTATATAAGTGGATCCCCTTTTATACCGCGATATCTTGCCTTGAAGCAGGATTGGTATTATTTATGTGACTAACATCTGTGGATGCAGGGAAAACAGGTTGGAGGGTTCCAACTGGATTCCTCAAATTAATTTATTGTTGTTCACATGTTTATATGTGTGTAATATGTTGAATTAGATTGATGGTTTGTGTATTTGGATGATTAAATATCACTGGTCCTAGATATTTATATTTAAAAATATCCAAAAGGGATTTTTGGATTTAAAAGGGAAATTTTACTTTTCGAAATGGAAATAAAATTTCGAATGGATTAAGGAGTATTAACTTGTTTTTAATGATAAAAACAAGTACATGAATTTATAAACATGTTATAAATGGAAAGAAATATTATCATTGATAATATTATATTTTTAAATTCAAGTTTGAATTTAAAAAGGAAAATTTATTTTCCAGAATGGGAATTGGATTTGAAATAAGATTTGAAATAAGGACTTGTTTTAAATAATTTAAAACAAGAAGTGGAATATATAAACAATGTTTATAAACGAATAGAAATTTTATTATCATTGGAAAATCTATGAATGTAAATTCAAGCATGATTTTAAAAAGGAAATTTTATTTTCCAAAGTAGGTTTTCAAAATGGAATTTGAAGAGAAACTTGTTCTAATATTTAAACCAAGAAGGGAAATGTATAAACGATGTTTTAAAATGAATGTGGAAATCATCATTTGGTAATTTATAAATTAAATTCAAGTGTGAGTTTAAAATGGTAAATAGAATCGTTTTGAAAAGAAAACAAGGGAATCTATTTACGATGTTCGAAAGGTAATCGAATTGAAATAAATCCATTTGGATTTATGGATAGAATTCGAGTAGATTGAATTTATAGAGATAAATTTATTCCAAAAGGATATTGGAATTGTATTAGAATTTTAATATGAAAATAGATTCTATGCTTATATATATACATATAGTTATAATAATAACATATTTTAAAAAAGGAAATCGAGTTTTAAATGGAAGTTGTAAATATAAAATAAGAAAGCGATTTATAAACCATGTTCATAAAGGAAATGAAGTAATTTTCTTTGGGAAGATTGGAAATAGATTTATTCAAAAATATAAGAACTGGCATTTAAAAATTATATTTTTAAATGAGATAGAAGAGGAGATTTTGTTGAAAAGTAATGGCGGTTTTGTTTTACAAACTCTTATCCGTCTCAGGGTAAGAACGTTGTCGCTCAAGGTCTGAGAGGTAAATAAAATACCCAACTTGAACGACTTCACTATTACCAAGAGATGATATCAGTTTGTAATGGTAAGTGATGTTGAATTTATTTATTATTTGCATCAAAAGAATTTATAATTGGAATTCGACGATATTGATATTATTTTATTAATAATCTAATTCCGAGTGAATTGGACTTAATGTAGAGAATCGAGTTTGAACAACTTCATAACGGAGTTATGAATGGGAAATGAAATAATCGATGAGTTTGGATAACTTGAATTATTAAGATTAAATTTGGATAATGAGCTTGTGTTATTTTTTTTAATATCAAAATGGAGTTGAGATTTATTTTATAAGCAAAGTTAACGTTTATAATTTAATTTTATTTAAAACGAACTCGCTGCAGCACGATAGTTCGTAATTTGGCGATTCGAACTTCAATTGAGTATATAGATCTCAATATAAGTCGGAATTCGATGAAACAAGAAACGCCCGGACCTATTGAATGATAGTTTTCTAATGGAAGAGAGAAATCTTGATTTTGTCATATAGATTTTGAGTTATGTCAAAATCAATTTTTTAGAAAAACAACGCCATAATCATTTTAAACCATAACGGTTTATTTAACTGAATAAAAGGACTTTAAGTGGATAAAAATTCGAATTTCCATTAGAAAAATCCGGACTTGAGCTATAAATTAAATATGAACTCAAGTGGAATAAATCGACTGATTTTTGGAACAAAAATCAGGATTTTAATTATCGAATAAGGTTAACTAAATTTCCAAGAAATTTGTTTATAAATTTTGAGTCGAACATAACTATGTGTAAGTGAAATGAAATTTGGGAATAAAAATTGAGAATTCAAATATAAAACTTGGATTAGAATTTAAAAGCGAGCAAATTGAGTTTGAATTGTGCGTAAGTGAATACAAGTATATTCGAACGTGATTTATTCAGATTAAAAGCAGGTTAAGAAAAGAAGCTAATTAGAAAACTAGTTGGCGAATGGAAAACAATTAAAAGTAAAAAGGATTTGATTAGTTGAATGATATTGGGAATGGGCGTATATATGTCAAACAGGTTTGGGATGGAGAATATGAAGAATATATTTAAGTGTCCAACAAAAAGGTACATGTTTAAATTTCCTTGTGAGGTTTTATGCACCGAATCGGCAAGCCGTTTGGCATTTTAATTTTCTTTTTGAATGGGAAGGGCCTAGAGAGGCGAGTTGAGGTTTGAACTATTTGCCGATACAAAGGAGGTTATGGCGAATTTTTCCAGAAATTTAAGGAGTTAGAAGAAATTTTGATAATAGAAATTGATATAACGATATATATAAAATTAGCTAAGAAAATGAATTTAATATAAAATATTAGAAAAGGGCCAGTGATTGTGAAATTGTTTGATGGATGTTTATTTTTCCTTTGATAGTTAAAACACCGGTTATCAAAGATTTTTGACCATCGTTGTCAATACGGAGAGACCGGTTGGATTTATTATCTGAAAACCACTCCGTATAGGCATAGGCGTTGCGAATTAGATTATGCTGAAATAATCGAAGACGGAGTGAAATGCAAGGGCTGTTTTGTTTGTTCAGTCCCAGGACAAGTTGTATGGACGAATGTCTGACAGAGTATTCCTAACGGTCACATAAGACGATCTTTTCAAGGTATTACGTCTGGTGGCGGAGAAATTCGTTTCTCTTAGCTTTTATACCCGTAATATTTTTGGGAATTTCAACTAGTGATTTGACGGGTTTGACGATGTGGCATTCAAAGTGTATGGTGGCCAGATGTTCTAAAAGATAGACGTAGCCTCAAGCTCTACAACCGGGAAATGACAAAAATCGGGCAGGCAGCATGGCTATGTGGGTCGCTCCTATTAGGGTGTATAATCACCTATCTAGAGAAATTCCTTTTACTTCTTTAATCTATTTCGATGTTGTCCCTTTTCGGGAAACAGTGGTTTAAGCCCATCCGTTGGTGATATGCATTCGATACACTCAAACGAAATGAATGGTCAGTCATGTGTGGGCTGGGTTGCAAGACGTTCTTGTTGAACCCAGTGTATTCCCCTCTAGAGATACACTATCGGCAGGTGGTCCCATACCTTGTCATAGTTGGAATCCAATTTCCAATAAGCGCCCTGCGGTTTTTGATTTTATACTATGTATATGGAACGTGAGATGCAAGCATTCTACTATTTGATTATTTATTTGATTAGACATTATTATAATATCACTGGATTTTGATATCATAAATGTTTTGGGTTATAGTAAGGTAAAAACCGTCCGTGTTTATGTGTGGACTGGTCTTACTATTATCCTTTTGTTTCAAAAGATTTTTGAAGTTAAACCATATGGTTGGAGTTTACTCACACCAGTCCTTGTTGCTTGTGCGCTTGGTACGCATGATAGGGGGTTATCGCTTCGCGGTTTGGTGGCGAACGGGAGACTCTTACCCCTACATGTCCCGAAAATGTGGGTTGGTCGAGTCGAGAGGCTGGCCATAAAACAAGGTGCTGGGGTACCTCTGTAAGCCACAGTGGGAGGTTAGCCCACTGCTTTCGGGCCGTTACATTTTAAGTAAAATTTATTTATTTGATTCATATATTTAGACCATATGTTATTTCTGTTATTTTTATAATAAATGCATCAAATGTATCGTTATGGTAATATATATTGTACTACCATATTATTATAAATGTATTAAAAACATTGACTAAGTTAACTGATGTATGTTTGTGTTTGGAATAAGAATAGGCATATGTATTATTAGTCAATGTATCTAATGTAATGGAAGAAGTTGTATAAATTATATATGAGACCTGAACTTTTGGATTATGAAAAAAAAAAGAAACTTTTTTGATGAAGTTTACAAGTTTGAAATCTTGGCAATTAGTAAGAACTTCTAAACTAGAAGTATGTTAAAAGGTTGAGAACCAGAAGTTCGTCATAAATTAACAAACTAGATATAATATGTATGTTTATATATGCATAGGAACTTGAAGTTCCATAATCAATGAACTTGAAATACTTCATAATTTATAAGCCTGAAGCTTTATTGAAACGTGCGAAATAATAAAATTGTACTTCTTAAAGAAGTTACATCATATGCGACAATGATAATGCATCCAAAGATTGCACAATTTTCAAAATGAGTTGTATCTTGCTTATATATTTATATTTACATATTCTATTGAAGAATAAATTTTAATAACTTGAAGTTGTTTATATATTTTACTTGAACCAGAAGTCCAATACAGTGGAACCAGAAGTTCAATAAAGTGGAACCAGAAGTTCAATACAGTAGAACCAGAAGTTCAATAAAGTGGAACCAGAAGTTCAATACAGTTGAACCAGAAGTTCAATACAGTTTAACAAACTTGAAATTGTTTATATATTAAGTGAACCAGAAGTTCAATATAGATTAACAACTCGAAGTTGTTCATATATTTCATTTGAACCAGAAGTTCAATACAGTTCCAAATCAGATATTTTGGATGTTATGATATGATCTTTAAGATTCGCATTGACATTGCTTGATAAACAAAAATTAATGATTGGAACCTTATGAAAAATTTATTCTAAAATAGGTAACTCGAATGAGAAAGAATATGCAAATCAATTACATATGGAATACGTGGACGCACGTATATACACATACATATATGCGAATACCTAATTAACAAACTGAAGTTGTCATGAGCTCATATTATAAATTATGCATATATTATTTTATATTTTAGAAAGTCGATTGACATCAATATTGAATGACCTGAAGTCACGTGCATATTCAAGTGATAGAAAATTCCTCTAAGTCATTAGATCATTGAAAGTGAATAAGCAATACAATATGAATGCATCTTATCAACTAATAAGAGCACTATCCTCCTACAATTGAAATACATCTAATGTATTTGCTAGCTATAATGCGATAATGGATCAAAAATGAGAATTCAAAGAAGGTTTATTATTTAAAGTGACAATGTTTGTCAACATTGAGGGGGAGGATAAAGGAATCATCGATATTAAATATTTGCTAACATATAGAATTATGCAAAGTATTAAGTATCTTGCATAAATTATCAATTATGTCCCTAATTGACTTTCTCCAATATACATTTGAATCCCCGAAGGATTAAAAGGTGTAAATCACAGCTGAAAATGTGGTATAAAAGTCAGTTAAAAATATTTTTGGAGTAAGTCGTAAAGATGCAAAATAAAGGACGTGAGTTTTTCTGAAGAAACACTTAAGGGTGCTTTGAAAGAAACCCATGGCATGATTGTCAAAATAACCCCAGAAGTGGTTTAGGTACCTAAAGCATGATAAGTTTTGAGATCTCAATAAATTATGTATAAAAATGACAAGAAATAATCATTGATGATAAATTAATAAATAATAAAGCGCTTATGTTTATAAATGGATTAAAAATCCCATATTAGAGAGAAACATGATTGGCCATCATGAAATTCTCCTAAATAAGATATATAGACCTGTAGTCCATAAGATATGAACCTGTAGTTCATAAGATAAAAATAGAAATGTATAATGACAAAAGCACACGGAAGTTACTGAAGCACCATAGAGTGTCAACATGTTAAGTGCCATGAGCATTGTATTTTCAGAGATAACTGAATTGATTAAAGTGATGAAAGTGTTTAAAACGTTTACAATACCCTGAAGGTATAAATGATGAAGTGTACAAATCCCAAAAGAATTTAAATAACTTTGGTAGTGATAAAGAGTAAGAAATGTCGATTACAACATTCTTTTAAGTATTATTGTGATGAAAATCTTGAAATAATTCATGATGAGTAGATTACTTCCTGCTTAGTGTTGATGTAATAAAAATCTTGATATACTTCATTCTCTAAGTATTGTTGTAACGAAAATTTTGATATACTTCAAGATGAGTAGATTACTGCCTGCTTAGTAATGAAAGTTGCCTTATTCATTAAATATGTATTGCAACATGCAAGTCTGATTGAAACAGAAAAATTATAAGCACCTGAAGTGTATTCATAAATGAGTATAAGTAACATACAAATCACAAAAGAAAACGTGCCTGGATCATGGAAATGCACATGAGGTTTTAAAAGAGAAACTTCATTAAGAAGTATTTGTAAGAAATTTAAGTTATTGAAAGAAGAATACGAATTCAGAGGAAATTATTAAATCAAGAGGAGCATCCATAAGTATGATATAATGCACCCTTTTTCTTTAACTAAGTTTTTCGCTATTGGGTTTTCTTAGTAAGGTTTTAATGAGGCATGGGTCATGATCCAAAAGTATCAACCCAAAAGTAACAAACAAAAATAAGTTATAATATACTCTTTTTCCTTATTTAAGATTTTTCTCACTGGGTTTTTCTTATTAAGGTTTTAATGAGGCATTAATTGATCCAGAAGTATCATACTACTTTTGACGTAGTAAACATGACATTTTATATTGTACTCTTTTTCCTTCACTAAGATTTTTCCCTTCGGGTTTTTCTTAGTAAGGTTTTGACGAGGCAACATTCTGATCCAGAAGTATCAAACATCTTTTGATGTATTAAACTATTATTTATGAAGAAGACAAAGGCAGTTTACATGGCTCAGATTCAAGTGAATTATATCATGGGTGATAGGATGGAGTAAATTTCTTCTAAATTTCTCTTCACACATGAATGAAAGGATAACAAGAATGAGGAGAAACAAATTCAGTTCAAGAAAAGCGAATATATATGTTCTTAAAGGCAGTTTCAAAATCAACATTCCAGAAGATGATGTACAAAATTGGCATGCGTCGACTACATCAATAGACTAATTAAATAATGAGTTATAAATAAGGGGGAGCATATTAAAATATGCTATAATGTACTCTTTTCCTTCACTAATATTTTTTCCATTGGGTTTTTGTTAGTAAGGTTTTTAATGAGACATTATCTTGATCCTGAAGTATCAACCTGTAACACCCCGAATTTTAGTTAAATACTAAAATTCACTAATTACAGGATAAATAATCTCAGATGTGGGAATTGGGGGTAACGGGCTGCGTCATTGCGTTCGTCTCGGAAAAATACGCGAAATAAAGTCCGAGTTTTCGAGAATCGGAGTCCGTATGGCCCGGTTATGGCCCAAAGAAGTTTGCAGAAAATTTAAAGTTAAAAACAGATTTAAAAATTCAAATTCAGATTTCAGAATAGAACCAGCGGGGCCAGGCGGGAAAATTCCCGCCCTAACCATGTCGACAGGGCTGTCGACAGGCCTGTCGACAGGGGGGTCGACTTGCCTGTCGACACGGCGTGTCGAACCAGAGGGCTTGGGTGCACCAGATCTGGTTTTCTGGCTAGGGCTGGGCTGGGTTCTAGAGATTTCCTAAATCTAACGGACCTAATCTAATCTAGGGTTTATCTAAGGGCCTAAAACACTCACCTAATCTATAAATACACCCTAAACCTACCCTAATCCATACTAAAAATAGAAATGATGGCCTCATGCCGCCAAATTAAATCTTAGAAGGAGCCTCCACTAATTTATGAAGGAAGTTGCAAGCTAATCAACCTCTAATCATCATCTTCTTCATATTTAGCAACTAATTCCATTTCATAAGTTTGCTAATCTTGGGTTTGGTGAGTTTCTATCACTTTAACATCAATTGCTAAAGTAAGTAGATTAGGTGTAATGAGACTTATGGTCTTGAATGCGGATTTGTGAGTTTGAATCATTTGTAATGATATGCTACTCTATGTTTATGCATGTTTAATAAGTGGATTTATGCATGTTTAATAAGTTGGTTTATGCATGTTTAACAAGTGGGTTTATGCATGTTTAATAAGTGGGTTTATGCATATTTAACAAGTGGGTTATGCAAGTTCATATGCAAGTTATGTGTATGTTTAAATGCAAGTTTAACATGATATGCAAGTTATGCATGCTTATGCAAGAATGTGAATGCTTATGCAAGTTATGTATATGCTTAAATGCAAGTTTAACATGATATGCAGGTTATGCATGCTTATGCAAGTATGTGAATGCTTATGCAAGTATGTGAATGCCTATGCAAGAATGTGAATGCTTATGCAAGTTATGTGTATGCTTAAATGCATGTTTAACATGTTATGCAAGTTATGAGAATGCTTATATGCAAGTTCAACATGTTATGCAAGATATGTGTATGATAATATGCAAGCTCATATGCAACATGTTATGCAAATCATGTATGATAATATGCAAGTTTGGGTTAAATGTAGTTGGGTTAATATATGCTCATATATGCAAGTGGACATCCTCTTAACCCATGATAAAGTTATATGCTAAGATGTGGTTAAACCCATGATATTTGTGATGGATCTTCCCTTTATTATGTCATGAAATGAGAACGATTTACGTGGGGAACGATGGGGTTAATAAATATGTTAATAAAAGTGTGATTGGGTATGATTAAGCATACCATAAAAAATAAATTAACATAAGTGGGAATTTACCTATTGAGTTAGGTCTACCCCATGGGAATTTACCTATTGAGTTAGGTCTACCCATGTTATGAAAAATGTGTAATTAATTAGGGATAATTAATTATGGGGGTGATTAATTAGGTGTAATTAATCAACTAAGACACGAGGTTGGACCCTTTTGTAGCGGAAGTCTGCCCGGAACCGACCGGCCATCCAGCGGCTACAAATGATTGGCCCAATGTGAGAGGTCTTAGTCATAAATTAAATACGTGATTAAAGTAAAGACACGAGGTTAGACCCTTTTGATGACAGAAGTCTGCCCGGAACCAACCGGCATATCCAGCAGTCATAAAAGACGGTCTAATGTGAGAGGTCTTTATGAGGTCATGATCTTAATTAATTAATTAAGAAACACTTAACCATATTAGCATGTAGAGGGACATGAGGGGTTAAGTGGGTGCCTTGGGTGGCATGTGGAAATCTTGTGGGTTGCCTTGGGTGGCAATAGAAAATACGATTAGAATACTTAACCAAGTGGAAACATGTAATTAAACATGATTAAAGGGTTAAGTGGGATGCACTAGATAAAGGGACAAGCTTAGGTGGGTAGCTTGTGGGGGCCCATTTCAACCAGTAACCCATATGTATCTTATTGGGCTCGACCCATGTCGAGGACGGGACACGCGTACTGGGCTTGACTATAAGAGGCCAAACGGGGGTAGCGGTGGCAACGCAAGTCCAACGGGTTTCATATGCGTGTGTGGACCCGGGCTGGTAGGTAAGACGTTGTTGCATCGTGTAGATATAAGCCGTGCACCGTTAATTATATCGGGTTGCCACTTTGGGGAGTGATACACCCCACTGTGGGGCCGGCACGGGTATCTACGGTAGGGAGCCGATCGCTTGGGAGTGGTGGTACACCTAGTGGAGATAGGGGCAGACGGCACCTATGTAGTCAGCTAGGGGTACACGAAACTACTGGGTAAATTTTCTAAGTCCTTGGGAGGGATCAACCTTTAAGTAGAAATGACTGGTGTGGTGCAGTGAAGTAATTATCCTTGGGTGGGTAAATGCATCTGTACAGTTATCTTAGTTTATCCTAAGTCTACCAAGCTGCTTAGTGTAGCCATTCATCCCCAGACATTACCGTATGTCAAGTTTATATCTTCTCTGGTTACTTTAATGATTGTATTGTTAAAGTTATAGGACTCGCTCAGACTTATGTCTGACCCCGTTGTTTTTATCTTTTTCCAACCCTCAGGTTCTCAGAGTGGGCCCAGTACGAGTGGGCTTTGATCAGGCTGCTTTTATTACTCTCTTGGAGCTTGGACCCTAGATGTAGAGCTCAGCTTACCCTTTCCTTTTATGGCTATCAGTTCATGTATTGGGATTATGTATTTTTATTTATCATGATGGATATTTGTACTTGACTCCTATTATGGTTTTGTGATGTAACCAGACATGTTTACTTCCGCTGTTATGAGATGATGTTTTAAATTTCAAGTACTATTTATATCTGTCTTGTTGTAATTTTTCTGTTCTATATTCACTAAAATACTCCACCGATGCTATGGCATTCCCTTAGTGAGTGATCATAGCGGGCGTGGGGTGTTACACGTGGTATCAGAGCGAGGTTACCGGAACAGATAAAATTTTTAGAAAACTATTTTTCTAAAAACATTTTTGGAAGAGATATTTTCAAAAACATGTCTTTAAAGAGGAAAGTTTTTGAAAGAAAAGCATAATCCCCAATAGCCATATCTTTATCTTTCGAATTCTCCGTTTTGAATCTTTCCTTTTTCGTTTCAGCATGGCTGAGAATCTTAACTTTCCGGAGGGTGTGACGATACCAGTATGGTATAGGAGATTGATGGAGGCTAGGGCCACCACTGCGGGTCCAGCAAATGTTCCTCCACCAACCGTAGCACCCGATCTTCCTCCTCCCCCTCCTCCTCGCACGGATACTTTTGCTAAGACTTGCAAGGAATTCAAAGCTATGGGAGGGAAACCTTTTCAAGGATCTGAAACTTTTGTGGAGGCTAGAGATTGGCTTAAGGAGGTGGAAGAGTTGATAGATATCTTTGAGATGGAAGAAGGAAAGAAAGTCAAGTTAGCTGCTTGGTTAATGAAGGGAGAGGCCTCATTCTGGTGGGAGGTCACTAATGGGGAAAGCCCCGTTGACTCTTGGGCGGATTTTAGGCAAAGATTTGTGGCAAAGTTTCTCTCAAGGGCGGAGGAAAACTTGTATATGGAAAGATTCTTGACTCTAAAGCAAGGAAATCTCTCAGTGAAGGAATATGTCAACAAGTTTAATCAATTGGCAAGGTTTGGCCTAGACATGGTGAATACACCGGAGAAGAAGGCTTTGAGGTTCGTGAAAGGCTTGAATGAACCGATGCATGGTTTGGCTATGACTCATATCCCTATGGGGGCCACCTTTGAGAAGCTAGTTGACATGGCACTCATGCATGAAGAAGAGAAGGGTCCCAATGCTAATAAGGCACCTGAGAAGAAGGGAGATCAAAAGAAACCTCAGCAACAACAGCAAAACAAAGGTGGGAAAGGCAACGGTGGCAAGGGCAAGAAGAAGTGTTTCAATTGTGGGACACCTGGCTATCTAAGCAAGGATTGTCGCAAGAAGAAGAAGACTGGCTGCTTCCACTGTGGCGAAGCGGGGCATCTAGTGAAGGATTGCCCTAAGAAGGGGCAAAGGACGGGATCTACCTCAGGAGGACAGGTGCAAGCTCTTATGGCACCGAGTCAGGCTAGGGGGCAAGTACATGCTCTCGCGGTTCCACCGATTCAGGAAAGAGGTAGAACTATCTCCGTTGAAAGTCTGGTTTTTCTATTTGATCATCCTGTCCGTACATTGTTTGATTCAGGCGCATCGCATTCGTTTATCTCATCATCATTAGTTGAGTCACTGCACTTAGACACCAGTCTGGTAGATGATCCCTTGGTTGTTTCAAACCCAATTGGGGGCTCCACTTATTTGTCCATGATATGTTTGGGTTTGAAGATTTCTATACTTAGCATTGAGTTTAGATGTGATGCTTTTGTTTTGGGCTTCACGGGCTATGGGTTGATTTTGGGCATGGACTGGTTATCCAGTAATGGTGCCGTTCTTGATTGCGAAAGGAGAGTTGTTAGGTTCATGACCCGTTTGGGTAACACTCTCGAGATTTCTTGTAATCCCATGGATTCTGTTATGCTAAGTTATCTTGAATCGCTTGACGCTTCGGTCGAGAGTTTGCAATCTGTTAGAGTGGTCCGGGAATACTCGGATGTGTTTGAGGAGGTGAAGGGCTTACCTCCGAAGCGGGAGATTGACTTCCGAATATATCTGGTGGATAATGCTAAACCTGTATCTTTACCAGTGCGCCACATGGCTCCTCGTGAGAGGAGGGAACTCCATAAGCAAGTAGGGGAGTTGCTTGAGAAGGGGTTCATAAGACGAAGTATATCGGAGTGGGGTGCTCCAGTAGTTTTTGCTACGAAGGCGGATGGGTCCCTCAGACTTTGTGTAGACTATAGAGAACTCAACAAGCTCACAAAGAAGAATAGACACCCATTGCCAAGGATTGATGATCTTTTCGATCAGTTGGTTGGCGCTTCAGTATTTTCTCAGTTGGACTTAGCCACGGGGTTTCATCAGTTGAGAGTGGCTGAGGATAGCATAGACAAGACTGCCTTTAGGACTCCGGATGGTTTCTATGAGTGGCTGGTGATGCCATTTGGGTTGACGAACGCCCCAGCATACTTTGTTGATTTGATGAGTAGGGTGTTCAGGGAGTTCCTTAATAAATTCGTGGTGGTCTTTGTGGATGATATCTTAGTATTTTCTAAGAGTGAAGAAGAGCATGCCCTACATCTTGGGGAGGTATTGAAGACTCTTCGAGCACATTGCCTTAAGGCTAAATTCTCTAAATGTCACTTCTGGAGGAAGGAGGTGCGGTTCTTGGGGCACGTGGTCTCCAAGGAAGGGATAGCTGTGGATCCCGCGAAGGTAGTATCAATTCAGGATTGGAAGGTTCCAAAGAATGCTACCGAAGTAAGAAGCTTCTTGGGGTTGGCGGGTTACTATAGGAAGTTTATCAAAGACTTCGCGAAGATATCAGCCCCATTAACCCGCTTAACGAAGAAGAATCTTGTTTTCGCATGGGACGTAGATTGTGATGATGCGTTCCGACGGTTAAAGAGAGCTTTAACCACTGCTCCAGTTTTAGTGTTGCCAAATGGGAGCAAGCCATTTGTTGTTTATACTGATGCTTGTGGGACAGGACTTGGCGCAGTCTTAATGCAAGAGGGAAGGGTGATAGCCTATGGTGGAAGGCAGTTGAGAGTGCATGAGAAAAATTACCCTACCCATGATTTAGAGTTGGCCGCTATTGTTTTTGCGCTTAAGATTTGGCGCCATTATCTTCTTGGTGAGAGATTCGAATTGTTCACTGACCACAAATCATTGAAATACTTGTTTTCTCAGAAGGATTTAAATTTGAGACAGCAAAGGTGGATGGAGTTCTTAGCATCCTATGATTTCGAGATAGCGTATACCCCTGGCAAGGGTAACATGGTGGCGGACGCCTTAAGCAGAAAGAGGTTGTCCTTGAGTCCATTGTTCATAGAACAACGAAGCTTGGAATTTATCTCGATGTTTGATTTCAGACCTTCCATTGATTATGTACCCGGTTTGCTAGCATCCTTGGAGGTTAGACCTACACTTTTGGGGCGGATTGGAGAAGCACAGAAGGACGACCCACAGTTGGTTGAGTTGGTGGAGAAGCTCATAAGGGGGGAGTCGTCCAGCCATTTGAGTAGGTACACCCTAGACGATAGGGGGTGCTTGCGTAGAGACGGTAGACTTTGTGTACCGCAAGACGAGGGTTTGAGGAAGGTTATTCTTGATGATGCACACCGTTCTAGGAGGACCATTCATCCCGGTGGGGACAAGATGTACCAAGACATGAAGAGGGTTTTCTTCTGGGCCGGTATGAAGAAAGATGTGGCCGAGTATGTCGCTCGATGCTTGGTGTGCCAACAAGTGAAGGCGGAGCAAAGGAAACCAGGTGGGTTGCTTCACCCATTGGAAGTTCCGCAATGGAAGTGGGATAGTGTCTCGATGGATTTTATTGACGGGTTACCCAGATCGAGAAAGGGTAATACAGGAATTTGGGTTGTGGTAGATAGACTTACTAAAAGCGCCCATTTCATACCTGTGAAGAGCAAGAGGACTGCTCCATGGCTAGCTTCTGTATATCTTCGAGAGATAGTTCGATTGCATGGGGTACCCTCTAGCATAGTGAGTGATCGAGATCCTATCTTCACTAGCGAGTTATGGAGAAGTTTGCAAGAAGCAGTGGGGACTCAATTGTGTCTGAGCACCGCATATCATCCTCAGACAGACGGCCAGACTGAGAGGGTGAATCGTGTCCTAGAAGACCTTTTGAGGCTTTGTATCTTGGATTTTGGAGGTACATGGGAAGAGCATCTTCCATTGGTGGAGTTCGCATATAATAACAGCTTTCAGTCCAGTATTGGTATGGCTCCTTTCGAAGCTCTCTATGGAAGGCCTTGTCGATCACCTACATGTTGGTGGGAATCTACGGATAAGATCTTGCTTGGGCCTGATATGATTAGGGAGACTTCTGAGAAGTTTGACTTGATTCGAAGAAGGATGAAAGCAGCGCAGGATAGGCAAAAATCTTATGCGGACAAGAGAAGGACGGATCTTGAGTTTGAAGTTGGGGACATGGTCTTTGTCAAAGTGTCTCCGTTGCGAAATGTGGTTCGCTTTGGATCTGTTGGGAAGTTAGCACCAAGGTTCGTGGGGCCATTTCCCATTAAGGAAAGGATTGGACGGATGGCATATAGAGTGGAGTTGCCCGACAGACTTAGTGGTGTACATGATGTATTCCATGTGTCGCATTTGAGGAAGTGCTTACACGAGACGGCAGAGGTGGTAGAGCCGAGCTTGCTTAAAGAAGTGGAGGTAGAGCGTGATGCGACTATTCGACGAGCTCCTACCCGCATCCTTGGGTCAGAGACTAGGAAATTGAGGAATCGGGAGGTTCAACTAGTCAAAGTACAATGGGGAGAAGACGAGAGCAACGCAACTTGGGAAACGGAAGCGAAGATGCGTTCATTATACCCGTTCCTTTTCGAGGGTATGTCTTTTAACTTCTCCTTTATCGTTCGTCTAATACTTATCTTATCTTTAGTATGTCCTCTCATTTGTACCTTTGACCTTTAGATAGGGTAAACCTATGATTGAAACATGTGTTTGAGACATGTTATGGTTGATGGATGCAAGTGGATGCAAGTGTTTGCTAGTGGTTGCTCGTGGATGCATATATACACACTCTAGGCACTAGATCGGCTCAGTCACTTCATATTGCATATTGCATAAAAATGTGTGTAGGAAGCTATATTTATGGATGTATAATGATTGTGTTATCATATGGATGATGCATTTTGGTGAATGATTGTGCACTCATGTAGATATTGTATGTGTCGATAGGGTTCTCTCGCATACATAATGGATGCATGGCACTATCATGGTTTGCATATGTTCATACATTAGATAGGGAACATATACACACACTTTTTGCATATGCTCATACATCATTAGAAATTGTTTTAAGGACAATGGATGCCCGTGTTTGATGGATTGAGTAGATGGTTGTTTGGATGGTAGGATATGCATTCTCCTTAGCTTAGAGATTTCGGGGACGAAATCCTTTAAGGAGGGGAGAATGTAACACCCCGAATTTTAGTTAAATACTAAAATTCACTAATTACAGGATAAATAATCTCAGATGTGGGAATTGGGGGTAACGGACTGCGTCATTGCGTTCGTCTCGGAAAAATACGCGAAATAGAGTCCGAGTTTTCGAGAATCGGAGTCCGTATGGCCCGGTTATGGCCCAAAGAAGTTTGCAGAAAATTTAAAGTTAAAAACAGATTTAAAAATTCAAATTCAGATTTCAGAATAGAACCAGCGGGGCCAGGCGGGAAAATTCCCGCCCTAACCATGTCGACAGGGCTGTCGACAGGCCTGTCGACAGGGGGGTCGACTTGCCTGTCGACTTGCCTGTCGATACGGCGTGTCGAACCAGAGGGCTTGGGTGCACCAGATCTGGTTTTCTGGCTAGGGCTGGGCTGGGTTCTAGAGATTTCCTAAATCTAACGGACCTAATCTAATCTAGGGTTTATCTAAGGGCCTAAAACACTCACCTAATCTATAAATACACCCTAAACCTACCCTAATCCATACTAAAAATAGAAATGATGGCCTCATGCCGCCAAATTAAATCTTAGAAGGAGCCTCCACTAATTTATGAAGGAAGTTGCAAGCTAATCAACCTCTAATCATCATCTTCTTCATATTTAGCAACTAATTCCATTTCATAAGTTTGCTAATCTTGGGTTTGGTGAGTTTCTATCACTTTAACATCAATTGCTAAAGTAAGTAGATTAGGTGTAATGAGACTTATGGTCTTGAATGCGGATTTGTGAGTTTGAATCATTTGTAATGATATGCTACTCTATGTTTATGCATGTTTAATAAGTGGATTTATGCATGTTTAATAAGTTGGTTTATGCATGTTTAACAAGTGGGTTTATGCATGTTTAATAAGTGGGTTTATGCATATTTAACAAGTGGGTTATGCAAGTTCATATGCAAGTTATGTGTATGTTTAAATGCAAGTTTAACATGATATGCAAGTTATGCATGCTTATGCAAGAATGTGAATGCTTATGCAAGTTATGTATATGCTTAAATGCAAGTTTAACATGATATGCAGGTTATGCATGCTTATGCAAGTATGTGAATGCTTATGCAAGTATGTGAATGCCTATGCAAGAATGTGAATGCTTATGCAAGTTATGTGTATGCTTAAATGCATGTTTAACATGTTATGCAAGTTATGAGAATGCTTATATGCAAGTTCAACATGTTATGCAAGATATGTGTATGATAATATGCAAGCTCATATGCAACATGTTATGCAAATCATGTATGATAATATGCAAGTTTGGGTTAAATGTAGTTGGGTTAATATATGCTCATATATGCAAGTGGACATCCTCTTAACCCATGATAAAGTTATATGCTAAGATGTGGTTAAACCCATGATATTTGTGATGGATCTTCCCTTTATTATGTCATGAAATGAGAACGATTTACGTGGGGAACGATGGGGTTAATAAATATGTTAATAAAAGTGTGATTGGGTATGATTAAGCATACCATAAAAAATAAATTAACATAAGTGGGAATTTACCTATTGAGTTAGGTCTACCCCATGGGAATTTACCTATTGAGTTAGGTCTACCCATGTTATGAAAAATGTGTAATTAATTAGGGATAATTAATTATGGGGGTGATTAATTAGGTGTAATTAATCAACTAAGACACGAGGTTGGACCCTTTTGTAGCGGAAGTCTGCCCGGAACCGACCGGCCATCCAGCGGCTACAAATGATTGGCCCAATGTGAGAGGTCTTAGTCATAAATTAAATACGTGATTAAAGTAAAGACACGAGGTTAGACCCTTTTGATGACAGAAGTCTGCCCGGAACCAACCGGCATATCCAGCAGTCATAAAAGACGGTCTAATGTGAGAGGTCTTTATGAGGTCATGATCTTAATTAATTAATTAAGAAACACTTAACCATATTAGCATGTAGAGGGACATGAGGGGTTAAGTGGGTGCCTTGGGTGGCATGTGGAAATCTAGTGGGTTGCCTTGGGTGGCAATAGAAAATACGATTAGAATACTTAACCAAGTGGAAACATGTAATTAAACATGATTAAAGGGTTAAGTGGGATGCACTAGATAAAGGGACAAGCTTAGGTGGGTAGCTTGTGGGGGCCCATTTCAACCAGTAACCCATATGTATCTTATTGGGCTCGACCCATGTCGAGGACGGGACACGCGTACTGGGCTTGACTATAAGAGGCCAAACGGGGTAGCGGTGACAACGCAAGTCCAACGGGTTTCATATGCGTGTGTGGACCCGGGCTGGTAGGTAAGACGTTGTTGCATCGTGTAGATATAAGCCGTGCACCGTTAATTATATCGGGTTGCCACTTTGGGGAGTGATACACCCCACTGTGGGGCCGGCACGGGTATCTACGGTAGGGAGCCGATCGCTTGGGAGTGGTGGTACACCTAGTGGAGATAGGGGCAGACGGCACCTATGTAGTCAGCTAGGGGTACACGAAACTACTGGGTAAATTTTCTAAGTCCTTGGGAGGGATCAACCTTTAAGTAGAAATGACTGGTGTGGTGCAGTGAAGTAATTATCCTTGGGTGGGTAAATGCGTCTGTACAGTTATCTTAGTTTATCCTAAGTCTACCAAGCTGCTTAGTGTAGCCATTCATCCCCAGACATTACCGTATGTCAAGTTTATATCTTCTCTGGTTACTTTAATAATTGTATTGTTAAAGTTATAGGACTCGCTCAGACTTATGTCTGACCCCGTTGTTTTTATCTTTTTCCAACCCTCAGGTTCTCAGAGTGGGCCCAGTACGAGTGGGCTTTGATCAGGCTGCTTTTATTACTCTCTTGGAGCTTGGACCCTAGATGTAGAGCTCAGCTTACCCTTTCCTTTTATGGCTATCAGTTCATGTATTGGGATTATGTATTTTTATTTATCATGATGGATATTTGTACTTGACTCCTATTATGGTTTTGTGATGTAACCAGACATGTTTACTTCCGCTGTTATGAGATGATGTTTTAAATTTCAAGTACTATTTATATCTGTCTTGTTGTAATTTTTCTGTTCTATATTCACTAAAATACTCCACCGATGCTATGGCATTCCCTTAGTGAGTGATCATAGCGGGCGTGGGGTGTTACACAACCCTTACTGTAACATTATAAAACATGTTACCTAAAGATGAAATGAATTTGCACTCATTTCCTTGTTTATGATTTTTCCCACAGGGTTTTTCATAAAAAGGTTTTTAATAAGGCATTGTTTTGATCCTGAAGCATCAAACTCTTTTAAGGAATATCATTTTAATATAATATTCATAATGTCAGACGTTGTACTCTTTTTCTCATTCAAGGTTTTCCCCATTGGGTTTTCCTGATAGAGTTTTGAAGGCAACAAACAATAGTTGTATCGACTGAACGAAAATATGCAAGCAAGATAATTATAAGGGGGAGCAATCATCATATATGTTTTAATAGGTACAACTTCAAGTTAGCAGAGCAATCAAGATTTCGAAGGCGCATATTCAAGGGGGAGTATTGTAATATATATGAGTGAATATGCTCTTGTCATATTTTATTTAGTCTCACATCATGGGGATAAGTTTAACATTAGCTCCAAAGCTTATATATGAAGGACCCAAATTAATAGAAATTGCACATACTTGAAGTAATAGAAATAAAAGTCTCTCCCTATTTTTTATGTTTTCTCTAATGGCTTCTTGTTTAACATATGTTCTGTTTTATTTTATAACAACCTCTACATATTATGTTATATATATATATCCGATAATGAAAGTGCTTCATTATAAACATAAATAATGTTCTGTAAGGTAATCTGAAATGATTACAAATTTATATTTGATAATTATAATGATATTTGGATTGCAATTTTAATAGTTAAAACATGGAAACATATAATCGAAGGTATTGGATTAATAGACTATAGAATTTGATTCTGGATTAATTAATTGGCACCATTGAATCAGTTTATCTCTGAAACAAAATTGGTTCGTTTAAATATGATTTTGGATCTATTTATATGATTTTGAAGTGCTAAAATAACGATCAAAGTTTGATCGATCTATGTGTGCTAAAATCATGGCCCAATCAAATTTTATTTTGTGTGACAGAAGTCAAATTTGCTAATTGCCAATCAGAAATGATGTCTTAAACAATTTTGATTTAATGAAATCAGTTTTCAGTAATATGGAAATTTGTTAAGAGTTTTGATTTGATATGTATACAAGGAATTGAAATCATATCTGTTTGATCCACAAGTGTTAATATCATGGCCTTGTTATATTATTATTTTGATTGGAACCTGATTTGCTGATTGTCAACCAATACTGCTATTTTCAATCAGAATCAGTTTAATTGAAATTGATGTATATGTAAATTGTTAAAACAGTGTTTTATCTTTGATTTTATTCTTTGAGAATAAAATTAGAAGACCTGATTATGTTTTAATTTTAGATCAAAACTGGTCAAAAGGTTGATACAACATGAACAGAGATTCACATAGACTTCCTTGGTTTTGATTTCTTATTATAATGACGAGCGTCATGGCACGCGCTTCGCGCGTGGATTATTATTTTTAAAATATCAAAGCCAATATTTTAAATACTTCTATAGATAAGCATAACCCATGGCATATTTCTTTGATTGAAAAAAGCAAAAAATTCAAGAAAAGAGAGTCTTTGCGCTATGCCAATATTTGGCATAATGCAATAAATATGGAAATGCATGAATAGATGGAAGGATGCAATTTTTACCAAGTGGGGCATGTGCTCAAAATAATTAAAAGCAGACTGAAGGAGTGGAACAGATGCAGGCATAAGCAGTTTAATAATATTAAAAAAATATACAACAAATGTAAAGGTATACAATAAAAAATTGATTTGGCCTACGAAGTAAATGCATGTATAAAATTTAATTTGCACCCTCTCCACCAATAATTAACTCATATTATCATCCTTTGGTATGCATTTAAAAGAATTGATTTGGCCTACGAAGTAAAGGCATGTATAAAAATTGATGTTGCCTATGAAGAAACGATGGAGAATGGTAGGAATAACGGTGGAGTGGGGAAATGATGGAGAATCTTAGGCAATATTTATAGAGTTCAAGCATTAAAAATAAGAACCCTCCAGTTGCAAAATTTAAGGTGATATTTTGAATTGTTCATGCATAGGTAACCGAATTTTAGCCGATTCAATGCTTATCGGAAATACAGTAAATGCTAGAAAAGAGCATTTAAAAATAAAAAAATGTCAAGTTGCAAAATTTAAGGTGATATTTTGAACTATTAATTAAGATATTAATGAATATGAGAATTTTAAGAAATTGACTATTTCTAGAAATAGAGCAATTAATATTATTGGAATGAATATGAGAATTTTAAGGAATTGACTATTTCTGGAAATAGAGAAATTAATATTATAGGAATGAGTATGAGAATTTTAAGGAATCGTCTTTTCTGGAAATATGGATGTATGATTAACATTTATATGGTAACGCATATATCTCCTTTTTCCTCCATTACGCATATATGATTTGTGCAATCGATAAACATATATATGCTACGCATATAAACATATATATAAACGCATATATAAACATTCTCAAACTATAAACAATTTGGATTTCATGTTTATATGACCACGCATATATGTTTATCATAATAAATAAATATATGCTTATCATAAAGCGCATGGTCATATAAACATATAAACATAAAGTATGCCAAGACCACTCACGAAGCGCATATAAGCATTTGGATTTCTAACGAAATTGTTTTTAATATATGCTTTAAATTATTTTAAGCATATATGTCTAACTTGATAAGCATGACAATTAATTTTGACTATTTAATATATGTTTATATGATAATGAGTAAAAATAATTGCATAAAATTTCAAAAATAAATATTTCGCAAATTCGCTACATAATCCATTATCTACTATAGGAGCATTTAAAAATAAGAAACCATCAAATTGCAAAATTTAAGGTGATATTTTGAACTATTAATAAAGATAGGAATGAATATGAGAATTTTAAGAAATTGACTGTTTCTAGAAATAGAGCAATTGATATTATAGGAATGAATATGAGAATTTTAAGGAATTGACTATTTCTGGAAATAGAGAAATTAATATTATAGGAATGAGTATGAGAATTTTAAGGAATTGACTGTTTCTGGAAATAGAGAAATTAATTTTGATTCAGCAAAGAGGAAATGTAGGAGATAATTTCGAATAAAGGGCATTTTCGGTAGTTTGCGTGTACACCAAAAAAGTGTGACACCAAACCTATTCCGATTATTAGTAAAGATTATTAGTAAAGATAATGACTAAGGATATGCTCAAGTCATTACAAATAGTTTATGTTTTGGTCATCCTATAAAATTTATATGTGATATATTTTAGAATTAAATATGCATTAACATATATGTACTTGACATATATGTAAAAGTACAATATGCAAATCCCATATTTATAATGGTGAATATGTATATAATGTAAATTGTTTTAAAAACTAAAGGAAATATAATTTCCTGATTGACTTATACTATATAAATATATACACATATATCTATATCTATATCTATATCTATATATATATATAAATTCTTGTATCAGGATATAATAGTGATTTTAAGAGCAATCTTGCAACAAAGGATAAAATACCTATTTTTTTTTTCTTTTTTGCATGTTATAGTTGATCTACAAAATTCAAATTTATGAAATAACTAATGTTTGAACATATAATAGATTTTTTAGTTATACTTCCCTTTATATTTCATATGATGAAATATACTTGCAATAAAATAAATGTACATATTGATGTATTTAATGATGGGCTGGATTGAAACAAAAATCAAATTTTAATAATATTTTGTGTAACTGTTGTCCCATAAAACTACGATCCTAATTTATCCTTAAACTTTAAACATACTGTTATTTATATGCTTTGATCCCTGTACCTTTATCAACTAATGAATTTTAATCTGTTGAACAATTTTGCATATTGTGTAGATTTGGATCAACATATACATGTATATAACGATGTTATGAACAGGTAATGTTTATTATGATTATATGTATTCTAACTTCATATAGATACACATAAATATATTTGTACTACATATTTATTTATTTGTTGTGGTCATATGTAATAGCAAATATGATTTGCTAACAACATACCAGATATCAAGATATTACGTGCTATATATTATATGTGTTTATATATGCGACTCATATATATATGTTGACAAACATATATTGTATATTGACACTATAACCAAAGCAAGTATGACTTGCTGGTTTTGAATTTAAAGCACGTTCCTTGATGCACATGTTTTTCATGTAAACCATCCTTTCATATGATGAAATCCTATGTGATTTCATACATGTTATATATTTTTTTGAAAATTTTCATACATGTTATATATCAATATATATATATATATACATATACTTGTTTATTATTTGGGCATTTATATATAAATAATGATTTATACATAAAAGTTATTTGGATATTTTTTTATATACTATGTCTAACATTGCAGTGGGATGTGTTTGCTTTTATATAAGGAATTTTAAATATGCTATCAAGGCTATATGATGGCTGTAGCAAACAGGACTTGTTTTTTTATTTCATGGTGTCTGCATATACATATATGGAATCTAGTTTATGTTACTAATTAGTTGATATTTGTATATGGTGGTATAAAAGTTCTACCAGATACAATATGTTAAGTTTACAAATTACATATATTGATATGCTTATAAAGACATGTTTGATATACATATAAACAACTGTTAGCAGATAATATACATGTACATTTAATATATACGTATTGATCATTGCATAAATATATATGATATACATTTGATGTATATATACATATAAATATGTCAAACTGACCCTTTTAAATTTTAATTTAAAACAGGAAGGGTGCAACTACATACTGAAATTGTTTCAGTTGAAGGATGGCAAGCAATTTCCTGAATTGGAAGAAGCAACCTTTGCTTAACATGCTTTAAAATAAAACAAGTATGACTTGTTTATTATCAAGATTTTGATGTATATATATATTTCTGTAATATGATGTGCATGAAACAGGTTGTATAAATTCTAGATATCTGAAAAACTGTATGGAATATGTTTTGTATTTGTATCAATTAGTAGACTGGACTGTCTCTTTATATAATTATGTACATTGTTTTGGTAACAGCTCACAAATGAAATTCTTGGTTGTATGCCTATATATGATTGTCCATTGAAATATGTTATAGTTTTATGCCTGTATTAGTCTATGATTGAGTGTACACAAGATGAATGTGTGTGTGTGTATATATATATACACATTGGTATATATATAGTTGTGTATGTATGATAACTCAAGCACTTTAGAAGTATTGGGCCTTTAATAAATGATAAGACTTCATTAATTAGAAGATACAAATATATGATTTATGTCTTTTTGAAAGTTATAATGAAATAGTCAGTCTAGAAATGCGGCAGTAATGCGTGGCATTACAAATGTTGGACTGTAAGGTATCTTTTGAAATATTCAATAATAATGACAAATCATATTTTAATTCCTTTAAATGCTAATGATATTTAATGTGTTAAATACTCAAAAAGGTGTAATATCTTTGTAATTACGTTTATGTGGAAGGAATTACCAAATATAATATATATATTATGATATATGTAAATAACTCTAATATTGCGAATTATAATTCCCTTTAAAGAAAATTTCGTATATTAAATCACGGTGAAGTCTTCCAATAGTACACCCATCAATGTCCAATCTCATTGGATGTAGGTAACGCTAAAGCGTTGTGCATCCTTTTATTTTGGTTATATGCGGTAGGAGTGATTGTGGTGCTTCGACTGTATTATTGGGTTTGATTTAACTAAGGCTGCATAATATGATTATGGCCTTAGAAACAATAGCATGAATTATTCTGCATCTTGAGCAAATGAATAATACTGAACAAAATGTTCATCATGTGATCCAAGAATTATATATGATATAATTGACATAAGATGGCTACCTAAAAGGTTGTTTTTTTGGGGTGTTAGCCAAAGCTAGGTTAAGGCATGACTAGATATGGATCTTGGAACACCATTATATATATATATTGATATGTGTATATAAACAAAGGGATGTTAATTTGAGTGGGAGCGTATTTTAGTTTAAGTTATACATTTATAATAAAATAATTTTTAAATGTCAAAATTTATATTAAATAAATATTAAGAATCATTTATTATCTACTATAGATATTAAATGATAAATAACTCCCGTAATTTAAATTTATCCTTATGAAGGATAAATTGAATTGAATTAAATCAAATTTCTTAATTAACATTGAAATTTGAGGATTGTCCTCAAACAAACTAAACGTAATTGTTTTACAAATACCAAAGATCTAAAATGAAATTTGAAGTGTGACTTCAACAAAATAAGATAAAAATGTTATAATAATCTACTTGTACATTTCTATGTATTAGATACTAGATAAGAATAACATAATTATGTGAATTTACAGAAATTGCAAAATAAGTAGAAATCTGACAAAACGACAAGTGGATTTACGATTGGAAATGAAGCAAATGTTGTTAGATTATCCATAGGAAGTTGATTCTAAATTGTATATACTGGCTTAATTAAATAAATAAAATAATTGTTATTATGAAATTCCACTTAAAATAAATGTTATAATATATCTTGTAACACCCCACATCCGTTAAGTTCACTCACAAAGGGAATGCCTTAACTTCGGTGGAGTGTTATAGGTAAAAGATACAAATAAATTACAAGACGGACAAAATTAAAACAGTGGAAAACAGAACTTTACTTTGTTGATCAAATGGTTTGTACAACAATTATTTTTCCGATACCAGAATATCTGTTTTACAAAATAAAGAAGCATAAAATAACATTTATATTCCCCAATGTAGCGTGAGCCAGCCATAGCAATGGAAAAGAGAATCCAAGCAAAACTTCGACTAATCTTCAGCTTGGAAAGAAAACTGGGCTAAGTAGTAATATTCCCTCACTGCGAACCGGGGGGGGGGGGGGGGTGGAACGGAAGACAACAAAGAGAAAGAAAACAGAGTCAGACATAAAGTCTGGAAAGTTCAGTAACTTTCAGCATGTGAACAGGTAAAAAGCAACATGGCATGAATTAACTGAATTCAAGACTACACCATGATGACGGGAATCATAAGGTTAGCACAAGATATGATAAGGTAAGATAAACTGGATGCACTTCTATACTTTCTCTGCTTCGCCACTACCTTGTTATTCTAATTTCTATATCCCTACACCACCTGTAACACCCCACCTCCGTTAAGGTCACTCACAAAGGGAATGCCTTAACTTTGGTGGAGCATTTTAGTAAACAGAACAGAAACTTACAAGACAGATAAAACAGTACTTGGAAAATTTTATCTTTATTACAGCGGAAACAGAAATCAATATGGTTACATCCTTTCAAATCTCAGAATTCAAGTACAAATATCAGTCTTGTACAAAAGCCTTCAAAATGCATGGTTTAAAATCATAATCCCCATAGAACAGGAGCTATACAGAGCCAAGCCATACTTTAAGCACTTCAAGCAGAGAGAAATCCAGATCAAGCTAAAGTATTCCCTCCTTGGATAACCTGGGGGGGGGGGGGAACGGAAGAAAGGATGCGAAACAACAAGGGTCAGACAAAAAGTCTGGCAAGTCCAGTGACTTTCAGCATATGAACAGATAATAATAATATGACATGAACATAAAACTGGATGAGAGATAACTGTAACAGTTGTAGCAAATATAACATAAGAACAAAATGACATAAACTATTGCTTTACACTTCTCTGCACTAATACTAGTATAAAAGAATTACGGTGTCACCCTAATGTCTAAACTGAAACGGAAACGGGTACAAAATAATTTAACAGAAACAGGATGCTAATAATGGGCCTTTACTACCCGATCAGAAACAGACAGAAGCAGAAACAGATTAATCCCTACGGAAACAGAATGTAGAATTAGGTGTACACTAGTAATAGGCCTTTACCACCCGAACAGACGGTACCACGCAGAAACAGACAGGTGTTACCACCCAACAGAAACAGACGGTACCAACAGAAATAGACAGAACTAAGTGTACCCTAAAACCCTACCCCCAAGCGATCGGCTCCCTAATACATAAATATCCTGTGTCGGCCCCACAGTAGGGTGTATCACTCCCTAAAGTGACAACCAATTGGCACAGACCTATTTACAGATGTCACGGCGTCTTACATCCTCAGAGGCAGACCGAGATCCATGCACGCACATGACCCGGTTGGAACGCACCATCAACACCCCTCGCCATTATCAGAATGTACCGCTTATAATTAGTTCAGTAAGCGTGCCCGGACCCTACCTACTGTTGGGTCAAAGTTTTGATACCAGAAAGGGTTACTGACTAATATGGGTCCTAAACAACAGATGACACAAGTAATTCCCCTCCTAACCTTGTGTCCCCAGACTAACAGATTTCAAATTAACTTGTTTTTAGGTTCAGACATACAGAATTCAGGTCAACTAGTTCACAGACAAGTTTTCAGAATAACAGATCAGATATACAGATTAACAGACTTACAGATTAGCTGATTTCAGATTAACAGGCTTACAGATTAACTAGTTACAGATTAACAGACTTACAGATTTGTCTAACTTTGTAATTGGGCCTACAGATTCACGGAACAGATTTATTAAATTCACCAGTCTAGTGAGTTTAACCCTATCCGCCCAACACATTATATTTATCTCCGATTTTTATTAATTAAATATTAATGCCCAGACCTCTCACATTAGACTGACAGTTTGCGGCTACTGGTTAGGACGGTTGGTTCCGGGCAGGTTTCTATCGCAAACTGAGTCTAACCTCGGGTTTCAAGCACGTTATGACTAACTTCTCACATTAGAACCTATTGTTTGCGGCCACTGGATATGCCGGGCGATTCCGGGCAGAATTACGCCGCAAACTCATTCTAACCTCGAGTTAGCCATGTTTATCTTTGCGGCCAATTAATTAATGATTTACCATTTATAACCACGCCTAATATACATGTCAATTTTCATAATTATAGCCAATTCAGATTATGTCAATAACAGACTAAATATATCAACTCAACAGATATGGCAGATAACAGATTTAGCAGATTAGGCGACTTAACGGATTCAGCAGATTAAGCAGTTTAGCAGATTTAGCATATAACAGTTTAGGCATCTTCAGCAGACTTAGCAGATAACAGATTTGGTATATGAACAGATATAGCAGATTATAGCAGAACTAGCAGATTAGGCAATATAACAGAACTAGCAAATTAGGCAATATAACAGAACTAGCAGATTAGGCCATATAACAGATTTAATCATTCCTTAAAGTTTCATAAACATATCTTGCCTAATTATAAATTTGGCCTAAGTTTGCATGCCTAAATAGTTGTCATGATTCACATTATGATCATATACCCCACGTTTGCATTGAATTTATATGGCACAGATTATGGTCATAATTTACCATATAACACACGTCTCAAATTTAGTTAAACTTGCCTAGTACAAAAGATTCACATATAAATTATACCAAATATAGCCATCGATTTCAATGCATGTCATATATTCAAAAATCTCCCACTTAGGTGTTATTCACATTTAATAGTTATCAAATCTTAACATAAATCTTCACACCTAAGTCATATTCCCTTTTTATCCCAAATCATGAATTTCTATATAAACAATATGCCCAACAATCTAGAACTTTAAATTATAACAGATCTTTAATTCAAAAATATGCGTTATGTCCAATGTCTCAAGTCACATGTTAATATACAATGGTTCCTCTTCTTCCAATTCACAGAATATGCACAGATCTAAATCTAGTTTACAACCTATGTCCTTTTAGTCACAGATTAGCCATGTCCAATTATGCCATCATTCATTATTTATCCCAAAGTTTAACGTTCGTGCGTTAATCTCTTATGAGATTTGGCGCAGGCTCGGGGTAGCCTGGCTATAGAACAGAAAGAAGAAAGAGATATAGAATAAAATAGATCAGAACAGAACATACGCAATCTCAAATTCAGATTTACAATCATGTCACAATTATAATTAAAGTTTATATCGGAAAATAACCGCACTTGCCTTGGTTGGATTCTAAAAGAAAAAGGTGTTGTAGCTGTTCTCTTTTAATACTAATCAGAATTGGAGGAAGAAGAAGCACAAGTCCTAGCTTAGGTTTCAGCAGAGTAGAGACGCCATTGATTTATTTATTTTTAGAGAGGAAGAGAGCAATGGAGGCTAGAGAATTGTATATGAGATTTAGGTTTAGGTTAGGGATGTATATATAGGTGTAGGAAGTTATTTAGGACCATTAGATTAACCCTGAATCATGAGAACCATTCAAATGCAAAATCTGCATTTGAGCGAATCGGCCCACGGGATGACAGCCAAATACCCTGGATTAACCCCTAGTCGACCCAGCAGGGCTTGGGTCGACCTCAAAAATGGGCCGGTTCGGTTATTCCCCCTCCCAATTCGCTGTTTTGAACCTTTTTTGCATGTTTATTTATTTAATTTTTATATATATCTATATATATTTCTCTCATATGCATACAAACTTCAAGGCTTAATAACTTCTTCATAATTAACCATTTTTTTTAATTTGTGAACATCACTATTATTAGAAATACGGGGTGTTACATTCTCCCCTCCTTAAAGGATTTCGTCCCCGAAATCTTCAAGTTAAGAAGAATGTGTCCTACCATCCAACATCCATCTACTCAATCATCAATCACTGGCGTCCAATGTCCTTAGAAACTTCTAATGTTGTATGAACATATGCAAAGGTGTGTGTAAATGTTCCTTATCTAATGCAAAGATCAGGCGGTCCACTGATTCAGCTGACCTCCTTAATGCGAATTATGTCAGTGCCATGAGTCCAACATGTATGCAATTTTCCTACTTGATACATATCATTTCTATATGAGTGCACAACCATTCAGTCATATGCAACATCCATGTGCTGAGTCAATCATTTTGCATCCACAAAAATTGAAAAATGCTCACACATCCATATGCAGTATGAGTGTTTTCGAGCCGGTCTAGTGCCTAGTGTGTGTATATGCATCCACGAGCAACCACTAGCAACCACTTGCATCCACTTGCAACCATCAAACATAAAATGTCTCAAACACATGTTTACACCCATTAGTTTCTACCTAAAGTTCGAAAAATCGATCGATAGGATACAGTCGAATGATGGAAGTGAGTACAGATAGAACGAAGACTTGGTTCCTATTAGACATTGGTTGAGAAAATAATTCCCCTAAGTATCAACCCCAAAGACCGAAATCAATATCAGATTGACACTCAGAGGATTACCCTCTTTAGACAATGTCAGAACTGGAAATCAGAATTATTCGGATATTTACAGACTATTGATACAGATCAGGTTCCCTAATGATTCTTAGGAAGCTAAGCATGATAAAATCATATCCCACAAAACCTCAGAATGTATGCGTCATACTTGACGCCTAACATACATATCTCTCAAACCCCAATCTATTACAAACAGATTAATCATAACCCTTATGGGTTTGAGTCTACAGCGGAATCAGAAACAATACTCCTATTAATGTGCAGAGTATCGATTACAAAATCAAAATGCCAGAATCAGAAAGAGTTTTAACTCAACAATCAGATAAAGAAATTAAACTTCTCACAGAAAGTTTTCCTAATTCTATCCTATCCACTAGCCTCGAGAGTGTTCGCCTGCCCTCCAGAAGTAGGCGCTATCTTCTGCCCTTGCCCTCGTTTCTTCGGGCAGTCCCTAGTGAAGTGTCGCATCTCACCACAGTTGAAGCAAGCGGCCTTCTTTGGATCCACTTTCTTATCGTGTGTCCTATCCATGTCTCCCATGTACGTTCTCCATTCGTGACCTTCCACCAAAATGAAGCTTCATCCTTCATTAACCAAGCAGCTGGTTGAACCTTCCTCCCATCGTCTATCTCAAAGGTACCAACAAGTCCTCCACTTCGTTCAGCCAACTTCTAGCCTCGACAACGTCTCAGTCCCATAAAGCGGTTTTCTGCCCATCGCACAGAAGTTCTTACATATCTTAGAAAAAGCATCTATACGCGGAGGAAGAGATTCAAAAGGGAAAGAGGAAGGAACTCGAAACAAAGAATCGAAAGAGAGATATATGGCTTTTGGGGATTATGTTTTTTTCTTCAAAATAAGCTTTACTTTTGAAAATACTTCCTTTTTAAAACATAGTTTTCAAAAACTTTTTATCAAATCTGGTAACCTTCAGCTCTGATACCAAGTGTAACACCCCACCTCCGTTAAGGTCACTCACAAAGGGAATGCCTTAACTTTGGTGGAGCATTTTAGTAAACAGAACAGAAACTTACAAGATAGATAAAACAGTACTTGGAAAATTTTATCTTTATTACAGCGGAAACAGAAATCAATATGGTTACATCCTTTCAAATCTCAGAATTCAAGTACAAATATCAGTCTTGTACAAAAGCCTTCAAAATGCATGGTTTAAAATCATAATCCCCATAGAACGGGAGCTATACAGAGCCAAGCCATACTTTAAGCACTTCAAGCAGAGAGAAATCCAGATCAAGCTAAAGTATTCCCTCCTTGGATAACCTGTGTGGGGGGGGGGAACGGAAGAAAGGATGCGAAACAACAAGGGTCAGACAAAAAGTCTGGCAAGTCCAGTGACTTTCAGCATATGAACAGATAATAATAATATGACATGAACATAAAACTGGATGAGAGATAACTGTAACAGTTGTAGCAGATATAACAGAAGAACAGAATGACATAAACTATTGCTTTACACTTCTCTGCACTAATACTAGTATAACAGAATTACGGTGTCACCCTAATGTCTAAACTGAAACGGAAACGGGTACAGAATAATTTAACAGAAACAGGATGCTAATAATGGGCCTTTACTACCCGAACAGAAACAGACAGAAGCAGAAACAGATTAATCACTACGGAAACAGAATGTAGAATCAGGTGTACACTAGTAATGGGCCTTTACCACCCGAACAGACGGTACCACGCAGAAACAGACAGGTGTTACCACCCAACAGAAACAGACGGTACCAACAGAAACAGACAGAACTAAGTGTACCCTAAAACCCTACCCCCAAGCGATCGGCTCCCTAATACATAAATATCCTGTGTCGGCCCCACAGTAGGGTGTATCACTCCCTAAAGTGACAACCAATTGGCACAGACCTATTTACAGATGTCACGACGTCTTACATCCTCAGAGGCAGACCGGGATCCATGCACGCACATGACCCGGTTGGAACGCACCATCAACACCCCTCGCCATTATCAGAATGAACCGCTTATAATTAGTTCAGTAAGCGTGCCCGGACCCTACCTACTGTTGGGTCAAAGTTTTGATACCAGAAAGGGTTACCGACTAATATGGGTCCCAAACAACAGATGACACAAGTAATTCCTCTCCTAACCTTGTGTCCCCAGACTAACAGATTTCAAATTAACTTGTTTATAGGTTCAGACATACAGAATTCATATCAACTAGTTCACAGACAAGTTTTCAGACTAACAGATCAGATATACAGATTAACAGACTTACAGATTAGCTGATTTCAGATTAACAGGCTTACAGATTAACTAGTTACAGATTAACAGACTTACAGATTTGTCTAACTTTGTAATTGGGCCTACAGATTCATGGAACAGATTTATTAAATTCATCAGTCTAGTGAGTTTAACCCTATCCGCCCAACACATTATATTTATCTCAGATTTTTATTAATTAAATATTAATGCCCAGACCTCTCACATTAGACTGACAGTTTGCGGCTACTGGTTAGGCCGGTTGGTTCCGGGCAGGTTTCTGTCGCAAACTGAGTCTAACCTCGGGTTTCAAGCACGTTATGACTAACTTCTCACATTAGAACCTATTGTTTGCGGCCACTGGATATGCCGGGCGGTTCCGGGCAGAACTACGCCGCAAACTCATTCTAACCTCGAGTTAGCCATGTTTATCTTTGCGGCCAATTAATTAATGATTTACCATTTATACCCACGCCTAATATACATGTCAATTTTCATAATTATAGCCAATTCAGATTATGTCAATAACAGACTAAATATATCAACTCAACAGATATGGCAGATAACAGATTTAGCAGATTAGGCGACTTAACGGATTCAGCAGATTAAGCAGTTTAGCAGATTTAGCATATAACAGTTTAGGCATCTTCAGCAGACTTAGCAGATGACATATTTGGTATATGAATAGATATAGCAGATTATAGCAGAACTAGCAGATTAGGCAATATAACAGAACTAGCAAATTAGGCAATATAACAGAACTAGCAGATTAGGCCATATAACAGATTTAATCATTCCTTAAAGTTTCATAAACATATCTTGCCTAATTATAAATTTGGCCTAAGTTTGCATGCCTAAATAGTTGTCATGATTCACATTATGATCATATACCCCACGTTTGCATTGAATTTATATGGCACAGATTATGGTCATAATTTACCATATAACACACGTCTCAAATTTAGTTAAACTTGCCTAGTACAAAAGATTCACATATAAATTATACCAAATATAGCCATCGATTTCAATGCATGTCATATATTCAAAAATCTCCCACTTAGGTGTTATTCACATTTAATAGTTATCAAATCTTAACATAAATCTTCACACCTAAGTCATATTCCCTTTTTATCCCAAATCATGAATTTCTATATAAACAATATGCCCAACAATCTAGAACTTTAAATTATAACAGATCTTTAATTCAAAAATATGCGTTATGTCCAATGTCTCAAGTCACATGTTAATATACAATGGTTCCTCTTCTTCCAATTCACAGAATATGCACAGATCTAAATCTAGTTTACAACCTATGTCCTTTTAGTCACAGATTAGCCATGTCCAATTATGCCATCATTCATTATTTATCCCAAAGTTTAACGTTCGTGCGTTAATCTCTTATGAGATTTGGCGCAGGCTCGGGGTAGCCTGGCTATAGAACAGAAAGAAGAAAGAGATATAGAATAAAATAGATCAGAACAGAACATACGCAATCTCAAATTCAGATTTACAATCATGTCACAATTATAATTAAAGTTTATATCGGAAAATAACCGCACTTGCCTTGGTTGGATTCTAAAAGAAAAAGGTGTTGTAGCTGTTCTCTTTTAATACTAATCAGAATTGGAGGAAGAAGAAGCACAAGTCCTAGCTTAGGTTTCAGCAGAGTAGAGACGCCATTGATTTATTTATTTTTAGAGAGGAAGAGAGCAATGGAGGCTAGAGAATTGTATATGAGATTTAGGTTTAGGTTAGGGATGTATATATAGGTGTAGGAAGTTATTTAGGACCATTAGATTAACCCTGAATCATGAGAACCATTCAAATGCAAAATCTGCATTTGAGCGAATCGGCCCACGGGATGACAGCCAAATACCCTGGATTAACCCCTAGTCGACCCAGCAGGGCTTGGGTCGACCTCAAAAATGGGCCGGTTCGGTTATTCCCCCTCCCAATTCGCTGTTTTGAACCTTTTTTGCATGTTTATTTATTTAATTTTTATATATATCTATATATATTTCTCTCATATGCATACAAACTTCAAGGCTTAATAACTTCTTCATAATTAACCATTTTTTTTAATTTGTGAACATCACTATTATTAGAAATACGGGGTGTTACACCACCTAACTAGTAATCTATATAAACTGATAAGAACAGATACGTGATCCCAATCCCCGCAATTGTGGTTGTTTCAGGTGTACATCTATTATTTATTACCTAGGTCTAACCTAAGGTTTTCTATCGAGCGCATTCTAGATCCAACCAGGGTTTTCGCTACCCAGGGCTACTGGGGTTTATGCTACCTATTGAACGTTTCTCGAATTTTAGGGTTTACGCGACCTAGGTCCAACTAGTGATTATGCTACCTACCAAACGATGCCCCCTAGTCTAGGACACACTACCTAGAGCTGTATATGTTCTTAGACTTTTCCCACGTATGTGTCGCGAATCGTTATCACTGTCTAGATGCACATGTCCTCCGTATGTGCGACCCGAGTCTTGTGGCAGGGCAAATCAAGAAACACGGAACTCGGTCGGGAGCTTTCAGATATCTGCCGATGCAGATGCTAAGGTCTGTTTTTCTAGTGGCTATGGTCCCACCTGACCCCTCCCTCAACTAATGAAAGGCATATCTTGAAAAATGAGAACTATACGCTCTATGCCCCCACTAACCTATGGCCATCCGCACCCATAACTAGATAGCAGGTATATGGTCTTCTGGAGTTCTCCGCCTTTCTGCTGTACGTATCTCGACTGACTCAAGATGGTAGGTAGACGATGAGTTGCTATCACAGGGCTACTGGTCTCGCCGAATCACGCTGGTCCATCCTAGTCTTTAGGTTGCCTTATATTGCAACCAAGGCATACCCTTGGTTCTTCTAACGCAGACCTTATGTAACGACCCGGATTTTGAGCGACTTTGGTTATCGACATAAGCACGATGTCGATAACCAAAACGCCGAAAAATCCTGGTAATTAGTGAAAGAAATTAGAGGGTGAGGAAAGATAAGATAGAAACTTAGAATAGAAGAAGAAGAACACAACATCAGAGTAACACGAACCTCACAGCGGAACGAATAACATATAATATATATAACATAACTTGAAATATACATCTGTACTTGCATATACATATCATTATCAAAGTACAGCACTTACAACACAGCGGAATAATAATAACTATATGATCCTGAAGCCTCCTGCTCCAGCTCTTCAAGTGTATCTGTAAAATCCCGACTACTTGACTGCCCGTACAAATTTAGGCACCCAAGAGTTTAGGGACAACAACAAAGTAAACTCCGGGTCAGTCATGGGACTGGTATGAGTAAAACAGTTTAAAAACAGTTCGAACAAGTAAAAGATATCTCATAAGACCACGCCGCATAACGGAACGGGTTTTTCCCTTATGAGAATCCAAAATATCATTATATCAAAAACCTTTTGATATTATAATAATGTCTATCAACCACAGTATATATATAATCATCTAGCAGAAACGCTTTCATCTCACGTTCTACATATATAGTATACAATCAAAACCGCAAGCACGTATTGGGTAATGGATTTCCAACTATGACAAGGTATGGAACCACCTTTCGCTCATGTACCTCTAGAGAGGAATACACTGGGTTCAACAAGAACATCTTGCAACCCGGCCACACATGACCGACCACTCATTTCGCTTGAGTGTATCGAATGTATATCACCAACAGTTGGGATCAGCAACCGTTTCCCGAATGGGACAGCATCAACAATAGATTTTTAGAAGTAAATGAAACTCTAGATCAGGTGATTATACACCCTACTTCGGTGCGACCGACTTAGCCATGCTGCCTGCCCGATTTCTGTCATTTACCGGATGATGAGGCTAGAAGCTACGCTTTAACATCACATCAGATTTACTTTGAATGTCACATCGTCAAATCCATCAAATCACCGATTGACGTCCTCAACCATACATTATGTGTTAGCTAAAAGAAGTTTCCTTCTCCGCTTCCACTCTTGGTACAGTTGGAGAAATCAATATATGTGATCGTCTGGAAATACTTTGTCAGACATCCATCCATACAAGTCATCCAGGAACAGGATGAACCGAAGGCACTATTCTGTAAACAGGATAGCCCTTGCATAACTCCGTCTTCAATTATCTTTGGCATATATGATTCGCAACGCTTATGCCAATACAGAGTGGTTCTTTGGATAATAATCCAACCGGTCTCTCCATATTAACAACGTTAAAATGGTCAAAACTTCGATAGTCTGTGATTTAACTATCGAATAAAAACAAGTGTGCAAACAACGATAATATTTCCCAATGGAAATTATATCGATCAAACATCATTTAACATTTATCTCTTTATTTCATTAATTTACTTATCTCCTATTTCCCTACGTTCAATATTCCTTATTTTCTAAATTGGGAAAATATACGTTATTAACAAATGGAAAACATTTCCATTTCTTGTTTTCTTTATTAGAAAACATTTCTGGTTTCTTCTTTGGAAAACATTTCCAAAGCTTTTTCATTGGACTTAGACAGATGTTTAAACAAACCATCGTGATGCCAACTCAAACCATTTCCTTTACTGCCGAACCTTAACTATTCCTTAGTTAAAAACGAAGCCAATCAAGTTGGGGTAGAACTACCTCTCAGACCTTAACTGAACAACATTTCTAACTTTGAAATAGGCAAAGTTCACTTTATATTCCTTAACAAACTTCCTTACTTAACCCTCCTTCGAATAACTATATTCGATTGACTCTTATCAATAAACTCTATTGGACTAACACTATTTGACTAACGCTATTTATTTACTCATTTCACTTACTCTTTTCGAATAAACTTTATTCGATAATTCCTTTTACTTTCTTTTCGAATAACTATATTCGATTAACTCATTTGCTTTAACTCTAATCGATTAAACTAACATCGATTAGCTCCTTTGCTTTAACTCTAATCGATTTAACTAACATCGATTAGCTCCTTTTACTTTATTTCTAATCGATTAAACTAACATCGATTAACTCTTTTTAACTTTATTTCTAATCGATTAAACTAACATCGATTAACTCCTTTTACTTTATTTCCAATCGATTGAACTAACATCGATTAACTCTTTTTACTTTATTTCTAATCGATTAAACTAACATCGATTAACTCTTTTTACTTTATTTCTAATCGATTAACTAACATCGATTAACTCTTTTTAACTTTATTCTCTAATCGATTAACTAACATCGATTAACTTTTTTTTTGATAAACTACGTTTTTCGTTACAACTATTTCCTTTTTATAACGTTTACTTACCGTTACAAATATATCCTATTTATAACTTCTATTTACCGTTACAAATATTTCCAATTTATAACTTCTATTTATTTTCTAAATAAATATCCCTTTTATAAAACCGTGTTCGTTTTATAAATAATTCCTTTTATAAAATCCTGTGATTTTATAAAATTTCTTTATTTCAATATACATTGAAATACTTCTTTTTACATCCCAGGGTCTTTTATGATATTTTCAATATCGAATAACAATGATCAATATCATCCCAACACCCATAATCCATAACTGATTATATAACACATCATATATCACAATATATGAAAACAGTAAAATAAATGTTGAGGAATCCAGTCGGATTCCTCCAACCTGTTTTCCCTGCATCACAGATGTTAAACAATATAGATAACATCACTTTCAGTTCCATATGATATATTCTGTTAAACAGAATCAATATAGAAATTTTAACTAACTGACTAGCAGTTCAATCAAACAATCAACACACAGTCAATCAGCCAATATCTAACAGTTCTAAAAATATAACATGAAATTATAAACTGTTCAAAGTTAGTGAGATTTACTCACATTGTCCGGCAGTTGACGATTTTGCATCTATTTTATATAGTTTCAACTAGCGACTAAATTGCATAAAATTCCAATGAATCCCGATCTATTCTGAGTTAGCCCGAGCGTGTTGTATTCGATGCCATGATCTCTACGCCGTTTGTTTCGCACAGTTCCTTAGTTACAATGATCACTTATCAAGTGGTTTCTTCTTCCAGAATTATCATACACAACTCCTTGCTCCAGAAATCCATGAAATCACAAAATCCTTTACCCCGATGCTCTCCTCACCGTAAACTCCTTACTCACAGCGCAAACCACCACTTCACCAGGCTGCGGCGTAAACGAACCCAACCTTTCCTTGTCTCTTGAATCCCCTGTACGCCACCATATTCAAATTTTGAACCTAGTTCCTTCATCAATTCGCACTAAAATATCACCATCTATAAACCCATCATTCCTTTATCAAAACAAACAAACCAACACCCCTTTTATTCAAGGCACAGAAAACACACTTCCCCTTTTCAATTTCCAACTCCTCCTTGCTGTTAAACACCCGTACTCCCCACAATGAACATAACGCAACTCCCTTCGAATTTACATAAAAATTCTGCAAATACCATACTCGTTCCCTCTTCACAACTCCGCAACGCTTGCTCGACTCTCACTCAAACTCAGTAACTCATTTACAACTTCACGTCTCCCTGCTGAGTAAAACGCAAGCAAATAATACCTACAACATGCCCCTATCTTCAACCATTTACGTACGTCAGAAAACTTCACAGTACGAGCTCCACTTTCCACGCCTACCGCACCACCACCATAGCACCGGAGTTCGATCAGGGGTGTTGGAAGCTGCGCCTCTCCTCGGTCTCTCTATCGAGACAAGCCGTGCCCCAAATCGTTTCCTCTTCTGCCTCCAATCGTTCTCGAACCGCCGGACCTTTCAGGTAAAATCACGACCACCAGAACGCGATATAGCCAACCTCCACCAGTCATGTGGTAAATCTCGACGAGCTTGATGATTATTTGGTTGGGGGTAGTTCGAAAGATCTAGGGAAATGGAGATCCGAAAGGGGGAAAGATGGGTATTTGCGAATCGTTCAAATTTTGCTTTGTGGAGGCGCAAATATGCTGTTGACCGCATATTTATTTTCTGGGCGAATTAGGTTTAGAGGAACCCCCCTTTATAGAAGAACGTTGGGAGTTGGTGTATTTATCTTGACCACAAAACAGTTTGAAGGTTAGAACTAGGCCACGGGATTGATGCTGAGAAGGATAGATCGAGATAAAATGTTTGGAGGCAGGATGTGGATTAGGACCAATATATTTCATTTTAATATATTAAAACTTACCGATGGAATACCCTATTATACGAAACTCTATTTGTTTACGGACTGATATGAAAATATCATTAAGTCGAGTAACGTGCCGTGATCCCAAAAATATAAAAATATCGGTAGGTTAGCTTATTCTGTGAAATCCCAAAATCGCTGATTAAAGGTGCAAAATACTTCAAAATAAAAAGTTGCTTATTAAATTAATTAAAAATTACAGAAAAATTCTAAAAATTAAATTATCACTATGTCCCAAAAGAACCTTGTCTAAATTCAAAACCGATATCTAGTTATATTGAAAATCCTTTTATAACATCAATAAAGCGTTGCAAATTATAATGGAATTCCACAGCGACTTTTTCTGAAATTTGATTTGGACGTAAATCAAAATCTATACGACGAAATCTCGATTTTTCTCTTCCACTAGAAAAATATACTCCACCAGCTCCACACGTTTCTTGTTTCACAGAAATCCGGCTTAAAACGAATCCTGTACATTCAGTTGAAGTTCGAATCGCCAATTTACGAACTGCAGCGCCATTTCGAGCTCGTTTATAATTATATTATAAACTATACGTTCAACTGTCGACGATTGAATATATTCGTTATTCAAATTCAATTCCAAGCTGAATTAAATATCACAGATGATCCGGTTCACACCATATCGTCATTTCAGCCAATTCTGATTATTTCAGAATTAAATATATTATTTAATTTATTATTTTATTTAAAATATTCATCAATATTTTATTCCATGACCTTTTAATTCTTTAAACCTACCATTTACACAATTAAATAAATTAATCATAATACCCCTGCCAATGCGGGTCATTACATTCTTCCCCACTTAAAATAATTTCGTCCTCGAAATTGCTAAAAGGTAGAGGACGACCCTATCGACTGGTTAGAACATATCTGTTCACTTCTTAACTTCAGTTTCAACTGAACCAAATTAAATTCAATTAAATTATTAATTAATTCTTTTCAACGAAAATTTTCAAAAATCCTGAAAATTTTCTAACGCCTTAACTCTTCGAAAATTTTCACCAGCACCTCCTTTGTACTGGTCAATTGGTACAACTCCAACTCGCCTCTCTGGGCCATCTCCAACCCAAAAGAAAATCAAACAGCCAAGCGGCTTGCCAATTCGGCTCATAAATCTCATGCTTATATCGAATATAAACTTATACCTTTTCGTCGGGCATATCAACTCTATCACTTCCATATGCTATCAACTCAGCATATACCAGTGTTATCCCAATCAAATTCTGAAATCACTTTTATCTCCAACACAACCATTCGCTTTTTACCAAGCCAAATTTTCATTTCAACTCGAGTTTTCTTCTCTTGATTTTCAATTCCTTAACTCCTCAATCCAATACCATTTCGGATTCTAATTTCACAAATCCAATCTTATTCGTTTTCAATTCAACTTCAGTTACCACTTAACGGAATTTGCTTTCATTCAAATCTGCTTTCACAAATTTTTTTGTTAAATTTGTTTTTAATTCAAACAGTCTTTCCCTGGGAGTTTTCAAACAGTCTACTCTTTTCAAAAATCAAATTTTCCTTTTTGAAATTCAACTGAGCCCATAATCATAATTCCATTAGTTAAATCACTTCTCTATTTCTTTATATTATTTGTTAACCAAATATTTTTAATAACCATATTGGCCTTTTTATGTTATTTGGAAAACACTTCCGAATATCGCCTTCCTTTATTTTCTAAACTTTAGAAAATATATGCTATCTATAATTGGGAAAATATTCCAATTACTTATCTCTTTTCCGATCTCGTTTATTTCTATACTTAGGAAATATTTATTATTCTATTTCCAAGTTTTACACTTATTTGGGTTAAAACGGATGTTGTGTAAAACATCGTTACGACAATCCAAATATTATATTCAACTAATTCTTATTCAACATTGATCTTCGGGCCTGAAATCTTACTATTTATTTGTTAATAATGAAATCAATCAAGTTGGGGTATAACTACCTCTCAGACCTTGACTGAATAACATTTATAACGTCAAAACAGATATGACTACTTACTCGAATAATCAATACCATACAACTACTTATTCACCTTTAAACATGTATACACTTTCTCTTTCTATTCTTACTAGATTTTATTCTTTGTCTTCCTTTTTGATTTTACTATTCTATTTCTAAGTTCATTTCCTTATCGACTTCTATATATATCGATACGTTGATTTCTAACTATCAAATTATCTTAAAAATATTCTAACTCCTTAAATTCCCGGAAAAATTCGCCATAACCTCCTTTGTACTGGGAGCATCGGGAAAATCCCCAAACTGCCACACAGGCCTTCTCCAATCAAAAGAAAAAGAAAAGCCAAGCGGCTAGCCGATACGGCACATAAAATCTCATATGGAAATTAAATACATACCTTTTCGTCGGGCATTCTATGTATAACTCTCCATACCTTATCCATACATATCTCATGTATATTCATACATTTCTAATTCATTTTAACTTAACCCAATCATTTTAACTTAGTTCGTTAAGTGATTTTCAAATTACTGGTTTGCCCATTTCACTTTCATATTTGAGTATAACATGTTCAAATATATTTTAACTTACTTATCAACTAATTGAATTCCATTTCAATTTTTATTTGAATTTCCTATATTCAAATTCCATTTCGATTCTCTTATTCAAATTCTATACTTGAATTCCATTATTCAAATCTATTTTCAAACTCCATTTGAATTCCTATATTCAAATCTATTTGAATTCTCTTTGTTTCATTTCAATTCCCTTTGAATCTTCTATATTCAAATTTGAAATTCAATTCTATTTGAATCCTCTACATTCAAATTTCATTTCACCTTCGATATTCAAATCCTATGTTTGAAATCTCTTATATTTTCTATATCCAAACGCCATTTGAATTTCTATATTCAAATTCTATATCACTTCAATTGAATTTCATATATTCAAACTCCCTTTGAATTTCTATATTCAAATCTATTTGAATTCTCTTTATTCAAATTCCTTTAAATAAGTCTCGATTTCAATTCCTTTTGAAATCGATATTTCTACCTTTGGAAAATAGATTTCCCTTTCAACTTCACACTTGTATTTTTTTATTTCTGAATTATCCAATGATAATTCTTTTCACTTCATTTATAAACTTCGTTTATACAGGGACTACTTGTTTTATTTCTTTTAAAACAAGTTAATATTTCAAATCTATTTAAAAATTCAAACTCTATATTTTAAATCCCATTTTGAAATTCAACACAACTTGTCTTTCCAAAAACAAATTCAGAACAGTATCTTTGGTAGTAATTCGTCACTTACAACTCGAAAATGAATACTGATGATGCAGCTGTCATCATCAGAATCTATTTCCCAGCGACCGAAGTGAGTTCAATACTATAAAACCATTTCTAAACATTTCCACTTTGAAATTCATTTCAAAAATATAATTCACACTGCTTGTAAAACAATTTAAAATCTCCCAGGATCTTGAATTTTCCTTACTTTTAATCCAAATCCATTTTCAAACACTTATCCAATTCTCCAGAGTCTTAACTTCAATTCTGGTTTAAATTTCAGATTTAACTCATCTGATTTCACGTATTTCACTTATATGAATTCTGATTGGTTATTTACATAAGCATTCAATTTATAATCATACTCGATTATAATAACAACCAATATATCCAATATATTATAATTTTGGTTTATATATCTTCTCTATATCAAGATATACCTTGGGTAACTTATTTTAATTTACCCTCTTTTCAAAACATATCGTGACGGTTCATCGTATTCAAGTGTTTATTTACTCCTACCGATACAGTGGATCAAACTGATCGACCAGAACTCATAAACAACTCAACCAATGAATCTCCACAATATAAAACAATTTTTATATCAATAACAAATACGCTCACTCGTATATATACACTCAATCTCAGTCTAGGGTATTACTAACCCTATCTCTACCGAGTCACGCTACTGAGCCAAGTAATTCTTAACTTAAGCTCTGATACCAACTGTAACGACCCGGATTTTGAGCGACTTTGGTTATCGACATAAGCACGATGTCGATAACCAAAACGCCGAAAAATCCTGGTAATTAGTGAAAGAAATTAGAGGGTGAGGAAAGATAAGATAGAAACTTAGAATAGAAGAAGAAGAACACAACATCAGAGTAACACGAACCTCACAGCGGAACGAATAACATATAATATATATAACATAACTTGAAATATACATCTGTACTTGCATATACATATCATTATCAAAGTACAGCACTTACAACACAGCGGAATAATAATAACTATATGATCCTGAAGCCTCCTGCTCCAGCTCTTCAAGTGTATCTGTAAAATCCCGACTACTTGACTGCCCGTACAAATTTAGGCACCCAAGAGTTTAGGGACAACAACAAAGTAAACTCCGGGTCAGTCATGGGACTGGTATGAGTAAAACAGTTTAAAAACAGTTCGAACAAGTAAAAGATATCTCATAAGACCACGCCGCATAACGGAACGGGTTTTTCCCTTATGAGAATCCAAAATATCATTATATCAAAAACCTTTTGATATTATAATAATGTCTATCAACCACAGTATATATATAATCATCTAGCAGAAACGCTTTCATCTCACGTTCTACATATATAGTATACAATCAAAACCGCAAGCACGTATTGGGTAATGGATTTCCAACTATGACAAGGTATGGAACCACCTTTCGCTCGTGTACCTCTAGAGAGGAATACACTGGGTTCAACAAGAACATCTTGCAACCCGGCCACACATGACCGACCACTCATTTCGCTTGAGTGTATCGAATGTATATCACCAACAGTTGGGATCAGCAACCGTTTCCCGAATGGGACAGCATCAACAATAGATTTTTAGAAGTAAATGAAACTCTAGATCAGGTGATTATACACCCTACTTCGGTGCGACCGACTTAGCCATGCTGCCTGCCCGATTTCTGTCATTTACCGGATGATGAGGCTAGAAGCTACGCTTTAACATCACATCAGATTTACTTTGAATGTCACATCGTCAAATCCATCAAATCACCGATTGACGTCCTCAACCATACATTATGTGTTAGCTAAAAGAAGTTTCCTTCTCCGCTTCCACTCTTGGTACAGTTGGAGAAATCAATATATGTGATCGTCTGGAAATACTTTGTCAGACATCCATCCATACAAGTCATCCAGGAACAGGATGAACCGAAGGCACTATTCTGTAAACAGGATAGCCCTTGCATAACTCCGTCTTCAATTATCTTTGGCATATATGATTCGCAACGCTTATGCCAATACAGAGTGGTTCTTTGGATAATAATCCAACCGGTCTCTCCATATTAACAACGTTAAAATGGTCAAAACTTCGATAGTCTGTGATTTAACTATCGAATAAAAACAAGTGTGCAAACAACGATAATATTTCCCAATGGAAATTATATCGATCAAACATCATTTAACATTTATCTCTTTATTTCATTAATTTACTTATCTCCTATTTCCCTACGTTCAATATTCCTTATTTTCTAAATTGGGAAAATATACGTTATTAACAAATGGAAAACATTTCCATTTCTTGTTTTCTTTATTAGAAAACATTTCTGGTTTCTTCTTTGGAAAACATTTCCAAAGCTTTTTCATTGGACTTAGACAGATGTTTAAACAAACCATCGTGATGCCAACTCAAACCATTTCCTTTACTGCCGAACCTTAACTATTCCTTAGTTAAAAACGAAGCCAATCAAGTTGGGGTAGAACTACCTCTCAGACCTTAACTGAACAACATTTCTAACTTTGAAATAGGCAAAGTTCACTTTATATTCCTTAACAAACTTCCTTACTTAACCCTCCTTCGAATAACTATATTCGATTGACTCTTATCAATAAACTCTATTGGACTAACACTATTTGACTAACGCTATTTATTTACTCATTTCACTTACTCTTTTCGAATAAACTTTATTCGATAATTCCTTTTACTTTCTTTTCGAATAACTATATTCGATTAACTCATTTGCTTTAACTCTAATCGATTAAACTAACATCGATTAGCTCCTTTGCTTTAACTCTAATCGATTTAACTAACATCGATTAGCTCCTTTTACTTTATTTCTAATCGATTAAACTAACATCGATTAACTCTTTTTAACTTTATTTCTAATCGATTAAACTAACATCGATTAACTCCTTTTACTTTATTTCCAATCGATTGAACTAACATCGATTAACTCTTTTTACTTTATTTCTAATCGATTAAACTAACATCGATTAACTCTTTTTACTTTATTTCTAATCGATTAACTAACATCGATTAACTCTTTTTAACTTTATTCTCTAATCGATTAACTAACATCGATTAACTTTTTTTTTGATAAACTACGTTTTTCGTTACAACTATTTCCTTTTTATAACGTTTACTTACCGTTACAAATATATCCTATTTATAACTTCTATTTACCGTTACAAATATTTCCAATTTATAACTTCTATTTATTTTCTAAATAAATATCCCTTTTATAAAACCGTGTTCGTTTTATAAATAATTCCTTTTATAAAATCCTGTGATTTTATAAAATTTCTTTATTTCAATATACATTGAAATACTTCTTTTTACATCCCAGGGTCTTTTATGATATTTTCAATATCGAATAACAATGATCAATATCATCCCAACACCCATAATCCATAACTGATTATATAACACATCATATATCACAATATATGAAAACAGTAAAATAAATGTTGAGGAATCCAGTCGGATTCCTCCAACCTGTTTTCCCTGCATCACAGATGTTAAACAATATAGATAACATCACTTTCAGTTCCATATGATATATTCTGTTAAACAGAATCAATATAGAAATTTTAACTAACTGACTAGCAGTTCAATCAAACAATCAACACACAGTCAATCAGCCAATATCTAACAGTTCTAAAAATATAACATGAAATTATAAACTGTTCAAAGTTAGTGAGATTTACTCACATTGTCCGGCAGTTGACGATTTTGCATCTATTTTATATAGTTTCAACTAGCGACTAAATTGCATAAAATTCCAATGAATCCCGATCTATTCTGAGTTAGCCCGAGCGTGTTGTATTCGATGCCATGATCTCTACGCCGTTTGTTTCGCACAGTTCCTTAGTTACAATGATCACTTATCAAGTGGTTTCTTCTTCCAGAATTATCATACACAACTCCTTGCTCCAGAAATCCATGAAATCACAAAATCCTTTACCCCGATGCTCTCCTCACCGTAAACTCCTTACTCACAGCGCAAACCACCACTTCACCAGGCTGCGGCGTAAACGAACCCAACCTTTCCTTGTCTCTTGAATCCCCTGTACGCCACCATATTCAAATTTTGAACCTAGTTCCTTCATCAATTCGCACTAAAATATCACCATCTATAAACCCATCATTCCTTTATCAAAACAAACAAACCAACACCCCTTTTATTCAAGGCACAGAAAACACACTTCCCCTTTTCAATTTCCAACTCCTCCTTGCTGTTAAACACCCGTACTCCCCACAATGAACATAACGCAACTCCCTTCGAATTTACATAAAAATTCTGCAAATACCATACTCGTTCCCTCTTCACAACTCCGCAACGCTTGCTCGACTCTCACTCAAACTCAGTAACTCATTTACAACTTCACGTCTCCCTGCTGAGTAAAACGCAAGCAAACAATACCTACAACATGCCCCTATCTTCAACCATTTACGTACATCAGAAAACTTCACAGTACGAGCTCCACTTTCCACGCCTACCGCACCACCACCATAGCACCGGAGTTCGATCAGGGGTGTTGGAAGCTGCGCCTCTCCTCGGTCTCTCTATCGAGACAAGCCGTGCCCCAAATCGTTTCCTCTTCTGCCTCCAATCGTTCTCGAACCGCCGGACCTTTCAGGTAAAATCACGACCACCAGAACGCGATATAGCCAACCTCCACCAGTCATGTGGTAAATCTCGACGAGCTTGATGATTATTTGGTTGGGGGTAGTTCGAAAGATCTAGGGAAATGGAGATCCGAAAGGGGGAAAGATGGGTATTTGCGAATCGTTCAAATTTTGCTTTGTGGAGGCGCAAATATGCTGTTGACCGCATATTTATTTTCTGGGCGAATTAGGTTTAGAGGAACCCCCCTTTATAGAAGAACGTTGGGAGTTGGTGTATTTATCTTGACCACAAAACAGTTTGAAGGTTAGAACTAGGCCACGGGATTGATGCTGAGAAGGATAGATCGAGATAAAATGTTTGGAGGCAGGATGTGGATTAGGACCAATATATTTCATTTTAATATATTAAAACTTACCGATGGAATACCCTATTATACGAAACTCTATTTGTTTACGGACTGATATGAAAATATCATTAAGTCGAGTAATGTGCCGTGATCCCAAAAATATAAAAATATCGGTAGGTTAGCTTATTCTGTGAAATCCCAAAATCGCCGATTAAAGGTGCAAAATACTTCAAAATAAAAAGTTGCTTATTAAATTAATTAAAAATTACAGAAAAATTCTAAAAATTAAATTATCACTATGTCCCAAAAGAACCTTGTCTAAATTCAAAACCGATATCTAGTTATATTGAAAATCCTTTTATAACATCAATAAAGCGTTGCAAATTATAATGGAATTCCACAGCGACTTTTTCTGAAATTTGATTTGGACGTAAATCAAAATCTATACGACGAAATCTCGATTTTTCTCTTCCACTAGAAAAATATACTCCACCAGCTCCACACGTTTCTTGTTTCACAGAAATCCGGCTTAAAACGAATCCTGTACATTCAGTTGAAGTTCGAATCGCCAATTTACGAACTGCAGCGCCATTTCGAGCTCGTTTATAATTATATTATAAACTATACGTTCAACTGTCGACGATTGAATATATTCGTTATTCAAATTCAATTCCAAGCTGAATTAAATATCACAGATGATCCGGTTCACACCATATCGTCATTTCAGCCAATTCTGATTATTTCAGAATTAAATATATTATTTAATTTATTATTTTATTTAAAATATTCATCAATATTTTATTCCATGACCTTTTAATTCTTTAAACCTACCATTTACACAATTAAATAAATTAATCATAATACCCCTGCCAATGCGGGTCATTACACCTTAACCTCTATGAGCCCAGGCGGATCATCTGCAGCCTCACAAAGGGATACCAAGAATACCCTCACGTCCCCTCGAAGCCGCGTGCTTCGTACCCTAGTTCGTTGGAGCCTTCTTTAAGATTAGATGGACGTTCGCTCCTTCTCGTATTCTACTGAGGTTTACTACTTAGTTCCCTTAACTAAGGTTTACTACTTAGTTTCCTGAACCGTCGTTTTCTTAACTAAGGTTTACAACTTAGTCCTCTTAACTAAGGTTTACTACTTAGTTCTCTTTCTCGTCAAGTTGGATTGGTTAAGTGTCATTAGTCAATTCAAGTAAACTTAACCCATTCATTTGTCATGTTAAACTGGTTAAGTGTTATCAATAGTTCATGTTGACTTAACCCTACCACAAAAATCAAGTTATATTGGTTAAGTATTTCTTATTACTTAACCCCACCCGTTCATCTTGTATTGGTTAAGTGTCCCCTTAGTTAACTTAACCCTAACATCTGTTTAATTCACATGTTCTAATGGTTAAGTATTGTCCCTTCATGTTTTAACTTAACCTGGTTCATTTGTCATACTATGATGGCTAAGTGTTCTAAGTTTACTTAACTCCACCTTCTAGTCTAGTTAACATGTTAAATTGGCTAAGTGTATTTTACTTAACCCCACCTTCTAGTCTAGTTAATATGTTATAACGGTTAAACCTTTTCTTAACCTCACCCACTTGTCTAGTCAACATGTTATAATGGTTATTTAATCCCTACAAGTCTTGTCTTGTTAACATGTTAAGTTGGTTAAGTGTTCCTATGGACTTAACCCTCCCATTCTAGCTTAACTGTTTCTTAGCTTTAAATTATTCATTTAAAGCACCAACCACTCACATTAGACTGATATTGTTGCGGTCACTGGATGTGCCGGTCGGTTCCGGGCAGATTTACACCGCAACTCAGTCTAACCTCGGGGCTCAATGCTCTAACCACCCACATTAGATATGTATTGTTACGGTTGCTGGATTTGCCGGGCGGTTCCGGGCAGTCTTATACGGTAACTCAATCTAATCTCGGGTGAGGTATATTCGTCTTTCCTAGATTTACATATTTATCCTTTTTGTCTATATGTAAATTGCTAACAACTCTTTTAATCAAATTTGGCCTATATCATATTTATTTGTCATGCCTACTAACATACCTATATTCTAGGCCCAAATCTTGATTTACCTATCAATTAACCCAACTTGCAGTTTATGCCAAATTAGATCAGTTCATGTCAAAACTAGATTTAATATTCTAGTTTATAGTTTATATCCAAACTTAGCTTACATGCCAATTACATACTTTGCGGTCAATTAACAATTTACCATTTTATGCCCAAGTCTAATATGCATGTAATATTTACTATTATAGCCAATTCAGATTATGCTAACATATTTGTTATGCCAAATCATCTTAATTAAGCTACGCCCAAATTCCCCCGCCGTAGTCGTACGTATAACATGATTTCACAAGTTTCTAGGTACTCATGAAATGAAACTAACAAAAGGAACAGTGGATAAGCACGAGAATTAACACAAGAGAATAGGCATGAAAAAGTGAACCAAAATACACAAATACAAAGATAATGGATCCAGTGGGTTTAGTGTACATAATAGAGAACCAGAATAAACTAAGCAAATTACACCCTAAGTATGAGATCCAACAAAATCAAGGGAGACATAGGTGATTTGATCCAACATAATGCCAGTTCGGTATACAATCATGATTTGTAACTATAATGTTATGGGCATAAGCAACTAACCATAATAGTCATAGGCAATTAACCACAATAGTCCTAGGCAATTAACCACAAAATAGTCCTAGGCAATTAACCACAATAGTCATGGTCATGGTCTCATAGTTATGAATCTTAGTCATAGGCAATAGTCTTATGTTCATAGTCATAGGCATAGTTTCATGCTCGTAGTCATAGGCAATAGTTTCATGTTCGTAGTCATAGGCAATAGTTTCATGGGCCACGGTTTCATAGTCATAGTCTTGGGCAAAAAGTTCCATAATCATAGTCATTGACAAATTGCCACAATAAGTTCTAGGCCATAACCGAGAATCAGATCCAGAGGCATATACAAGGACCGATTCAAACGAAAGGATTAGGCATATTCTCATATCCATTTAATTACATGTCACAAATAGATCTAGGCGTTCAAATCTAAAAAGTAACTGACTTACATTGATCGTATTTAGAAAAGGATAATAAGATAACGTTGAAGTGATTTGCTATGATTCGCGCGACGTTGCTCGAAGCCGTTGAATTAGCCTTTGCTTCCCTTCTTGAAGCTTTAACTTTATTTGAATCTCCAATATGCAATTCCTAGCCATAGTCTTCAAGAATAGTCTTCGTGTTTTATTTTAATTTATTAATGAAGCGACCCAAACTTCCCCGATCTCCGAAGAGAAGAGAAAGAACGAATTATTATGAGGACAAGACAGATCAAAACGTAGACAGAAGAACATTTCATTGTATATTACAACAATTCCATCAGAATACAAGAATATACAGAGTATAAATCAATATTACACATTAACCAAATATCAGAGATTACAATAAATTACATAGTAGCGGAAAATAATACAATACACAACTGAAGGAGATATACGGATACAAAGCTTTATGGATATCATTCCAGCTGTAAACCAGGATCCTGTGAATATAAATCTGCAAAACCAAAACTACTAGCTGCCCGTGTCAAAATAAGGGCACCCAGAGTTTAGGTTAAAACAATAAACTCCAGGTCAGTCATGTGATTGGGGTGAGAACTAAAACAATTATTAATCTTTATTTTAAAGTTAGGTAAATCAAGGGACCACGCCGTATAACACGGAACGGGTTTCCTCCCAAGAATACCAGTGCATAAAACAAACAACGCAATGCTAAATAAAGAAAAATGAAGCTATTATAAGACCCAGTTCCCATCACACAATGCAACGCAAGCCGGAGGATAGGGTTTTTACCTTATAATAGCCAAGAATGCTTGATACGTTTAAAACAAATCATTTGATACTATTATAAGTGCATAGTGTATAAAACAACTTCAAATCATAAGTATCAATCATAGACGGCATAAGCGCCCCATCCCACTATGTCGCCATACTAGGCTCTACAAATAAAACCGCAAATGTAACGTATTTGGAAATTGGATTTCTGTCAGTGAACCGAGGCAAAAGATAGTCCTCTACCGATTCGAGACTGTCTAGCCCGAGCCTCAGGACTCAGACTCAGGTGGGCCCTTGGATCGTCAGGGTCGGTCCACCGATGTGGATTAAAATGCCTGAACACTGCGTTTCCCCGCCCTTTGGGGCGTAAATGAGCCAACAAATGACTCCATCGGACCCGGATCGTCCGATCTAATCGAAGCGCCTCGCAACAGCAACAACCACATAAGTCAAACTCGTCAGGGCGTGTAAAACCACTGACGCCACTTCTAACTAGAAAGAAACGCATGTCCTCCCTGAGGTCCTCTCCCATTTTTGGTTCACCACCGGGGTGTGAGGCTCGCGAATCAACGTTACACAAAGCTATGCCACGCAGGCCGTGCTTTGATCATCAACCACAGGACTCTGCTTTTCAATAGAAGCCTTGATCATATTGCCACTTAGGCATGCCACACAGGCAATTCACTCTATGCGTTTGATATCCATCGGTATATAACCTCTGAGCTCGTACGTCTCAGAGAAGGGCGTTAAGCAAGAGAATAAATTCTCCGCCGCCAAACAGATATATATTTAATAGAAATCAATCACACAGAATAAAATCCAATGTCAGACACACAGTCCATTCATAAGTTCGTTCTGGGTCTGAACGAAACCGGAGGCACCTTGTACCCCGCATATCCATCGATCTCCAAGTACGTCTGGACGATCACTAACTGATTCCCTCCTCTTGGGTTTATGGCCCAATCAAGATCATCAGTAATCACCCAAACGACGTGAAGACCTCTGGTCTTCGACCACCGTCTTCATCCTCGACACCACGTCGAATCAGTTATTCAGAATGGGATAAACCCGGTCTTTCTGAATAACTCGCGTCTATAATAAACAAGTGTTACACAAAAACAACATACGCCTCATTCCAATTCAGAATATTCTTTTATTCAAATATTCTTATACTTTGGGAAAGGTTCCCATTAATTTTATCAAAGATAAATTCTTTAAATTTATTCTTTAATCTTCTTTTGAGTATCAATTCAAACTAGTCGGGATTAGCGAACCACACCGAAGTAATTATTTATTTTATTTCCCAATCCCAACCTATTTATCCCATGAAGTAAAACTGGTAATACTTCATATCTAACACCACGGTGTTATCGGTAAATTCAATTACAATTTCACGTTGAAATCTAATTAAAGATTTAACTATCGCCTGGAGTAAAACTGGTGATACTCCATTCTCGATCTTTTCATTTTAATCTTTAACTGGGTTAAAGAATCAGTGTCATTTAAAACACGGTTCACAATAAACCCAAAATCACATTCCATTTATTATCGGGTTAAAGAACAAGTGTTATTTAAAACACTGTTCACGATAAACCCAAAGATCAATATCAATTCAATTCCAATTAAATATTATTTAATTGGTACACTTCATTAAATCTAAATAAAAAGATTTAATCTTTTTTTTTCAACTAGGGTTAAGAATAGTGTTAATGAAGACACCGTTCACGACAAACCCAAATCACATTTGATATTAAACACAAGGCTCTGAATTGAAAATATATCGGCTTATATTCAATATCCAATTCTTCAACCAACAAATATCGTATTGGAAATAACGATATAAATAGATCTTTCAAATTTCCATAACAATATCTGTATAATCACGAAATCCAACATCGAAATATTCCAAAGACAATTTCGATTCAAATCCATTCCAATTCAATTATTGGAAATTCTGGTTTCCTTTAAAACCATTTCAAATCAAATTTATTTATCTAAAAATAAATAGATTTTAATTCTAGTTCAAAGCTAGTTCATTTCGATAAATAATCTATTTTTATCTTTTCAAATATGGAGTTTTTCATCCCAATTCTTCCCAAATCATTTCTTATGATTTTACACCAATTATTAATATTTTTATAATTTTATCAAGGCCCGTACAGTCGATTTCCATCAACGGCCATCGAACTGCACTTACAGCGTCCTTTTCCAAATTTAATTTGGACATAATTCCAAATCCAACCATTAGATTTCTAATTTCTCACATTCGTTAGAAAGATCTTTTCGATACGAACTCAAAGGTTCCAGTTTTAGGAGAATCTGACGGTCGGATCTCCCGCAATATCCATTCGAAGTCAATGGTCGAAATTCACGAACTACCGCAGCGCGGCTCGTTCTATTCAGGCCATTATATTATATATAATGTATATAATATATACTTCGTCGATTTCCTTTTAAAACGTCTTTTATAAATCGTTTTAAATTCGTTTTCAAATCGATTTCAACTTCTTTTTCAAATTCAAATCAAAATTGAAATTTCCCTTACAAATTCGTTTTAAATTCATTTCAAATTGATTTCAATTCAAGTCGATTTTCAGTTCAATTTCAATTCGTTTTCAATTCAACTCAATTTCAATTCGAATTCATTTCTATTCAATTTCAATTCAAATTCAATTCATTTCAAAATATCAAATTTTGAAATCACTTTCGATATTCATTATCAAATGAATAAAATCGATATAAATATCGTTCACGTCAAAATGGCGTAAATCTAATCAAAACGGCTTTATATATTTCTATTTTCAAATATTCTATTTCAAATATTTCTTTTTCAAATATTTCTATTCAAATATTTCATTTCAAATATTTCTTTTCAAAACTGGAATGAGGCCCAATCAATTACCATAGATTTTATTTCTATGGATTTCCATACAACGCATGTATATATCAACAATGACAAATAGTCAACCATCATCCAAAGTGCATTCTACACTGTATAAGCATCAAATATAAATATTCAATGCTTATAACAGTTTGTCAATCAATCGATCGACATACAACTAATTATTGGGATTAGTGTAGGTCATATATCACCCCAATACCCGTGTGGGGTTTTCAAACAATCAAACACATATTTTATTTGTGTAGTTGGGCGATGTGTAAAATTTATCGTCCCAATCAATATCAGTCAAATCAGTGTATATAAACAAATCGTCGATTTGTTTATAAATATTCTTTTCATATACATGTTAAAAATTATATTTTTAACTATAAAATATTTTCTACTATAAAATATTTTATTTCATTTCACATTTCATCACACAGTCAACTACACATCAAAATCAAACAAACAAGCATACAAGCCGTCCATGGTCTGTGGACGACGGGTGTCGGGTGCTACTAAACACCGTCTGCATCCTAGTATATATTATTAACTAGAAAACAAAATTAAAAGGTGGGAAGTTCTCACTGAAAGCTAAACCAAACGCCACGACTCTTCTTATGTAGAAAATCTCTGCCATTTCTTCTTTCATCACCTTCGTCATCCGTATTCACTACATATTTAAAAATCAAATTTTTACTTCGCTATTCCATATATAAAAATCGAATTTTTACTTCGCTATTCAATATATAAAAATCAAATTTTTACTTCGCTATTCAATATATAAAAATCGAATTTTTACTTCACTATTCAATATATAAAAATCGAATTTTTACTTCGCTATTCAATATATAAAAATCGAATTTTTACTTCGCTATTCAATATATAAAAATCGAATTTTTACTTTGCTATCCAATATATAAAAATCGAATTTTTACTTCGCTATTCAAACGATAAAAATCGTATTTTTTTCCTATATGAAAATCTCTTCTTTTCTACATGAAAAATATATTTATTTCTACATGAAAAATATAATTATTTCTACATGAAAAATATAATCTTTCTTTATATTAAAAATCAAGTCTTTTAATTGGCTTTTCATAAAAAAAAATTGATTTTTTTTCTAAAATTACTTATATAAAAATCATATGCAATAAAATCCTATTTTTCTTTGCTCTAGCTATTTATATTTAAACTGAAAATCATTGTTTTTATTTATTTTATAAGCTAAAACGTTAAATAAATAAAGAGAAAAAGACTTATAAGTGTTTGGGGGGAGGGGGGTGGATGGCGTTGGTGGCGGCCAGATGTAGGGGGAGGCCGATCGACGTCTTAGCGGTGGCGGAAGGGCCTCCACGGCGGCTGCGCGTTTCTGGAAAAAGGGGGGGGGGGGGAGGGGGCGATGTGGGTTCTGCGTTCAAGAGGGAGGAGGAGGGGCTACTGTCGGTGAACTGGAGAAGAGGGGGTAGGCGGCTGACTGGGGGTGGCGGATCGGCGACGTTCGGCGATGGGTCTGGGCGGCGCTAGGGTTCGTGCGTTTTTTTCTTTTTTTTAATTTTATGTTGACTGAGAGGGAAGAGAAGGAGGGTATTAGTTTATATATTTTATTATTTTATAATTTCCAAAAAGCTGACTTTTTATTTGACCTCGAAAAGAGACCCAACGACTGTCGCCCACAGCTAATTACCCCCATTTCAAACACAATGGTATATGTATCGTAAGCTGATTCGATCGTTTCGATCAGTTTTCGTCAAAATCAAAATATAACTCTATATATTGAATTTGAACACACATTTCAATTTACCGGGGCCACATACGAACTCTAAAAATTTCCGAAAAATATTTTCTAGCTTCGTATTGACGATACGGTCCTAACAAAACAAGTTTCATCGAATTCTGAGACCGTTTGAAAAATGGCCATTTTCCAGTCGATTAAAATCAACTGAAACTGGTCAAACGCGTTTTCCTTTGCCATGCTCACATATTGATTCGAAAAATTACGAAATTTGAAACCTATCAATAATTTGACATCTCGGATCCAACAAAAGTGGTTTCGTCGAAAACCGAGGTTGTTTGCAAAATTTCCATTTTTAAGGGCCTGAATTCCATAGCGACTATTCAAAATTTTCAATTGGACATATCTTTTGATTCCCGCTATGAAATTTCAATTTTTCGGATTCGTTGGAAAGATATTCTCAAATAGATTCAAATGTTTTTGGTTTCGCAAAAATCCGGTTTATTTTGCACCCGGTACATTCATTTGAATTTTGAAATCGAATTATCGAACTACCGCACCATTTTCAATTCCTTTTATAATTTAAAATAATTTTTTATATTCTAACGACGATTCGAATAAATATATTCGTTCGAATTCTATTCAAAATAAATTTCTCGTCGATATTATTTAAAATAGTTCATTTTAAATAATCAAAATTCGCTGAATTCGCCAAAATAAATTTTTTAAATTGGCTCGCATTTTCCGGGTTGTTACAATCTCCCGCACTTAAAACTTTTCGTCCCCGAAAAGGAACGAAGCTGAAAGTTGTTTAAAAAATCAACTCAACTTTCATTATTTTCACTACGGCTTAAGTTCTCCAACTTTTCAGTTTCTAAGAACATTTCAATTTTTTCAAAAATTTGGCTAACACCCTAAATTTTCGAAAAATTTCGCCATAACCTCCCCTGCACCGGGAAAATCCCGAAATTGCCATACAGGCCCTCTGATCTCAAAAAGAAAAAGAAAAAGCCAAGCGGCTAGCCAATCGGCTCATAAAATCATCATCACCCAAACAAAATAGTAAATTATGGTAAACATGTACCTATTTGTCGGGCAAACAATTTTATTCTTCTGCTCTAGCCTCTTTGCTATGACCTGTTCAATGTAAGTACATGTATATGCAAGCAAATGCGACCAAATTTCAATACAATTCACCTGTTGGTCAATTTGGCTAAATGGTTAAAATTTTAATTAATCAAGCCATAATCAAACAGCACAACCATCAATCAATTAGTTGATTATCATTTCAAAACCATAACTTTGATACATAGTCAAAAAAATCACATTTTTGATGCCAAATCACTACAATAGGCCCTATCTAATTTTGGTTCTCACACCAATCAATAGGAAATATATAGAAATTCCACCTTCGAAACTCGAACATAAATACAGATGATGTCATGACAATCATCAGTACCATCTCCGGGCGACTAGAGTGTAATTCTATATCTATCCAGTATATTAAAGCTTCAAATACACGTGGATCAGACGTATACGCAAAGTCTATATATACTGGACTGTCCAAATCAATACAAATAAATATTCAAATACGTAAAATTGATTTAAATTTTCAAAACAAAAATTGTTTTCACTTTTATTTATCAAAAACACTACTCTTCACACTCGTTCTAGGATACTACTGATCCTATCTCTAACGAGTCATTCTCGTTGGATATTACTAATCCAATTTCTGATGAATTCTTTCGTATGGTTCTAATGTGTCTTGTTCTCCGAGCTTTGTAAACCAAAGCTCTGATACCAAATGAAGCGACCCGAACTTCCCCGATCTCCGAAGAGAAGAGAAAGAACGAATTACTGCGAGGACAAGACAGATCAGAACACAGACAAAAGAACATTTCATTGTATATTACAACAATTCCATCAGAATACGAGAATATACAGAGTATAAATCAATATTACACATTTACCAAATATCAGAGATTACAATAAATTACATAGCAGTGGAAAATAATACAATACACAACTGAAGGAGATATACGGATACAAAGCTTTCCGGATATCATTCCAGCTGTAAACCAGGATCCTGTGAATATAAATCTGCAAAACCAAAACTACTAGCTGCCCGTGTCAAAATAAGGGCACCCAGAGTTTAGGTTAAAACAATAAACTCCAAGTCAGTCATGTGACTGGTGTGAGAACTAAAACAGATATTAATCTTTATTTTAAAGTTAGGTAAATCAAGGGACCACGCCGTGTAACACGGAACGAGTTTCCTCCTAAGAATACCAGTGCATAAAACAAACAGCGCAATGCTAAATAAAGAAAAATGAAGCTATTATAAGACCCAGTTCCCATCACACAATGCAACGCAAGCCGGAGGATAGGGTTTTTACCTTATAATAGCCAAGAATGCTTGATATGTTTAAAACAAATCATTTGATACTATTATAAGTGCATAGTGTATAAAACAACTTCAAATCATAAGTATCAATCATAGACGGCATAAGCGCCCCATCCCACTATGTCGCCATACTAGGCTCTACAAATAAAACCGCAAATGTCACGTATTTGGAAATTGGATTTCTGTCTGTGAACCGAGGCAAAAGATAGTCCTCTACCGATTCGAGACTGTCTAGCCCGAGCCTCAGGACCCAGACTCAGGTGGGCCCTTGGATCATCAGGGCCGGTCCACCGATGTGGATTAAAATGCCTGAACACTGCGTTTCCCCGCCCTTTGGGGCGTAAATGAGCCAACGAATGACTCCATCGGACCCGGATCGTCCGATCTAATCTAGGCACCTCGCAATAGCAACAATCACATAAGTCAAACTCGTCAGGGCGTGTAAAACCATTGATGCCACTTCTAACTTGAAAGAAACGCATGTCCTCCCTGAGGCCCTCTCCCGTTTTTGGTTCACCACCGGGGTGTGAGGCTCGCGAATCAACGTTACACAAAGCTATGCCACGTAGGCCGTGCTTTGATCATCAACCACAAGACTCTGCTTTTCAATAGAAGCCTTGATCATATTGCCACTTAGGCATGCCACACAGGCAATTCACTCTATGCGTTTGATATCCATCAGTATATAACCCCTGAGCTCGTACGTCTTAGAGAAGGGCGTTAAGCAAGAGAATAAATTCTCCGCCGCCAAACAGATATATATTTAATAGAATTCAATCACACAGAATAAAATCCAATGTCAGACACACAGTCCATTTACAAGTTCGTTCTGGGTCTGAACGAAACTGGAGGCACTGTAACACCCCGTATTTTCTGTAATCGTATAAGTAACAAATCAGAGAATAATTAATTTTTAAAATAAGAATCAAGGGAAACAGGTTGCGCCATTATGTTCATCTCGAAATTCTGCTTGGAAACGAGTTCGAGTTTTTGAGAAACGGAGTCCGTATGAGGGAGATATGGCCCTCCGAAGTTTCGGAAAATTTCAGAATCGAAAACAGCTCGAAAATTCGAATTCAAATTCGAATTCAAACCCAGAAGCGGGCTGGGCGGGAAATTTCCCGCCCAGGACCCCGGTCGACTGGGTGGTTGACTGGGTAGTCGACCTACTCCTGACCAGGTCGACTGGGTAGTCGACCTCCCCCAGACCAGGTCGACCATATTGTCAACCTGGGGGTCGACCTGCCTCCCGAAACCCACTTTCTGAACCGGATGCATTCTGATGTATTTAGACTCGTTTTCTGTCTAGATTCGTCCGCCTAATCCTATTTAAACACCCCCAGACCTCACTTTCTCTCCACACCATTTCATTCTACCTATGCTCTGCCTTTGTTCTAATTAAATTAAAAATGGCGTCGCTACTCTGCTGAAATATGAACTGGAACTAGGACTAAAGCATCTTCTTCCAAACTGATTAAAATTAAAAGAGAACAACTGCAACTCTTCTTCTTCTTTAATCCAATCAAGGCAAGTACAGTTATTTTCCGCTATAAACGTTAATTATGATTGTGACATGAACTGTAAATCTGAATTTGAGGTTATGTTTGTTCTGTTCTGATCTATTTTATTCTGCATCTCTTTCTTCTTTCTGTTCTATAGCCTGGCTACCACGAGCCTGCGCCAAATCTCATAAGAGATTAACGCACGAACGTTAAATTTTGGGACAAATAATGAATGATGGCATAAATGGGATATGGCTAATCTGTGTCTGATTTAAGAAGAAGGACATAGGTTGTAAACTAGATTTAGATCTATGCATGTTTTGTGAATTGGAAGAGGAGGAATCATTGTATGTTAAAATATGACTTGAGACTTTGACATAACGCATATTTTGAATTAAGATATGTTATAATTTAAAGTTCTAGATTGTTGGGCATATTATTTATATAACAATTCATGATTGGGGATAAAAAGAGAATATGACTTAGGTGTGAAGGTTTATATTAAGATTTGATAACTATTAAATGTGAATAACACCTAAGTGGGAGATTTTTGAATATATGACGTGCATTGAAATCGATGGCTATATTTGGTATAATTTATATGTGAATATTTTGTACTAGGCAAGTTTAACTAAATTTGGGACATGTGTTATATGGTAAATTATGACCATAATCTGTGCCATGTAAATTCAATGCAAACGCGGGGTATATGATCATATTAGGAATCATGACAAATATTTAGGCATGCAAACTCAGGCCAAATTTACAATTAGGCAAGATATGTTGATGAAACTTTAAGGAATGATTAAATCTGTTATATTGCCTAATCTGCTAGTTCTGTTATATTGCCTAATCTGCTAGTTCTGTTATATTGCCTAATTTGCTAGTTCTGCTATATTGCCTAGTCTGCTAGATCTGTTCATCTGCTAAATCTGTCATTTTCTACGTCTGCTGAAAATGCCTAATCTATTATATACTAAATCTGCTAAATTGCTTAATCTGCTAAATCCGTTAAGTCGCCTAATCTGCGAAATCTATTATCTGCTATATCTGTTGAGTTGATATACTTAGTCTGTTATTGACATAATCTGAATTGGCTATAGTTATGAATAATTGACATGTATATTAGGCATGGGCATAAATGGTAAATTATTAATTAATTGGCCCCAAAGATAAACATGGCTAACTCGAGGTTAGAATGAGTTTGCGGCGTAATTCTGCCCGGAACCGCCCGGCACATCCAGTGGCCACAAACAATAGGTTCTAATATGAGAAGTTAGTCATAACGTGCTTGAAACCCGAGGTTAGACTCAGTTTGTGGCAGAAACCTGCCCGGAACCAACCGGCCTAACCAGTAGCCGCAAACTGTCAGTCTAATGTGAGAGGTCTGGGCATTAATATTTAATTAATGGAAATCTAAACAGGATGTCTAAATCATGTTGGGTGGATAGGGTTAAACCAACTAGACTGATGAAATTAATAAACCCGTTTCATGAACCTGTAGGCCCAATACAAAGTTAGATAATCTGTAGGTCTGTTAATCTGTAATCGGCTAATCTGTAAGTCTGTTAATCTGTAATCGGTTAATCTGTAACCTGTTAAATCCGTATATCTGGTCCGTTAACCTGAAAACTTGTCTGATCTGTGAACTAGTTGATCTGAATTCTGTATGTCTGAACTTGTAAACAAGTTAATCTGAAATCTGTTAGTCTGGGGACACAAGGTTAGGAGGGAAATTACTTGTGTCATCTGTTGTTTAGGACCCATATTAGTCAGTAACCCTTTCTGGTATCAAAACTTTGACCCAACAGTAGGTAGGGTCCGGGCACGCTTACTGAACTAATTATAAGTGGTTCATTCTGATAATGGCGAGGGGTGTTGATGGTGCATTCCAACTGGATCAAGTGCGTGCATGGATCCCGGCCTGCCTCTGTGGATGTAAGACGCCGTGACATCTGTAAATAGGTCTGTGCCAATTGGTTGTCACTTTAGGGAGTGATACACCCTACTGTGGGGCCGACACAGGGTATTTATGTATTAGGGAGCCAATCGCTTGGGGTAGGGTTTTAGGGTACACTTAGTTCTGTCTGTTTCTGTTGGTACCATCTGTTTCTGTTGGGTGGCAACACCTGTCTGCGTGGTACCGTCTGTTCGGGTGGTAAAGGCCCATTTACTAGTGTACACCTAATTTTACATTCTATTTCCGTAGGGAGTAATCTGTTTCTGTCTGTTTCTGTTTGGGTGGTAAAGGCCCATTATTAACATTATGTTTCTGTCTGTTTCTGTTCGGGTGGTAAAGGCCCATTATTAACATTCCGTTTCTGTCTGTTTCTGTTCGGGTGGTAAATGCCCATTATTAACATTCTGTTTCTGTCTGTTTCTGTTCGAGTGGTAAAGGCCCATTATCAACATTCTGTTTCTGTCTGTTTCTGTTTGGGTGGTAAAGGCCCATTATTAACATTCCGTTTCTGTCCGTTTCTGTTCGGGTGGTAAGGCCCATTATTAGCTTTCTGTTTCTGTGGAAATTATTCTGTTCCTGTTTCTGCTTCAGTTTAGACATTAGGGTGACCCCTAATCCTGTTATACTAGTATTAGTGCAGAGAAATGAAAAGTAATATTATTCTGTTTCTTCTGTTTAACCTAAGTACATCTGCTGCTCCTGTTACTGTTATCTCTCATCCAGTTTTATTTGCATGCCATGGTTATTATTATCTGTTCATATGCTGAAAGTCACTGGACTTGCCAGACTTTATGTCTGACCTTGCTTGTTTTTGCCCCTTTTTCTTCCATTTCCCCCCATGTTTTCCAAGGAAGGAATACTTTAGCCTGATCCGGATTTCTTCTGCTTGAAGTACTTAGAGTGCTTAAAGTATGGCTTGACTCCTTATGGCAGCGTCTGTGGGGATTATGATTTTAAAGTTTTGTACTCTGATGATTTTCTGAACAAGGCTGATATTTATGTACTTGAGTTTTTGGGAAAGATGTAACCAAACTGATTTCTGTTTTCTGCCGTAATAAAGTTATAATTTCTCAAGTATTGTTTATCTGTCTTGTAAATTTATGTTCTGTCTACTTAAACGCTCCACCAAAGTTAAGGCATTCCCTTTGTGAGTGACCTTAATGGAGGTGGGGTGTTACAGGCACCTAGTACCCCGCATATCCATCGATCTCCAAGTACGTCTGGACGATCACTAACTGATTCCCTCCTCTTGGGTGTACGGCCCAATCAAGATCATCAGTAATAACCCAAACGACGTGAAGACCTCTGGTCTTCGACCACCGTCTTCATCCTCGACACCACGTCGAATCAGTTATTCAGAATGGGATAAACCCGGTCTTTCTGAATAACTCGCGTGTATAATAAACAAGTGTTACACAAACAAAACATATGCCTCATTCCAATTCAGAATATTCTTTTATTCAAATATTCTTATACTTTGGGAAAGGTTCCCATTAATTTTATCAAAGATAAATTCTTTAAATTTATTCTTTAATCTTCTTTTGAATATCAATTCAAACTAGTCGAGATTAGCGAACCACCCCGAAGTAATTATTTATTTTATTTCCCAATCCCAACCTATTTATCCCATGAAGTAAAACCGGTAATACTTCATATCTAACACCACGGTGTTATCGGTAAATTCAATTAACATTTCACGTTCAAATCTAATTAAAGATTTAACTATCGCCTGGAGTAAAACTGGTGATACTCCATTCTCGATCTTTTCAATCTAATTAAAGATTCATTAAAACTCCACTTAGTTTTAATCTTTAACTGGGTTAAAGAATCAGTGTCATTTAAAACACGGTTCACGATAAACCCAAAATCACATTCCATTTATTATCGGGTTAAAGAACAAGTGTTATTTAAAACACTGTTCACGATAAACCCAAAGATCAATACCAATTCAATTCCAATTAAATATTATTTAATTGGTACACTTCATTAAATCTAAATAAAAAGATTTAATCTTTTTTTTCTAACTGGGCTTAAGAACAGTGTTAATGAAGACACCATTCACGACAAACCCAAATCACATTTGATATTAAATACAAGGCTCTGAATAGAAAATATATCGGCTTATATTCAATATCCAATTCTACGACCAACAAATATCGTATTGGAAATAACGATATAAATATATCTTTCAAATTTCCATAACAATATCTGTATAATCACGAAATCCAACATCAAAATATTCCAAAGACAATTTCGATTCAAATCCATTCCAATTCAATTATTGGAAATTTTGGTTTCTTTTAAAACCATTTCAAATCAAATTTATTTATTTAAAAATAAATGGATTTTAATTCTAGTTCAACGCTAGTTAATTTCGATAAAAAAAATATATTTTTATCTTTTCATATATGGAGTTTTTCATCCTAATTCTTCCCAAATCATTTCTTATGATTTTACACCAATTATTAATATTTTTAATAACTTTATCAAGGCCCGTACAGTCGATTTCCATCAACGGCCATCGAACTGCACTTACAACGACCGTTTCCAAATTTGATTTGGACATAATTCCAAATCCAACAGTTAGATTTCTAATTTCTCACATTCGTTAGAAAGATCTTTTCCATACGAACCCAACGGTTCCGGTTTTAGGAGAATCCGACGGTCAGATCTCCCGCAATATCCATTCGAAGTCAATGGTCGAAATTCACGAACTACCGCAGCGCGGCTCGTTCTATTCAGGCCATTATATTATATATATATATATAATATATAATATATACTTCGTCGATTTCCTTTTAAAACGTCTTTTATAAATCGTTTTAAATTCGTTTTCAAAACGATTTCAACTTCCTTTTCAAACTCAAATCAAAATTGAAATTTCCCTTACAAATTCGTTTTAAATTCATTTCAAATTGATTTCAATTCAAATCGATTTTGAGTTCAATTTTAATTCGTTTTCAATTCAACTCAATTTCAATTCAAATTCATTTCTATTCAGTTTCAATTCAAATTCAATTCATTTCAAAATATCAGATTGTGAAATCACTTTCGATATTCATTATCAAATGAATAAAATCGATATAAATGTCGTTCACGTCAAAATGGCGTAAATCTAATCAACACGGCTTTATATATTTCTATTTTCAAATATTCTATTTCAAATATTTCTTTTTCAAATATTTCTATTCAAATATTTCATTTCAAATATTTCTTTTCAAAACTGGAATGAGGCCCAATCAATTATCATAGATTTTATTTCTATGGATTTCCATACAACGCATGTATATATCAACAATGACAAATAGTCAACCATCATCCAAAGTGCATTCTACACTGTATAAGCATCAAATATAAATATTCAACGCTTATAACAGTTTGTCAATCAATCGATCGACATACAACTAATTATTGGGATCAGTGTAGGTCATATATCACCCCAATACCCGTGTGGGGTTTTCAAACAATCAAACACAGATTTTATTTATGCAGTTGGGCGATGTGTAAATTTTATCGTCCCAATCAATATCAGTCAAATCAGTGTATATAAACAAATCGTCGATTTGTTTATAAATATTCATTTCATATACACGTTAAAAATTATATTTTTAACTATAAAATATTTTCTAGTATAATTTTTTTTATTTCATTTCACATCACATCACACAGTCAACTACACATCAAAATCAAACAAACAAGCATACAAGCCATCCATGGTCTGTGGACGACGGGTGTCGGGTGCTACTAAACACCGTCTGCATCCTAGTATATATTATTAACTAGAAAACAAAATTAAAAGATGAGAAGTTCTCACCGAAAGCTAAACCAAACGCCACGACTCTTCTTATGTAGAAAATCTCCGCCATTTCTTCTTTCATCACCTTCGTCATCCATATTCACTACATATTTAAAAATCGAATTTTTACTTCGCTATTCAATATATAAAAATCGAATTTTTACTTCGCTATTCAATATATAAAAATCGAATTTTTACTTCGCTATTCAATATATAAAAATCGAATTTTTACTTCGCTATTCAATATATAAAAATCGAATTTTTACATCACTATTAAATATATAAAAATCGAATTTTTACTTCGCTATTCAATATATAAAAATTGAATTTTTACTTCGCTATCCAATATATAAAAATCGATTTTTTTACTTCTCTATTCAAATGATAAAAATCGTATTTTTTTCCTATATGAAAATCTCTTCTTTTCTACATGAAAAATATATTTATTTCTACATGAAAAATATAATTATTTCTACATGAAAAATATAATCTTTCTTTATATTAAAAATCAAGTCTTTTAATTGGCTTTTCATAAAAAAACTGATTTTTTTTCTGAAATTACTTATATAAAAATCATATGCAATAAAATCCTATTTTTCTTTGCTCTAGCTATTTATATTTAAACTGAAAATCATTGTTTTTATTTATTTTATAAGCTAAAACGTTAAATAAATAAAGAGAAAAAGACTTACAAGTGTTTGGGGGGGTGGTGGTGGATGGCGTTGGTGGCGGCCAGATATAGGGGGAGGCGGATCGGCGTCTCAGCGGTGGCGGAAGGGCCTCCACGGCGGCTGCGCGTTTCAGGAAATGGTGGGGGGGGATGTGGGTTTTGCGTTCAAGAGGGAGGAGGAGGGGCTAATGTCGGTGAACTGGAGAAGAGGGGGTAGGCGGCTGACTGGGGGTGGAGGATCGGCGACGTTCGACGAGGGGCGATGGGTCTGGGCGGCGCTTGGGTTCGTGCATTTTTTTCTTTTTTTTAATTTTATGTTGACTGAGAGGGGAGAGAAGGAGGGTATTAGTTTATATATTTTATTATTTTATTATTTCCAAAAAGCTGACTTTTTATTCGACCTCGAAAAGAGACCTAACGACTGTCGCCCATAGCTAATTACCCCCATTTAAAATACAATGGGATATGTATCGTAAGCTGATTCGATCGTTTCGATCAGTTTTCATCAAAATCAAAATATAACTCTATATATTGAATTTGAATGCACATTTCAATTTACCGGGGCCACATACGAACTCTAAAAATTCCCGAAAAATATTTTCTAGCTTCGTATTGATGATACGGTCCTAACAAAACTAGTTTCATCGAATTCTGAGACCATTTGAAAAATGGCCATTTTCCAGTCGATTAAAATCAACTGAAACTGGTCAAACGCGTTTTCCTTTGCCACGCTCACATATTGATTCGAAAAATTACGAAATTTGAAACATAGAAATAATTTGACATCTCGGATACAACAAAAGTGGTTTCGTCAAAAACCGAGGTCGTTTGCAAAATTTCCATTTTTAAGGGCCTGAATTCCAGAGCGACTATTCAGAATTTTCAATTGGACATATCTTTTGATTCCCGCTATGAAATTTCAATTTTTTGGATTCGTTGGAAAGATATTCTCAAATAGATTCAAATGTTTTTGGTTTCGCAAAAATCCGGTTTATTTTGCACCCGGTACATTCATTTGAATTTTGAAATCGAATTATCGAACTACCGCGCCATTTTCAATTCCTTTTATAATTTAAAATAAATTTTTATATTCTAACGACGATTCGAATAAATACATTTGTTCGAATTCTATTCAAAATAAATTTCTCGTCGATATTATTTAAAATAATTCATTTTAAATAATCAAAATTCGCTGAATTCGCCAAAATAAATTTTTTAAATTGGCTTGCATTTTCAGGGTTGTTACAATTTATTTCAATTATTCCAGAGGCAACAGAAGGAGAGAATAAAATGGTGTAAAGAGAATGGCGCTAGGGGGCTGTTTATATAGGATTAGGCGGACGAATCTAGATTGAAAACGAGACCAGAAACATCAGAATGAACCCAGGCTCAAAACTGGGTTTTAGCACCAGGTCAACCCCCAGGGTCGACCATAGGGTCGACCTGGTCCCTGGGAGGTCGACCATAGTGTCGACCCCCAGGTCGACCTGGTCCTCGGCAGGAAAATTCCCGCCCAGTCGGCGTTGGGGTTTGAATTCGAATTCGATTCGAGCTGTTTTCTGTTCTGAAAATCCTTGGAACTTCGGAGGGTCATATCTCCCTCATACGGACTCCGTTTCTCGAAAACTCGGACTCATTTCCAAGCAGAATTTCGAGACGAACGCAATGACGCAACCCATTTCCCTTGATTCTTATTTTAAAATTTAATTATACTTTAATTTGCGAAACTTAATGTTACAGAATTACGGGGTGTTACATTCTCCCCTCTTAAAAGGATTTCGTCCCCAAAATCTGCAAGTTAGGAAGAATGTATCCTACCATCCAATCACCCATCTACTCAACCATTCAATCAAAGGCATTCATTGTCCTTAAAAAGATTTCTAATGTGTTCATGTTCATATGCATAGTGTTTGTATATGTCTTTATCTAATGCAAAATCAGGCGGTCTACTGATTCAGTTGACCTCCTTAATGCGAATTATGTCAGTGTCATGCGTCCAATCATGTATGCAAGCATCCCTAGTTATGTAAATACTACATGTGTGCATAGCCATTCATCCATATGCAATATCCATATGATAACATATCCAGTTAAATCCGTTAAGCAAATACATATATGCTAATGCAATATGAAAGTGACTGAGTCGTTCTAGCGCCTATGGTGTGTATATGCATCCACGAGCAACCATTTGCAACCATCAATCATAACATGTTTCAAATACATGTTTACATCCATTGGCTTCTGCCTAAGGATCGATGGTACGCCCTAGAGGATATACCTTAAAAGCTAGAAAGTATGCATAAAATTCTTAGAAAAAGAGATCAAGGATGTACCCTTAAGAAAAAGGGCATGATGCGTGTATCTAGTCTTCAGTCTTCTAAGTCGCATCTTCTTGAGCTTCACTATTATGTACCTTATCTAATTAATCTTTACGTTTGCGAAGCTTCTTGACCTCCATTTCCAAAACTGTCATTGATCGAATAGCTGGCTTTTCATTGTCAACTGGATACATGCGGAAGTCTATCCCGCATTTTAGGGGTAAACTCCTAACCTAATCAAAGATATCTGCGTACTCATGGACTACCCTAACGGATTGCAAATCATCGATAAATGCATTATGCGATTCTAGCTTTCTAAGCCTAACTGATTCTTTACACGAAATCTCGAGGGTATTCCCAAGGCAAGTCAAAAGTCTAACTACCCTCCTTTCAGAATTACTAGCCAACCAACCCATGCCTAGAATCAACTCATAGCCCATGGAATCAAAAACATAAGCATTACGCTTAAACTCAACACTTAATATAGTTATTCTCAAATCCTTACAAACCAAAGGTAAACGGGCCGAACCACCAATTGGATTTGAGACACTAATGGGATCTTCTACTATACAAGTATTAAGGTGCAGAGACTCAACTATGGAAGTAGATATGAACAAATGCGAAGCGCTAAGATCAAAAGAGTACTAACTGGTTGATCAAAACGAAAAGCTAAACTTTTCCAACAGAGACCTTTACTATCTCACTCTCATGTATTCTGGTGGTGGAATCATGCACTCTCCCTTCTGAAAATCCTGTCTTTCGTCCTTGCCCTTGTCCTTAATTATATGCCCCATTATACCATGGAAAAGATACTTCCTCTCGCCTTAGGTTTTATAATTCCTTCTTTCTTCGTGAGTCGAGTTTATATCCATGAATTTCTCATCCTTGTGTTGAGCTCCCTAGCCAAACTCCCACATCCTCATTTTTACCATCCCTGTGTAATCCTATTGACAACTTTCTCAAAAGCTGCCTCCATCGCATGGAGAACCCCTCAAAGCTTGAAAGAAAACTAGCTGCAGGTGAAACTACTATGGCTATAGATGGAAGTCGGGCACTACTTTGCCTTCGATAGGTATCGTATTCTTATCAAGCCTACGGAACCGTGCCGCGATGAGGTTACCTCCCAGAAAGCCAGGAGCCCTGAAGACTCAAGAAAGAAGGGGACAAGAATTCAAACAGAGGATCAGAAGATAGTGCGTATGTCTTTTGGGGAATATGCCTTTAAAACAAAACTTTTCTTTTGAAAATGCTTCTTTTTAAAACCGTCTTGAAAATAATTTTTCAAACCTTTTATCAGATCCGGTAACCTTCAGCTCTGATACCACGTGTAACACCCCACATCCGTTAAGGTCACTCACAAAGGAAATGCCTTAACTTCAGTGGAGAGTTATAGGTAAAAGATACAGATAAATTACAAGACAGAGAAAATTAAAACAGCGGAAAATAGAACTTTACTTTATTGATCAAATAGTTTGTACAACAATTATTTTTCCAATACCAGAATATCTGTCTTACAAAATAAAGAAGCATAAAATAACATTTATATTCTCCAATGTAGCGTGAGCCAGCCATAGCAATGGAAAAGAGAATCCAAGCAAAACTTCGACTAATCTTCAACTTGGAAAGAAAACTGGGCTAAGTAGTAATATTCTCTCCCTGCGAACCTTGGGGGGGAGGGGAACGGAAGACAAGAAAGCAAAAGAAAACAGAGTCAGACATAAAGTCTGGTAAGTTCAGTAACTTTTAGCATGTGAATAAGTAAAAAGCAACATGGCATGAATTAACTGAATACAAGACTACACCATGATGACGGGAATCACAAGGTTAGCACAAGATATGATATAGTAAGATAAACTGGATGCACTTCTATACTTTCTCTGCTTCGCCACTACCTTGTTATTCTAATTTCTATATCCCTGCACCACCTAACTAGTAATCTGTATAAACTGATAAGAACAAATACGTGATCCCAATCCCCGCAATTGTGGTTGTTTCAGGTGTACATCTATTATTTATTACCTAGGTCTAACCTAGGGTTTTCTATCGAGCACATTCTAGATCCAAACAGGTTTTCGCTACCCGGGGCTACTGGGGTTTATGCTACCTATTGAACGTTTCTCGGATTTTAGGGTTTGCGCGACCTAGGTCCAACTAGGGATTATGCTACCTACCGAACGATGCCCCCTAGTCTCGGACACACTACCTAGAGCGGTATATGTTCCTAGACTTTTCCTACATATGTGTAGCGAATCGTTATCGCTGTCTAGATGCACATGTCCTCCGTATGTGCGACCCGAGTCTCGTGGCAGGGCAAATCAAGAAACACGAAACTCGGTCGGGAGCTTTTAGATATCTGCCGATGCAGATGCTAAGGTCTGTTTTTCCAGTGGCTATGGACCCACCTGACCACTCCCTCAACTAATGAAAGGCACACCTTGAAAAATGAGAACTATACGCAGGCACTCTATGCCCCCACTAACCTATGGCCATCCGCACCCATAACTAGATAGCAAGTATACGGTCTTTTGGAGTTCTCCGCCTTTCCGCTGTACGTATCTCGACTGACTCAAGATGGTAGGTAGACGACGAGTTGCTATCACAGGGCTACTGGTCTCGCCGAATCACGCTGGTCCATCCTAGTCTTTAGGTTGCCTTATATTGCAACCAAGGCATACCCTTGGTTCTTCTAACGCAGACCTTAACCTCTGTGAGCCCAGGCGAATCATCTGCAACCTCACAGAGGGATACCAATAGTACCCTCATGTCCCCTCGAAGCCGCGTTCTTCGTACCCCAGTTCGTTGGAGCCTTCTTTAAGATCAGATGGACGTTCGCTCCTTCTCGTATTCTACTAAGGCTTACTACTTAGTTCCCTTAGCTAAGGTTTAATACTTAGTTTCCTGAACCGTCATTTTCTTAACTAAGGTTTACAACTTAGTCCTCTTAACTAAGGTTTACTACTTAGTTCTCTTTCTCGTCAAGTTGGATTGGTTAAGTGTCATTAGTCAATTCAAGTTAACTTAACCCATTCATTTGTCATGTTAAACTGGTTAAGTGTTATCAATAGTTCATGTTGACTTAACCCTACCACAAATCAAGTTATATTGGTTAAGTATTTCTTATTACTTAACCCCACCCCTTCATCTTGTATTGGTTAAGTGTTCTCTTAGTTAACTTAACCCTAACATCTGTTTAATTCACATGTTCTAATGGTTAAGTATTGTCCCTTCATGTTTTAACTTAACTTGGTTCATTTGTCACACTATGATGGCTAAGTGTTCTATGTTTACTTAACTCCACCTTCTAGTCTAGTTAACATGTTAAATTGGCTAAGTGTATTTTACTTAACCCCACCTTCTAGTCTAGTTAACATGTTATAACGGTTAAACCTTTTCTTAACCTCACCCACTTGTCTAGTCAACATGTTATAACGGTTATTTGACCCCTACAAGTCTTGTCTTGTTAACATGTTAAGTTGGTTAAGTGTTCCTATGGACTTAACCCTCCCATTCTAGCTTAACTATTTCTTAGCTTTAAATTATTCATTTAAAGCACCAACCACTCACATTAGACAGATATTGTTGAGGTCACTGGATGTGCCGGTCGGTTCCGGGCAGATTTACACCGCAACTCAGTCTAACCTCGGGTCCTTTTTGGGCTCAATGCTCTAACCACCCACATTAGATAGGTATTTTTACGGTTGCTGGATTTCCCAGGCGGTTCCGGGCAGTCTTATACTGTAACTCAATCTAACCTTGGGTTAGGCATATTCGTCTTTCCTAGATTTACATATTTATCCTTTTTGTCTATATGTAAATTGCTAACAAATCTTTTAAACAAATTTGGCCTATATCATATTTATTTGTCATGCCCACTAACATACCTATATTCTAGGCCCAAATCTTGATTTACCTATCAATTAACCCAACTTGCAGTTTATGCCAAATTAGATCAGTTCATGTCAAAACTAGATTTAATATTCTAGTTTATAGTTTATATCCAAACTTGGCTTACATGCCAATTACATACTTTGCGGTCAATTAACAATTTACCATTTTACGCCCAAGTCTAATATGCATGTAATATTTACTATTATAGCCAATTTAAATTATTCTAACCTATTTGTTATGCCAAATCATCTTAATTAAGCTACGCCAAAATTCCCCCGCCGTAGTCGTACGTATAACACGATTTCACAAGTTTCTAGGTACTCATGAAATGAAACTAACAAAAGGAATAGGGGATAAGCACGAGAATTGACATAAGAGAATAGGCGTGAAAAAGCGAACCAAAATACACAAATACAAAGATAATGGATCCAGTGGGTTTGGTGTACATAATAGAGAACCGGAATAAACTAAGCAAATTACACCATAAGTATGAGATCCAACAAAATCAAGGGAGACATAGGTGATTTGATCCAACATAATGCCAGTTCGGTATACAATCATGATTTGTAACTATAATGTTATGGGCATAAGCAACTAACCATAATAGTCATAGGAAATTAACCACAATAGTCCTAGGCAATTAACCACAAAATAGTCCTAGGCAATTAACCACAATAGTCATGGTCATGGTCTCATAGTTATGAATCTTAGTCATAGGCAATAGTCTTATGTTCATAGTCATAGGCATAGTTTCATGCTCGTAGTCATAGGCAATAGTTTCATGTTCGTAGTCATAAGCAATAGTTTCATGTTCGTAGTCATAGGCAATAGTTTCATGTTCGTAGTCATAGGCAATAGTTTCATGGGCCACGGTTTCATAGTCATAGTCTTGGGCAAAAAGTTCCATAATCATAGTCATTGACAAATTGCCACAATAAGATCTAGGCCATAATCGAGAATCAGATCCAGAGGCATATACAAGCACCGATTCAAACGAAAGGATTAGGCATATTCTCATATCCATTTAATTACATGTCACAAATAGATATAGGCGTTCAAATCTAAAAAGTAACTGACTTACATTGATCGGTTTTAGAAAAGGATAATAAGATAACGTTGAGGTGATTTGCTATGATTCGCGTGATGTTGCTCGAAGCCGTTGAATTAGCCTTTGCTTCCCTTCTTGAAGCTTTAACTTTATTTGAATCTCCAATATGCAATTTCTAGCCGTAGTCTTCAAGAATAGTCTTCGTGTTTTATTTTAATTTATTTATTTCAATTATTCCAGAGGCAGCATAAGGAGAGAATAAAATGGTGTAAAGAGAATGGCGCTAAGGGGCTGTTTATATAGGATTAGGCGGACGAATCTTGACTGAAAACGAGACCAGAAACATCAGAATGAACCCAGGCTCAAAACTGGGTTTCAGCACCAGGTTGACTCCCAGGTCGACCATAGGGTTGACCTGGTCCCTGGGAGGTCAACCATAGTGTCGACCCCCAGGTCGACCTGGTCCTGGGCAGGAAAATTCTTGCCCAGTCTGTGCTGGGGTTTGAATTCGAATTCGAGCTGTTTTTCTGTTTTGAAAATCCTTGAAACTTCGGAGGGTCATATCTCCCTCATACAAACTCCGTTTCTCGAAAACTCAAACTTGTTTCCAAGCAGAATTTCGAGACGAACGCAATGGCGCAACCCTTTCCCATGATTCTTATTTTAAAATTTAATTATACTTTAATTTTCGAAACTTAAGGTTACAGAATTACGGGGTGTTACATATCTTGTTTAGACAAGTTTAAGTTTCATTTATAATAAAAGAACAATTCATTTTATTTGAAATGAAATATCTAAGGAATTTCACAAATAATTAATGGTCTTTATAAACCCTTAACTTTCATGTACTTGACATAAATATAGAGTGGTTTGGATTTAATGATTTAAATCCGGCATACCTTTAGCATTGCCAGTTAACCCATTTAAACAAGAAAGTATATCAAAACTCTATAATGATGGAATTTTGAAATCATTTGATTTTTAATCATATGAAGCATGCAAATACTGTTTATTAGGCACAGTAACTGAATCACCTTTCACTAGACAAAGTGAATGGGTGATAAGTATTGGGTCTTGTACATAATGATGTATATGGAGCAATGAATACATAAACTAGAGGCAGGTTTTACTACTTCATTATATTAACTAATGATGTCAGCAAACCTATATTTGTGTATCTTATGAAACACAAATCCAAATCCTTTGAAAAGTTCAAAGAATTCAAAAATGAAGTTCAGAACCAATTTTGATAAAAAAAATTAAATTCTCTTTGAACCGATCAAAGATAATATTTAAGACAATTATTTAATGACAATCCATGTGAATTTGAAATTGTTTGACAACTCAGTCCATCTAGAACACCATATTGAAATGGTGTGTCTAAAAGGAGAAACCGCACCCTATAAGATATAGTACGATTAATGTAACACCCCACCTCCGTTAAGGTCACTCACAAAGGGAATGCCTTAACTTTGGTGGAGCATTTTAGTAAACAGAACAGAAAATTTCAAGACTGATAAACAATACTTGAGAAATTATAACTTTATTACAGCGGAAAACAGAAATCAGTTTGGTTACATCTTTTCAAGTCACAATATCAGAATTCAAGTACAAAAATATCAGTCTTGTACAAAAGCCTTCAGAATGCATAGTTTTTAAATATCATAATCCCCACTGAAGCTGCCATAAGGATTCAAGCCATAGCTAAGCGCTTTAAGTACTTCAAGTAGAAGAAATCCGGATCAAGCTAAAGTATTCCCTCCCTGGAAACCTGGGGGGGGGGGGGAACGGAAGAAAAAGGGGCGAAAACAAGCAAGGTCAGACATAAAGTCTGGCAAGTCCAGTGACTTTCAGCATATGAACAGATAATAATAATTATGACATGAAAATAAGCTGGATAAGAGATAACAGTAACAGGAGCAGCAGATGTACTTAGGTTAAACAGAAGAAACAGAATAATATTACTTTTCATTTCTCTGCACTAATACTAGTATAACAGGATTAGGTGTCACCCCAATGTCTAAACTGAAACAGAAACGGGAACAGAATAATTTCCATAGAAGAGAATGCTAGTAATGGGCCTTTACCACCCCAACAGAAACAGACAGAAACTGAATGCTAATAATGGGCCTTTACCACCCAAACAGACGGTACAGAAACAAAAAAAGATTAATCCCTACGGAAAAAGAATGTAGAATTAGGTGTACACAAGTAAATGGGCCTTTACCACCCGAACAGACGGTACCACGCAGAAACAGACAGGTGTTACCACCCAACAGAAACAGATGGTACCAACAGAAACAGACAGAACTAAGTGTACCCTAAAACCCTGCCCTAAGCGATCGGCTCCCTAATACATAAATACCCTGTGCCAGCCCCACAAAAGGGTGTATCACTTCCCAAAGTGGCAACCTTTAAATGACAGAAACCTATTTACAGATGTCACAGCGTCTTACATCCTCAGAGGTAGACCGAGATCCATGCACGCACATGACCCGGTTGGAACGCACCATTAACACCCCTCGCTATTATTAGAATGAACCGCTTATAATAAGTTCAGTAAGCGTGCTCGGACCCTACATACTGTTGGCTCATAGTTTTGATACCAGAAAGGGTTACTGACTAATATGGGTCCCAAACAACAGATGACACAAATATTTTCCCTCCTAACCTCGTGTCCCCAGACTAACGGATTTCAGATTAACTTGTTTACAAGTTTTCAGACATACAGAGTTCAAGTCAACTAGTTCACAGATCAGAAAATCAAGTTAACGGGTTTTCAGACTAACGGATCAGATGTACGGTTCTTAACAGACCTACAGATTGTCTAACTTTGTATTGGGCCTACAGATTCACGAAACAGGTTTTATTAAATTCACCAATCCGGTTGGTCTAACCCTATTTCCCCCAAAACGTTTTAGACATCATATTTGTCCCAGATTTGCATTAATTAAATATTAATGCACATTAGGTCGGTAGCTTGTGGCCGCTAGATATGCCAGGCGGTTCCAGGCAGACTTCTGCCACAAGCCAGACCTAACCTCGCGTCTAAGCATATTTAAGTTATGCCTACGACCTCTCACATTAGACTGACAGTTTGCGGTCGCTGGTTAAGCCAGTTGGTTCCGGGCAGGCTTCTACCGCAAACAGAGCCTAACCTCATGTCATAGCCAATTCATTCCAGTACAAATTTTTCAGATATAAGACTAATTCTGTTTATTTAACAGATTAAACTTCTTCATAGGATATAACAGATTAATCAAATTTCCATGTTCTACTAAATCTTAGGTCGAGCCTACGGATTTCCATACCCAGATTACCATTATCTAGTTTTCAACAGATCAGATAATTCAACAGGTAGCGGATCTAACAGTTTAAGCAATTCAACAGATTTAGCAGATAACAGATTTAGCAATTTAGGCAATTCAACAGTTTTAGCAGATAATGGACTAGGCAATTTAACAGATTTAGCAGATTACAGATTTAGCAGATTATATATATATATATCTAAAACTCTATTTACATATCTTGCCTAATCCTAAATTTAGCCTAAACTTACATGCCTAAATCATGGTCATAATTCATAATACAATATATGCCCCAAATTTTAGCCTTAATATTCCCATTTACAGTTCATGTCAAAACTAGATTTAATATTCTAGTTCACCATTTATGTCCAAGACTAATACGCATGTAAATCATTCTCTATTATAGCCAATTCAGATTATGCCAACATATTTGCTATGCCCGATTTACTTAATTAAGCTATGCCCAATCCCTGTATAACATGTTTCCACAAGTTCTCTAAATACTCATGAAATGGCCCTAACAAACGGAATAGGGGATAAGCACAAGAATTGATATAAAAGGATAGGCGTGCAATAATGAACCAAATACAATAATAATGGCCCAATAGGCTCGATGTACATAACAGTGAATGGGAATAAACTAGCAAAGTTACATACTAAATATGAGATCTAACATCATTAAGGGAATAGGTATAAGAAACTAACTACAATAGTTATAGGCAACTAACCACAATAGTCATGGGCGACTAATCACAATAGTTTCTTATTCAATGTCATAGGCAATAGTCTCATAGTCATGAATCATAGCCATAGGCAATAGCCTCATAGGCGTGAATCATAGTCATAGGCATGAATCATAGTCATAGGCAATAGTCTCATAGGCATGAATTATAGTCATAGGCAATAGTCTCATAGGCAACAGTTTCATGTCCAATTATGCATTATTATTTGTCCCAAAATTTAGCGTTCGTGCGTTAATCTCTTATGAGATGTGGCGCAGGCTCGTGGTAGCCTGGCTATAGAACAGAAAGAAGAAAGAGATACAGAATAAAATATATCAGAACAGAACGTGCACAACCTCAAATTCAGATTTACAATCATGTCACAATTATAATTAAAGTTTATATCGAAAAATAACTGTACTTGCCTTTTGTGGTTTTAAGAAAGGATAATAAACTGTTGTTGATGCAGAAATGCTGAATTATTCCTCTTCAATTGTTGTTGTAGCTCTAAACTTTGATTTGAGATTTGATTTAGCTTTTAATTCTATCCAGGTTGGAAGAAGATGCATCAGTCCAAGTTTTGATTCCAGCGGAGTAGCGACGCCATTTTTATTTTTAATTAGAACAGAGGCAGAGTATAGATAGAATGAAATTGTGTAGAGAAAATGAGGCTAGGGGCTGTTTATATAGGTTTAGGAGGACGAATCTAGACTGAAAACGAGACCAGAAACATTAGAATGAACTCAGGCTGAAAACCAGGTTTTGGCACCAGGTCGACCATAGGGTCGACCATAGTGTCGACCTGGTCCCTGGGAGGTCGACCATAGTGTCGACCCCCAGGTCGACCTGGTCTTGGGCGGGAAATTTCCCGCCCAGTCTGCCCTGGGGTCTGAATTCGAATTTCGTGCTATTTTTGATTCTGAAAATTCCTGAAACTTCGGAGGGTCATAATTTGGTCATACGGACTCCGTTTTTCGAAAAATCGGACTCGTTTTCAAGCAGAATTTCGAGACGAACGCAATGGCGTAACCCGTTTCCCTTGATTCTTAATATAAAATTTAATTCTGCCTTGATTTGTTATTCTTATGATTATAGAAAATACGGGGTGTTACATTCTCCCCTCCTTAAAGGATTTCATCCCCGAAATCTTCAAGTTAAGAAGAATGTGTCCTACCATCCAGTCGTCCATCTACTCAACTATCATCCACAAGCATCCATAGTCCTTAGAAAACTTCTAATGTTGTATGAGCATATGCAAAAGTGTGTGTATATGTTCTTTATCTAATGCAAAGATCAGGCGGTCCACTGATTCAGTTGACCTCCTTAATACGAATTATGTCAGTGCCATGAGTCCAACATGTATGCAATTTTCCTATTTGATACATATAATTCCTAAATGTTTGCGCAACCATCCATCCAAATGCAACATCCATGTGATGAGTCAACCATTTTGCATCCACAAAATTGAAAATGCACACTCATCCATATGCAGTATGAGAGTGTATTCGAGCCGATCTAGTGCCTAGCGTGTATATATGCATCCACGAGCAACCACTAGCAACCACTTGCATCCACTTGCAACCATCAAACATAACATGTCTCAAACACATGTTTACACCCATTAGTTTCTACCTAAATTCGAAGATTCGATCGATAGGATATAGTCGAATGATGGAAGCGAGTACAGAAAAAAAACTTGGTTCCCATTAGATATTAGTTGAGAGAATAATTCCCCTAAGTATCAGCTCCGAAGACCGAAACCAATATCAGATTGACACCAAGAGGATTACCCTCTTTAGACAATGTCAAAACTGGAAATCTTAACCTTTTCAGGAATATCTAGATGCTTACAGACTACTAGTACAGATCAGATTATCGAATGATTCTTAGAAAACTAAGCATGGGAAAATCCTACCATATCCCTCATAAACCCAGAATGTATGCATTACAATCGACTTGACGCCTAACACAGATACCCTCAAACCCCAACCTACCACCAACAGATGAGTCGTAACCCCTATGGGGTTTGAGACTATAACCAGATCAAAAACAAGACTAGTATTATAGTGCAGAGACTCGATTATAGAATCAGAATGCCATAATCGGAAAGAGTTCTAACTCAATAATCAGATAAGGAAACTAAACTCTCCACGGAAATTTTCCTACTTCTATCCTATCCACCAACTATGAGAGCATTCGCCTGCCTTCCCGAAGTAGGTCATGTCCTCTGTCCTTGCCCCCGTTTCTTTGGGCAGTCCCTAGTGAAGTGTCCCATCTCACCACAGTTGAAGTAAGTGTCCTTCCTCTTTCGGCAATCCTTGTTCAGATGTGTCAAGCTTCCATAAGTAAAGCACTTTTCTCCTCCTTTATGAACCAAGTCCATATCCATGAGTTTCTCATCCTTGGGTTGTGCTCCTTAGCCAAACTCCCTCATTCTCATCTTTACTATCTGTGTGTAACATGTTGACAAGTCCCTCGAAAGCGGCCTCCATCGCACAGAAAATCCTACAAAGCTCTAAAGAAAATTAGCCGTAGGTGAGACTACTGCGGCTACAGATGGAAGTCGGGCGCTTATTTGCCCTTTGACCGGTGTCGTAGTCTTATCAAGCCTACAGAATCATGTCGCGATGAGGTTACCTCCCAGAAAGCCGGGAGCCCCGGAGAAAGAAGGAAACAAAGATTCAAACAGAGGATCAAAAGATAGATATATGGCTTTTGGGGATTATGTTTTTCAAAAATAAGCTTTACTTTTGAAAATACTTCCTTTTAAAACCTTTTTTTTGAAAATAGTTTTCAAAAACTTTACCCAATCTGGTAACCTTCAGCTCTGATACCAAGTGTAACACCCCACCTCCGTTAAGGTCACTCACAAAGGGAATGCCTTAACTTTGGTGGAGCATTTTAGTAAACAGAACAGAAAATTTCAAGACAGATAAACAATACTTGAGAAATTATAACTTTATTACAGCGGAAAACAGAAATCAGTTTGGTTACATCTTTTCAAATCACAATATCAGAATTCAAGTACAAAAATATCAGTCTTGTACAAAAGCCTTCAGAATGCATAGTTTTTAAATATAATTATCCCCACAGAAGCTGCCATAAGGAGTCAAGCCATACTCTAAGCACTTTAAGTACTTCAAGTAGAAGAAATCCGGATCAAGCTAAAGTATTCCCTCCTTGGAAACCTGGGGGGGGGGAACGGAAGAAAAAAGGGCGAAAACAAGCAAGGTCAGACATAAAGTCTGGCAAGTCCAGTGACTTTCAGCATATGAACAGATAATAATAATTATGACATGAAAATAAGCTGGATATGAGATAACAGTAACAGGAGCAGCAGATGTACTTAGGTTAAACAGAAGAAACAGAATAATATTACTTTTCATTTCTCTGCACTAATACTAGTATAACAGGATTAGGTGTCACCCCAATGTCTAAACTGAAACAGAAATGGGAACAGAATAATTTCCACAGAAGAGAATGCTAGTAATGGGCCTTTACCACCCCAACAGAAACAGACAGAAACTGATTGCTAATAATGGGCCTTTACCACCCGAACAGACGGTACAGAAACAGAAACAGATTAATCCCTATGGAAACAGAATGTAGAATTAGGTGTACACTAGTAAATGGGCCTTTACCACCCGAACAGACGGTACCACGCAGAAACAGATAGGTGTTACCACCAAACAGAAACAGACGATACCAACAGAAACAGACAGAACTAAGTGTACCCTAAAACCCTACCCTAAGCGATCGGCTCCCTAGTACATAAATACCCTGTGACAGCCCCACAAAAGGGTGTATCACCCCCCAAAGTGGCGACCTTTAAATGACACAGACCTATTTACAGATATCACGGCTTCTTACATCCTCAGAGGCAGACCAGGATCCATGCACACACATGACCCCAGTTGGAACGCATCATCAACACCCCTCGCCATTATCAGAATGAACCGCTTATAATTAGTTCAGTAAGCGTGCCCGGACCCTACATACTATTGGCTCATAGTTTTGATACTAGAAAGGGTTACTGACTAATATGGTTCCCAAACAACAGATGACACAAGTATTTTCCCTCCTAACCTCGTGTCCCCAGACTAACGGATTTCAGATTAACTTGTTTACAAGTTTTCAGACATACAGAGTTCAAGTCAACTAGTTCACAGATCAGAAAATCAAGTTAACGGGTTTTCAGACTAACGAATCAGATGTACGGTTCTTAACAGACCTACAGATTGTCTAACTTTGTATTGGGCCTACAGATTCACGAAACATGTTTTATTAAATTCATCAATCCGGTTGGTTTAACCCTATTTCCCCCAAAACGTTTTAGACATCATATTTATCCCAGATTTGCATTAATTAAATATTAATGCACAGACCTCTCACATTAGGTCGGTAACTTGTGGCCGCTGGATATGCCGGGCGGTTCCGGGCAGACTTCTGCCACAAGCCAGACCTAACCTCGTGTCTAAGCATATTTTAGTTATGCCTACGACCTCTCACATTAGACTGACAGTTTGCGGTCGCTGGTTAAGCCGGTTGGTTCCGGGCAGGCTTCTACTGCAAACAGAGCCTAACCTCGTGTCATAGCCAATTCATTCCAATATAGATTTTTCAGATATCAAACTAATTCTGTTTATTTAACAGATTAAACTTATTTATAGGATATAACAGATTAATCAAATTTCCATGTTCTACTAAATCTTAGGTCGAGCCTACGGATTTCCATACCCAGGTTACCATTATCTAGTTTTCAACAGATCAGACAATTCAACAGGTAGCAGATCTAGCAGTCAAGTGATTCAACAGATTTAGCAGATAACAGATTTAGCAGTTTAGGCAATTCAACAGTTTTAGCAGATAACGGATTAGGCAATTTAATAGATTTAGCAGATAACAGATTTAGCAGATTATATATATATATATATATATATATCTAAAACTCTATTTACATATCTTTCCTAATCCTAAATTTAGCCTAAACTTACATGCCTAAATCAAGGTCATAATTCATAATACAATATATGCCCCAAATTTTAGCCTTAATATTCCCATTTACAGTTCATGTCAAAACTAGATTTAATATTCTAGTTCACCATTTATGTCCGAGACTAATACGCATGTAAATCATTCTCTATTATAGCCAATTCAGATTATGCCAACATATTTGCTATGCCCGATTTACTTAATTATGCTACGCCCAATCCCCGTATAACATGTTTCCACAAGTTCTCTAAATACTCATGAAATGGCCCTAACAAAAGGAATATGGGATAAGCACAAGAATTGTTATAAAAGGATAGGTGTGCAATAATGAACCAAATACAATAATAATGGCCCAATAGGCTCGATGTACATAACAGTGAATGGGAATAAACTAGCAAAGTTACATACTAAATATGAGATCTAACATCATTAAGGGAACAGGCATAAGAAACTAACTACAATAGTTATAGGCAACTAACCACAATAGTCACGGGCGACTAATCACAATAGTTTCTTATTCAATGTCATAGGCAATAGTCTCATAGTCATGAATCATAGTCATAGGCAATAGTCTCATAGGGGTGAATCATAGTCATAGGCAATAGTCTTATAGGCATGAATCATAGTCATAGGCAATAGTCTCATAGGCATGAATTATAGTCATAGGCAATAGTCTCATAGGCAACAGTTTCATGTCCAATTATGCATTATTATTTGTCCCAAAATTTAGCGTTCGTGCGTTAATCTCTTATGAGATGTGGCGCAGGCTCGTGGTAGCCTGGCTATAGAACAGAAAGAAGAAAGAGATACAGAATAAAATATATCAGAACAGAACGTGCACAACCTCAAATTCAGATTTACAATCATGTCACAATTATAATTAAAGTTTATATCGGAAAATAACTGTACTTGCCTTTTGTGGTTTTAAGAAAGGATAATAAACTGTTGTTGATGCAGAAATGCTGAATTATTCCTCTTCAATTGTTGTTGTAGCTCTAAACTTTGATTTGAGATTTGATTTAGCTTTTAATTCTATCCAGGTTGGAAGAAGATGCATCAGTCCAAGTTTTGATTCCAGCGGAGTAGCGACGCCATTTTTATTTTTAATTAGAACAGAGGCAGAGTATAGAAAGAATGAAATTGTGTAGAGAAAATGAGGCTAGGGGGCTGTTTATATAGGTTTAGGAGGACGAATCTAGACTGAAAACAAGACCAGAAACATTCGAATGAACTCAGGCTGAAAACCAGGTTTTGGCACCAGGTCGACCATAGGGTCGACCATAGTGTCGACCTGGTCCCTGGGAGGTCGACCATAGTGACGACTCCCAGGTCGACCTGGTCCTGGGCGGGAAATTTCCCGCCTAGTCTGCCCTAGGGTCTGAATTCGAATTTCGAGCTATTTTTGATTCTGAAAATTCTTGAAACTTCGGAGGGTCATAATTTGGTCATACAGACTCCTTTTTTCGAAAACTCGGACTGTGTTTTCATTTAGAATTTCGAGACGAACGCAATGGTGTAACCCGTTTCCCTTGATTCTTATTTTAAAATTTAATTCTGCCTTGGTTTGTTATTCTTATGATTACAGAAAATATGGGGTGTTACAATTAATGATAAGTCATATAGATCTTCCGATAAATTTAATTTAGAACAATTACATTTAATCCCACTAAATTTTTTTTGAAGACGCCATATAAGATATGGACTATGAAATATCCTAGTGTGTCTATTAGGAATATTTGGGTTGTAAGGCATTTGTTAAACGTCTTATCATTGATAAGATCAGACCCAAATCCGATAATTATTTTGTGAAATATCCAAAAGAAGAAAACAGATATTATCTATATTAATCCTTGAGAATAAAATGTTTATTGCTTGAATGGGTATCGATTTAAAGAAGAACCAGTCTCTAAGATACCAATGGGAATAAAATAGAACTCGAAATATCTCGAAAACCACAAAATACCATTGAATCTTGTATAAACAAGAAATTGAGTGAGAGTGGAACAATAATTCTAATGTTATTTTATAACACATTAATTATTGTAAATAATGTTAGTTTTAAACAAGAAATAAATACTGATTCTAAGAAAAAAAATGTTTGGATTAAGAAGTTCATATTTGAACTTAATTGTTGATCCAATGATTTGCATTGGTATAACAATATAGCTATTGCTCAAGCCCAAAACATTAAACTCATTATCGATCCAAACATATATTTAGGAAATATAATTCTTATGTTAAGTTGTTCACATATGAAATGAACATATATACAAAGTTGCAAAAGTTGTAAAATTGTAGGCCTACTGAATTAAACAATGTCGCAGTAGAAGTTTAATAATCACACTGGTTTCATGAGTATACGTTATGTAAATGATCGACTTTAGTGCAAGTGGGAGATTGTTAGAGTTTATGCCATAGAAGCAATCCATTTGATGAGTATACGATACGTAAATGATTGGCTATTGATTCGTCGTCAAACGGGTACGTGCCTAAAGTATCTCTCATTATAGAATCTTGCCTGCTTCTTTCTTTTTCGACTTGTTCTTCAAAATATAATTCTGGAGACATTGTTCCTATTGGTCCAACACTGAGAGTGTCTAGAAACCTTTGTACTTTGATGATTCTGTCTGTAGACGGTTCGAATTCAGACAAATAGTCAAACACTAGAACTGTCTTTCCTTCTGTAACTGAGTGTACTCTAATTTCTGGTTTGTTAATAGCTTCAGTGAATAATTCTTCAGCTGCTTTGATTCTCTCTTCACTTTCATTGAAATCTTTTCTGCAGAATTTGATTGTATTGTATTGTGGGTTGTCTATAACCCTATGGATTTCCCATAATTGAATGGAAGGGAATAGACGAATATACTGCCTTTCTTCCTAAATGCTCTGTATTCGGAACATGAATATAGTAAAAACCTGCTTGAGTACATAACAAGCTTCTCTTTGCATATATTTGGAATACAATCTGCATATTCTTCAGGGTGGCTTGTATTGACATAGATTTCATGAACTAATCCCTTTCTAATATGCCTTTTGTATCTTTGAATTTCTGAAAAGCATGTGAGTAACCTTGGTCTTCTGTTGTTGTTAAGTATTAACTCTTCTTTTTCTAAAAGAGTTATTAGTTCAGTATCTTCTAGTTGTTTGAAGAACAACATAAATTGGATTTCTTCAATTAGTTGTTGCTAGTACAAGGATATCATGTCTTGTACCGTCATTTCAGCTTCGAGTTCTTTAGTTTTTATATTATCAGTTTTGTAGAGTTTAAGTAATTCAAGAAAATCATGAATTCTCAAATTCACAAGATCTGAAGTTTGCATTTGTGCAAATATGGTTTTTAATTCACATTGAGCAGTTGTATTGTCTGTGAACAACTCTGCTTCTTTTGAATTTAGTGCCTCCGACCTGGAAGTACTAGAGTATAAAGATAGTCTTTGTACTATCATTTGTGTGTCTTGATTTTTTTATCCTTTTGGGATATAGTACTTTTTAATCCCAAATATTTTTTCTCTAGTTGTGTCAACCAGTAATTTGCAGCTCTATGGTCAGATGACCATATTGCTTTAAAGCAACCATTAAAGTTTTCATATAGACCTGGATTAGATTCTCTCATTTCTTGATTATACCAGTCCTTTATGACTGCAGAGGTATAAGGCTTTGGTACTCCTGTGGGAGCAGTAGCTTTCCCTTTGTTCATTGGAACAAATTTCTGGACTCCAGTGGAAGTCGTAGCTTTGGCTTTATCTATTGCTATTGGTTTAGTCTGTTGGACTTTTTCATTGTCTTCTCCATTGGGAGAGATTATTTGAGAAGAAGAAGCCTCTCCAGATTTTTTTCTTTTTTAGAAGACTTGATTTGCTGAAAATTTTCTTGTCTTTTCATGTTTTCTAGAAATTCTTTTATCCTTTTAAAGCCTTCTTCATCCATCTCATAATCTGGTAAAAAGATCGGCTGCAAAATTAGTATAGCCAGGAATGTATTTAACATCATAATTATAAATTTCTAAATACATTGCTAGTCTTATTTTTCTAAGGTTTTCTTAAGGGTTAATCTTTTTACTTTAGTACTTCCAGGTTGAAGGCATTAAATTCAAAAGAAGCAGAGTTGTTCACAGACAATACAGCTGCTCAAAGTGAATTAAAAACCATATTTACACAAATGCAAACTTCAGATCTTGTGAATTTGAGAATTCAAGATTTTCTTCAATTAGTTGTTGCTGGTACAAGGATATCATGTCTTGTACTATCATTTCAGCTTCGAGTTCTTTAGTTTCTGTATTATCAATTCCGTAGAGTTTAAGTCGCATGCTTTTCAGAAATTCAAAGATACAAAAGGCATATTAGAAAGGGATTAGTTCATGAAATCTATGTCAATACAAGCCACCCTAAAGAATATGCATATTACATTCCAGATATATGCAATGAGAAGCTTGTTAATTATTCAAACAGGTTTTTTACTATGTTCATGTTCCAAATATGGAGCATTTGGGAAGAAAGGCAGTATATTCGTCTATTCCCTTCCATTCAATTATGGGAAATCCATAACTTTGCTATAGTGTTTTCTAAACATTTTCCAGATATGTCAGCTTAAAAATATTCTTTTGGACATAATTAGGTTATGAGTATAAGTTTTTCTATATAAATATTTGTTTGAAAATTATAAATCATAATCTGAATTTTCTAGTAAAATTATTACGCAAGGTTTAGGAAACGAACCATTGCTATGCTCTAATTAGGTGGAGCGATGATATAAGCTTGTGGTTATCTTAGTTTGAGGCTATAAAACTGAATTGGGGTATCATGTCTAGCCACTTAATTTAGGGTTAAAACTAATTTTGCTAAAAGTAAGGATTAAGCATTTATTGTTACAAATATTTTACATAGAAAATTCTGAAAGCTTATAACTCAATTATGTTTGAAAGGCTTTTCTAAATGGATAAAAATATGCTTATTGTTCCTGACAAACATAAATGTCATTTCAATTTGGACTCTGAATTATATGACCATATAATTCATATACCTACCCATGAGAATCCCGAAAATGGTATTCAAAATTTAATAGTCAATTTACTTCAAGAAATAAAAATAGACGTTAAAGAGTTAAATCCCAAATTGTATAGACAATCTCTTAATGGAGGGTTTGGGCAAAACATGTCAAAAATTCATTGGTTAAACAGAATTAGGATAGTAAAATATACATCAGAAGAAAAAAATAAAATTGATGTTAATGAAATAAATCAAACTTACTATCAGGATTTTCTACAGCTTCAAGAAAAGGAATTAAATGGAGAAATAGAAAGTGCTGAACTTTATTTATATTATGAACAACATTCAGCTGCAATAAATTATTTTAAGAAAAAAGAAGAAACTTCTTCTGGTTAAGATTCTGAACATGAATCTGAAGACTCCAAAGAGTCATGTGATTTATCTGACACTTCAGATACAATTATCTTCAAAATAAACACAAATGGAGCAGAATCAAGTAGATCAACAATGATGCTTCCCGCACTGTAAGGAGCGTCTTGGGTTGATGTACCAAACCCAGATATAATAATGGGAGAACATGATGAAAATACATATGAAAATACTGCTGAGGATCCCTATCCACAAATGCTAAGACATGGTACTAGATCTGATTGGATTAAGTATCATTCTTCTCGCAGACGCTTAAAGAACTTTTACAATGATCAACCAAAAGATACTCTTACTTTCAATATCGATAAAATTCCGCATAAAAAGATTCGAAAGTATATACTAACTTGGCTTCAACATATTTTCGGAACTATATATTTATTACCTCCCAAATTAAATATTCCACAATTTATAAACCATGCAGCTATTTGTTGGGAAGGAGATGCTTTAGCTTGGTTAATAAATCTAGAACAAACAAATTCAACTTAATTACAGGCTATTAAAAACAATCAAAATAAACAAGAAGCTCTAGTAGATTTGTGCAAGTTATTACTTGTAAATTTTACCGGAGAAACTTTTCTTGATGATATTGACTATGATAAACAATTACTAAAGATAATTTTATGTGATATTTGTATGTTAGAAGAATTTACAACCAAATATATTGGATTACTTTTTCATTTAAAGAATTTTGATCAAAAGATCTTTTGGATTAAAGGCTTTTTTACAAAAGTACCATATCCATGGAATAATATGATCCAAAAAAGATATAATTTTATTAGACAAAGTTATACCGATGAAAATCATGCCACAGGACTCTTAAAGAAGGCGTGCATGGAAACAATGGAAAGAGTTTGCAAACAGACTAGTGCTAAAAAAGAAACGAAAAATAAAATCAAACATTCTAAACTAGGATTTAATTGCTGTACAAAATACTCAGAAGACATTAACGCACAATTTGCATGTCAAACTAAATATGAAAAGCGGTTCAATAACTTTAATAGGAAAAGGAAGCCTAAATACAAAATTACTAGAAGAAAATGGAAACCCGAATATAAGAAAAAAATTCATAGAAACAATAAATTTTCAAAGAAAAAATTTATTAAAAAGAAAAACTTTAAAAAGTGTTGCAAATGTTTTAAATGCAGTCAAGAAGGACATTTTGCTAATGAATACCCTGCATATGTTAAAAATATTATAATATCAAATATTGAAGAATACGGTATTCATGTTGGCACTATTAAGGATATATCAAGTGATGCTAATTCGTCTATATATGAAATTGAATCATTTTACTCAGATACTACTGAAGAAATTGATGATGTCATTAATGATTTTGACAACTTCAAAGTCAACATAATAACTATAAATCAAACACATAATCAAATAAAAATAATACCATTAACAGTATACGCAATCCTCCCTAAAAAAGAGAGAATATACTCTCTTGGATATACTTTATATGGAGCAAAAAATATTGCTTTAAGAAGATATTTTACTACAGAAGTCTTTTTGGACTTATTAATAAAAATTCCTTTAGGATACTATGGAAAAATATATAATATTCCAAAACATACAAAAGAAAATATTTTTATAACACATGGTTTAATTGAACCTCTTTCCAAAAATAATGCTACTATATTATTCAAAAGTACTAGTTTGGAAAATAAAGATTATATTATAGATCAAGGAGACCCAATTGAACTTTTAGTCATTCATAAATATTAAGATCTTCCTATTATAAAGGAAGAAATATATGACTGTGATACGCTCACCCCATTGGGAGGCTTTATATCTCATTCTTCACGAAATAATGAAACTGAAACATATCGTGAATACAGAATATGCATGAATACAATTTCATCAGAAGAAACATCAGATTCACAAATTCAAGATTGTGAAGGAGAACAATTTATTATTATAGATGAAGATCTTGAAAAATTAAAAGAGGCAATTCCAAGATCGGATAAAAGGGAAATTTATAGACCTATAACCCTTAAATCTAGATTCCTTAATCAACATACTAATGTATTTGAACGAATGCAAGGAAATGTTGAGCTAAAAGGAGATGAAGATTTTACTTCTAGAAGTCTTCTAAACAAAAACAAAATAGAAAGATTAAAGGCAAAATATCCTAAAATGAGATATTTACATATAGGATCGGTACAATTAAAAATTACAGCTCTTTTTAGATCTGGAATAGATACTCCTATTATGATAGTATGTATGGATGAAAGAATAATTAACAGTCCTTTAAATAGTATTATAGGGGGAGCTAAATTTAATTTAGCAAATAGATTATTTGGAGTAAATATACATCCTGATTTTTGTATAAGCCTTGAAGATAAAAATATTGAGAAAGCATGTACTTTATCAGTAAATTTGAAGAATATTAAGCTATTAGCAGGCTCTACGGTCTTAGGAATTTAATGGGAACATTGAATGGCTTTAAATGATACAACTACATTTAAATCTATTACTCCGAAACAGTTTGTAAAATTATTCGAGGTTGGAATGGGAAAAACAATTCAACCCAGATTAGTAGATATGAGACACTTAAAATTTGATAATGAAATTCAAGTTTTCATAAAATCTCTTAGACCGAAAGTACAATTACCTAAAGAGTATTTTGTTGCTTCAGGAAATACTATTTCCACTATAGTAAAAAAGAATGAAGAAGATTCAATATCAGATAAACCAAGAAGATCGCTATCTTTATCTGAAGTTGAACTAACATCTGACATTCTAAGAGGAACAAATAACCGTATGAGTTTTAGAAAATCTGATCCAATGGAAGAAAACACCATACGGGTACTTGATAAGCAAAAAGAACAAGAACCTAACCAAATGGTGATAAAGTGAAAGGACCCGAACTTCCCCGTGAAGGAAAGCCTAAATGGCTTTGAGGACAAGACGAATCAGAACACAAACAGAAGAACATTTCATTGTTTATTACAACAATTCCATCAGAATACAAGAATATATAGAGTATGAATAAATATTACACAACAAAAAAAAATCAGAGATTTAAGTTACATTACATAGCAGCGGAAAATAATACAAAACACAACTGAAAGAGATAAACGGATACAGAGATTTACGGATATCGTTCCAGCTGGAAATCAGGATCCTATGAATATAAATCTGCAAAACCAAAAACTACTAGCTGCCCGTGTGGAAAATAAGGGCACCCAGAGTTTAGGTTAAAACAATAAACTCCAGGTCAGTCATGTGACCGGTGTGAGAACTAAAACAGTTAGTAAATCTTTACTTTAAAAATAAAGAAAGTCAAGGGACCACGCCGTATAACACGGAACGGGTTTCCTCCCAAGAATACCAGTGCATAAACCAAACAGCGCAATGCTTTTTGGAAAAATGAAGCTATTATAAGACTCAGGTCCCATCACACAATGCAACGCAAGCCCGAGGATAGAGTTTTACCTTATAATAGCCAAACATGCTTGGTACGTTTAAAACAAATCATTTTGATACTATTATAGTGTAAAGTGTATGAAAACAACTTCAAATATAAATGTGTCAATCATAGACGGCATAGTGCCCCATACCACTATGTCGCCATACTAGGCTCTACAAATAAAACCGAAATATCACGTATTGGAAATTGGAGTTCCGTCATGAGTCGAGGCCAGGGTCAAGCTCCTCACCGCTTCGGGACATTCTAGCAAATGCCCTAGGACTACACACTCTGGGTAGCCAGTGGATCTTCAGGGCCGTTCCACACTTACGTTAGTGGATTAGTTATTCCTGAACACACGTTTCCCGGTCCTATCGGACCTATCTATCGGCTCCAAAGAGACCGATATATCCGAGGCACCTCGCATTCCAACATCCACAAAGGTATAATAATCAACAATGTCAGGGCTAGTAAAACGCTGACACCACCCATAGCTAGAAAGAAATGCCGTGCACTCCCTGCAGTCCTTATCCCGTTTTTAACTCATACCGAGGTGTGAGGCTCGCGAATCAATGCTATACACAAAGCTACGCTGTATTAAAGCCGTGCTTTGGTCATCAACCACAAGACTCTGCTTTTCAACAAAAGCCTTGATCATTTGCATCTCAGCATGCCACACAGGCATTTCATGCCATGCGACTGATATCTATCGATACATAACCTCTGAGCTCGTACGTCTCAAAGAAGGGCGTTAAGCAAGAGAATAAATTATCCGCCGCCAAACATATATATATATTTAATAGAACTCAATCAACACAGAATAAAAACCCAATGTCAGACACATAATCCATTTACAAGTCCGTTCTGGGTCTGAACGAAACCGGAGGAACCTTATTCCTCGCATATCCATCGATCTCCAAGTACGTCTGGACGATCACCAAATGATTCCTTCCTCTTGGGTGTACAGCCCAATAAAAATCATCAGTAATTATCCAAACGATGTGAAGACCTCCGATCTTCAACCACAGTCTTCATCATCGACATATCGTCGAATCAGTTATCCAGAATGGGTATAAACCCGGCCTTTCCAAATAACTCGCGTATATAATAAACAAGTATTATAAAAACTCAACATACGCCTCATTCCAATTCTGAATATTCTTCTATTTAAATATTCACATCTATAGGGATTTGTTCCCAATAATTTTATCAAAGATAAATTCTTGAAAATTTATTCTTTAATCTTCCTTTGGATAACATTTCAAACCATATTATGGTTTTCCAAACTAGTCGGGATTAGCGAACCACACCGAAGTAATTATTTATTTTATTTCCCAATCCTAACCTATTCATCCCATGGAGCAAAACTGTTATTACCCCATAACTAACACCACGTTGTTATCGGTAAATTTAATTACCATTTCCCGTTCAAATGTAATTAAAGATTTAACTATCGCTCGGAGCAAAACTGGCGATAATCCATTCTCGATCATTTCCCAAATTTGATAATTTAAATTATCAATTCATATTTCAATCTAATTAAAGATTCATTAGAACTCCACTTAGTTTGAATCTTTCCAAAAATCAATTTTAGTGATTATTTTACTTTGGAAACACAAATATGTCGCATCGACAATCTACACCAAACTATTGATTTCTGCCGATATATAACCTCTGAGCTCGTACGTCTCAGAGAAGGGCGTTAAGCAAGAGAATAAATTCTCCGCTGCCAAACAGATATTTATTAAGCGGAGATCAACCATACAGTTCGAAATACAATGACAAACATGGAATCCTGCCTTTTACTGGATTAAAGAACTAATGTCATTTAAAACACAGTTCACGATAAACCCAAATCACATTCCATTAATTATGGAATATTCACGGAAAAAACAAATCAATATATAATCGATATCAATTTCCGTATCCGACTAATAATATAAATGGAATAACGGCAAAGCCTTTTAAATTCCATATGTATTAACAGTCTTCCTCCACAGAATTTCATTTCGATTATTATCAAATCGAATTCCATTCAATTCCAATTCAATATATTAAACTGGAAAACGTTACTTTGGAAAATTCCTTTAAATCTTTATAAAAGGATTTATAAATTCCAAATCACATTTCACTATAAATCGGGTTAAAGAACGAATGTCGTTAAAAACACAGTTCACAGTAAACCAATTCACATTCCATAAATTATCGGTTTAAAGAACAAGTGTTATTTAAAACACCGTTCACGATAAACCCCAAAAATCAATTCTAATTCAATTCGAATTAAATATATTAATTAATTGGTATACTTCATTAAATCTAAATAAAAAGATTTAATCTTTTCTCAACTGGGTTTAAGAATGGTGTTAATGAAGACACCATTCACGACAAACCCAAATCCCATTTGATATTAAATACAAGGCTCTGAATAGAAAATATATCGGCTTATATTCAATATCAAATTCTGAAACCAACAATCGTATTGGAATAATGATATACATATATATATATATATATATATATATATATATATATCTTCCAAATTCTTCCATAATATTCGTATAATCACGAAATCCAATATCGAAATATTCCGAAGATAATTTCGATTCAAATCCATTATGTAACGACCCGTATTTTTTGGCCATCAAATATTTAATTTAATTTATTATTTTAAATATTATATTTGGAGTATTTATAGATTTTAATATTTAATTCGTTATTTAAAATGAAGTTTGAATGTTAATTTTATTTATAATTCAAAACAAGCTCGAAATCGCGCGGCAGTTCGTAATATGAAGTTTTGAACTTCAACTGAGAATACAGGATCCGATATAAGTCGGATTTCTGTGAAACAAGAAACGTTAGAACCTTATTGATTATAATTTTCATACGAAAGAGAAAAATTCAGATTTCGTATTATAGTTTGTTAGTTATGGCCAAATCAAAATTTGAAATAGTCGTTATGGAAATCGTTATTAAAATATACGCGTTAAAATAGCCGTTGCAAACGGACTCAGATTTCGATGAAATCAGTTTCATTAGAACCGTAACGTTAAATTATTGTACAGTGTTAAATTGCGTGGCAAACCGATGTCGTATGTGACCACGGCATCCATAAACGCTGTTCAATTTCTATAGCGTATAATTAATTTAATAAAGGATTATTTGGGTATAACTTGAACAGACGATCGAATTAGGTCGCAAAACCAATTCCGTTGTGTTCGTACCATCGATTAGAGTCAGTATAGGTATATAGTTTGTTATTTTTGGGGACCGTGAAATTTGGTGTCCAAAATGGCATTGAGGTGCGCGTAAAAATAGCCTACCGGGCAAACAGTCTCATAATGCGACGAAACTGGTGCCGTTGGGTTCGTATTGAATAATTATTATAGGATTGCAAGGTTTCAAGTTGATTTGGTTTATCTAGTGATCGTGGAAAAATTAAATTTGTGATTATTTCTGGATTTATAAAGGAAATTTTTTCATACGACCTTGGATTTCGACGAAACTTGTCCCATTGGATCCGGAATATCTTTTTACACCAAGATTAGCCTTTTTATCGGAAAAAAGAAACCGTTAATGGAGTTTTTTATCAATTACTTCAGCGTGAAGTTTCGTTTTATAATAAAATAATACTAACTAAAACCACGTCTGCCTACCCTGCATTCTTGCTTCACCAGGTGATGCCTCTGCTTTGGTTTCATTTTGAGTCACCGCAGACATTGACAATCCACAATGCACAGACCTAAAGAGGGACATCAAAACATGCCTATATGATCAGACATAAAGCTGCGTTTTCTACATATTAAATCACACAGCCGAATATTTTAAAGCAACATGGTCCTTTCCTTCCTCGTTATGTTTCCATCAGCACATGGCACCGTAACATCTACATGCCTACCTTACTCCTAGAGTCTGAAGTAGACTACGGCGGATATGAAAACTCAACGCAGACACCTACTTCCTGCTAACCTCTCTACAATGTACCATTCAGCTGATAGAATTTCTTCTTATCTTCTACCTTTTCCTTCTATAAATACCAGCAGCTCTGTTTGTTTTCCCTTCGAGAATCCAGACCTTATTCATTGAAAGAAAAGAAAAAAAGAAGGAAGCAGTTCAAACTACATGGGGGAGGAGGAGTTCCGGTCATTCCATTCGTGGTTACTGGGTACTATTGAACGAAGGGGTAAAGGCTTTGTTGGGACATGGTGGATTGTGAGAAAGCTGACAACGTGGGTGCTGGAGTGGAATACACGAAGTGGAAGGAGTGGGAAAGTTCAAACTGTTTTTTTTTCAATTCGAAGGGGCATGCGGCACCATGAACTGAATTTGTCGAAGCGAAGCATAGTGTGAGTAAATTGGAACCACAATAGTTGTTTTAAACCTCGGTCTTGGAAAACATGGCAGACATTGGGAGTAGAGGAAGCATACGTGACTGAAGCAGTAGTCTGGAAGATGAAGACCAAAAGGGGATCAGCCAAATTAGCTGTGTAGCGTAACTTCGATCCAAACGGTAATTAAATTGGTTTAAACAAATGTTAAAGATGAATTTAGTTTAATAAATTTATACTAACTAAATGTTAATTTTGTACAAACGAGTTGGAGGACCTAAGGCCTAAACAAATGAAAGGAAGGAAATGGTTTTAGTAGGGCCGTTTTGTTTATGAGTGTAATCAGTTTAGAATTTGTTAATTAAAAGAGTATTTAGTTTATTTAAAGTTAAATTAAAACTCAAACCTTTTGGTTTACACAATGAGAAGCCTAGAGCGAACACACCAGAAATCGACTCATTCATGGCTCAAATAATGGAACGCACAGGAGGAAAGAATTGCTTAGGACCGCATTCTTCCTGTTACCTACAAATTAGCAAAAGTAACTTAAAATTAAGTACACTAAAATTAAGATGTTAGTTATTATCATTTAATCGAATAAAGACTTATAATATTTGCAATTCATAACCGTGTTATCAGAATGGGACGAAAGTAGCAGCGTTGGAACTGCAGTGTCGGACGCTATATTCTGGAACTGTTCTGGACAGAAACAGACGTGACTGAAATCAACCAGAGTTTTTAATTAAATTAAACGGCTGTTTAATTTAATTAGAAAGAGCCGCCGATGGAAAACGAAATCAACTCAAGGTGAGTTAAACTCACTCAGTTTTCCCATTTATATTTTATATAAATTGGGTTTTTATTTTGTGCTCTGTTTGCTATGGTTGAATGTTTGCTAGTATTATAATTTTTATTGATTTAACTGATGGAATTAAACCGTCGTTCAATTTCAGTGAAATACCAAATCGTTATTTTAACGATTGTTTCCAATAAACGTAACTTACCCTATTGGTCACGTTTATCATTAAACGTGTTTAATGGTTTGGATTGTTTGATCTATTTGAATTGTTTGATCCGTTTGAATTGTTTTAAACTGTGCGGAGATAACCATTTGTATATAGGGAAGAACAGGTTGGAGGAATCCAACTGGATTCCTTAAATATATTATTTATTTTCATATTATCATATATGAACTATCATGATTGGGTTATTGATTTTAGTAGTGATCATTGACTGAAAAGTCTACATGTGTTGTGTTTTAACCAATGGGCTATATTGGTTGAGTAATCGGCAGTAAATGGCCTAAAAGTAAATCGTTTAGTTAATATTGGTTCACCGTCAGGTGAGTCGATAGAGGTGAAGTTATAAAATTTATTTTATAACTGGAGATAGATTTTGAAAAATATATTTGAATAAAAGAAATAAACATTTATATTTATAATTAATTATAAATTGATTTTACAAAGTAAATTCTAATGTTAATCAGATTTATAAATATGGGAATAGAAATTAACCTTAACGGTTAAAATTTGGAAAATTGGTTACTGAGAATTAATTAAATGGAATGATTTAAATTAATTATGTTATTAATTAATTTAAAGAGAGAATGGATTGGAATGAGTTAACGAAGTAACCGTGCCTTGAGTTGACTGAGTCAGCCATTGTAATTGGAATTGATTTTAAATTAGTTTGATTTGAATTAATATATTAGAATAGTTTAGTGCATATTGTTTTAAATTTAATAAGATCTTTTAAAAGGGAATTAATATTTATTCTAGTAAATAAAGGAATTGACTACAGAAGTAGTTAACTATCGAAGTAAATTATTATTTTAATTGATAATAATTTAGGGAAATACTTTTTAATTGAACTTCATTAAAAAGGTACTCGAAATGGGGAATGAAATCCAATGGAAAGGTTAAAAGGGAATGTAAAGTTGAGAATTGAAATAGATTTATTCTATAATAATAAGCGTTGGCTATTGTTTCAAGTAATAGATAAAAGATATCTCGTAACGTTGTTTTACGAGTATTGGGTTAAAATGATTTCCTAATATTATAATAACATGGCTTATGTTGAAAGGGAAAATAGAAACAAAATATGATATATGATTTCCTAAGTATTAAAAGGGAATTTGTTAAAGAATAACCTTATGTTAAATAAGAATCGAGAAAATTATTTTTATAATATCGAAAGATTTAAGAGTTTGAATTTACATTTGCTTTAATTAAAAGGCCAAGTGAGACCGAATACTGAACCAGTGAACTCACTGGATTGTCATGATTGAAACACTGTTTATTTTGATAGTTAAATCACCGACTATCAAATTTGTCCAATACGATTGTTCGTACGGAAAGACCGAGATCGAATTTATATTCGAAAACCATTCCGACCAACAAATTCGTGAAGATATTAGAAGATGATCGAGACAGAGCATTGAAGACCATAGATTTTCGTAAATGGAAGGACTGCTAATAATCTCTGGTTTGCAGCCAGAGACGTACTGTGGTTCTGTCGTGGTTCGAATCTACGGGTTGCAAAGACTTCTCGCTACTGATCCATGAGGTGATTCCTATATTGGATGCAGTAGGAGAGTACCTTCGGTTCATCCTATTCTTTGGTGACTTGTATGGACTAATGTCTGATAGAGTACTTCCTAAAACCAAGTACGCTGATTTTTACAAATATACCGAGTGGTGGCAAAGAGGGACACTTCTTTTATACCCATAGTATATTTGTGGACGTCAATTAGTGATTTGACAGATCTGACGATGTGGCACTCAAAGTAAATGGTGGACAAAAGTTAATTTAAACCTCAAGCCTCATCAACCGAGAAGTGACAGAAATCGGGCAGGCAGCATGGCTATGTGGGTCGCTCCCATTAGGGTGTACAATCACCTATCTAGAGAAAATCTATTTGCTTCTTTAATCTATTTCGACGCTGTCCCTTTTCGGGAAACAGTGGGTCGCACCTAACCGTTGGTGATATACATTCGATACACTCAAGCGAAATGAGTGGTCGGTCATGTGAGGGCCGGGTTACAAGACGTTCTTGTTGAATCCAGTGTATTCGCCTCTAGAGATACACTATCGGCAGGTGGTCCCATACCTTGTCAAAGTCGGAATCCAATCTCCAATAAGCGCCCGCGGTTTTGATTGTATAATATATATGTAGAGAGTGAGATGCAAGCATTCTACTAGATTTCTATTTACTTGTATTTAGACATTATTATAATATCAGAAAAGATATTGATTTCAAAAACGTTTTGGGTTATCGTAAGGTAAAAACCGTCCGTATTTATGCGTGGATTTGGTCTTACGATTATCCTTTTTCTTTGAAAAATTTTAACTTTAAAAATTAGGTTGTGTGATACCCTTAAACTTAGTGTGTTTATCTCACTCTAGTTCACCAGACTAACCCAGTGTTTTGTAAATGCTCGGGTTAGCCCAGGGTGTACAGGTTCAGAATATCGAATGCTGTGAAGAGACGAGCTGGAAGAGTCCAGACGTATGATATTATATAGCTACTATTCCACTGTGTGTGTATATGAGGACAGGTTGTTATAACTATCCAGTGGTGTTGATGTACTATGATATTGTAAGTCATATTTAAAGCTCTCATAAAGATTTATTTATGTATTATATTTTGTTCCGCTGCGATGTGAGATTCTGTGTTTTGTTGTTGTTCTTCTTCTTCTATTCTAATATTTCTTTCTTTCTTATCTCACCCTCCAAATTCTTTCTAATAACGTTCCAGTGTTTTCGGTGTTTGGAAGGTCGGCATGAGTTACGGTAAAGGTATTTATGTCGATTTTCGGGGCCGAAAATCCCTGGGTCGTTACAGTGGTATCAGAGCTATTGGTTTAGTGATAACCTTGGCTCTGTGGCGTAACTCGATAGAGATGGGGTTAGTAATACTCTAAATTGAGTTTGTTATACATATGAGAGCGTGTATTTGTAATTTGATAAAAAATTATTTTTGAAATTATTTTTGTCCAATTATTAAATAATAAAAGTAATGATTTTCTCAAATTATTATAATATGGGAAATCGATTGATTTGTCAATGTTGATTTGAATGATATGTTTGGATTGTGTTGTTGATTATTTGGATATAAATCTAAAAATGATAGACTTGGTTTAAAACCAATGTGAAATAAATAAGTTGGATAAATCAATCCAGATTAATAAACCTGAATGGATAATTAAAGAAATAAATGAAGTGATTATAAATAATTATAATCTCATGTGGATTAGATTGTGTGTAGAACTGGCTGGATCATATGATATGGATATTTGAACTAATTGATGTTGTTTTGGGGACTAATGAAATTCATTCGAGTTGAGAACCAGTGCAGAAGTTCCAATTCAGCTTTAAAATCCGTCCAAGAGAAAATTCTGGAGTTAATTGAATCCAGTTTGAATAGAGCTGCATTATAACTAAGCAAGCTCGAATATTAAATATTGCTTACCGCATAATAACGCTTGCAAAAAAGGTATGCCTATGTAGAATATGAAATTTTGGGTTTTATTTGGGTTTTGAGTTTGGTTTTTGAATTTTTCCGACCCGGTTGGTTGATGGATATATATTTCTTGAACCTGCGATATTGCAGATGTCCTCCGTACAGGGGAGACTCTGCCAAAAATTTTCCAAAATTTAAGGTGTTAGAAATTTTTTGAAGATTTTTGGAAAATTCTTTTATTTGGAATAAATTGGTTCTAAACCCAATTAGCTTAGTTTTGGAAATAAAAATCGAGTTTTAAATTTATTATTTTTGTAAAGATAATGGGTTTGTGACATTCTTTCTTACCTTAGTAATTTCGAGGACGAAATTATTTTAAGGGAGGAAGAATGTAACGATCCGTATTTTTTTGCCATCAAATATTTAATTTATTATTTTAAATATTATATTTGGAGTATTTATAGATTTTAATATTTAATTTGTTATTTAAAACGAAGTTTGAACGTTAATTTTATTTATAATATAAAACGAGCTCGAAATCGCGCGGTAGTTCGTAATATGGAGTTTTGAACTTCAACTGAGAATACAGGATCTGATATAAGTCGGATTTCTGTGAAACAAGAAATGTTAGAACCGTATTGATTATAATTTTCATATAAAAGAGAAAATTTCAGATTTCGTGTTATAGTTTGTTAGTTATGGCCAAATCAAAATTTGAAATAGTCGCTATGGAAATCGTTATTAAAATAAACGTGTTAAAATAGCCGTTTTGCAAACAGACTCAGATTTCGAAGAAATCAGATTTATTAGAACCGTAACGTTAAATTATTGTACGGTCTTGAATTGCGTGGCAAACCAATGTCGTATGTGACCACGGCAGCCATAAACGCCGTTCAATTTCTATAACATGTAATTAATTTAATAAAGGATTATTTGGGTATAACTTGAACAGACGTTCGAATTAGGCCACAAAACCAATTCCGTTGAGTTTGTATCATCTATTAGAGTCAGGATAGGTATATAGTTTGTTATTTTTGGAGACCGTGAAATTTGGTGTCCAAAATGGCATTGCGGTGCGCGTAAAAATAGCCTGCCAGGCAAACAGTCTCAGAATGCGACGAAACTGGTGCCGTTGGGTTCGTATTGAAGAATTATTATAGGATTGCAAGGTTTCAAGTTGATTTGATTTATCTGGTGATCGTGGAAAAATTAAATATGTGTTTATTTCTGGTTTTATAAAGGAATTTTTTTCATACGACTTCGGATTTCGACGATACTTGTCCCATTGGATCCGGAATATCTTTTTACACCAAGATTAGCCATTTATCAGAAAACATAAATCGTTAATGGGGGTTTTTATCAATTACTTCAGCATGAAGTTTCGTTTTATAATAAAATAATACTAACTAAAACCACGTCTGCCTACCCTGCATTCTTCCTTCACCAGGTGATGCCCCTGCTTTAGTTTCATTTTGAGTCACTGTAGACATTGACAATCCACAATGCACAGACCTAAAGAGGGACATCAAAACAAGCCTATATGATCAGACATAAAGCTGCGTTTTCTACATATTAAATCACACAGCCGAATATTTTAAAGCAACATGGTCCTTTCCTTCCTCGTTATGTTTCCATCAGCACATGGCATCGTAACATCTACATGCCTACCTTCCTCCTAGAGTCTGAAGCAGACTACAGTGGATATGAAAACTCAGTGCAAATACCTACTTCCTGCTAACCTCTCTACGATGTACCATTCAGCTGATAGACTTTCTTCTTATCCTCTACCTTTTCCTTCTATAAATACCAGCAGCTCTGTTTGTTTTCCCTTCGAGAATCCAGACCTTCTTCATCAGAAGAAAAAAAACAAAACAAAGAAGGAAGCAGTTAGAACTGCATGGGGGAGGAGGAGTTGCGGTCATGCCATGCGTGGTTGCTGGGTACTACTAAACGAAGGGGGGGGGGGAAGGCTTTGCTGGCACATGGTGGATTAGGAGAAAGCTGACAACGTGGGTGCTGGAGTGGAATACACGAAGTGGAAGAAGTGGGAATGTTCAAACTGTTTTTTTAATTTGAAGGGGCATGCGGCACCATGATCTGAATTTGTCCAAGCTAAGCACAGTGTGAGTAAATGGGAACCGTAATAGTTGTTTTAAACCTCGGTCTTGGAAAACATGGCAGACGTTGGGAGTAGAAGAAGCATACGTGGCTGAAGCAGTAGCCTGGAAGATGAAGACCAAAAGGGGATCGGCCAAATTAGCTGTGTAGCGTAACTTCGATCCAAATGGTAATTAAATTGGTTTAAACAAATGTTAAAGATGAATTCAGTGTAATAAATTTATACTAACTAAGTGATAATTTTGTACAGACGGGTTGGAGAACCTAAGGCCTAAACAAATGAGAAGAAGGAAATGGTTTTAGCAGGGCCGTTTTGTTTATGAGTGTAATCAGTTTAGAATTTGTTAATTAAAAGAGTATTTAATTTATTTAAAGTTAAATTAAAACTCAAACCTTTTGGTTTACAGAATGAGAAGCCTAGAGAGAACACACCAGAAATCGACTCATTCATTTTTGGCTCAAATAATGGAACGCACTTGAGGAAAGAATTGCTCAGGACCACATTCTTCCAGTTACCTACAAATTAGCAAAAGTAACTTAAAATTAAGTGCACTAAAATTAAGATGTTAGTTATTATCAATTAATCAAATAAAGACTTAAAATATTTGCAATTCATAACCGTGTTATCAGAATTGGACGAAAGTAGCAGCATTGGAACCGCAGTGTCGGACGCTATGTTCTGGAACTGTTCTAGACAGAAACAGAAGCGACTGAAATCAACCAGAGTTTTTAATTAAATTAAACGGCTGTTTAATTTAATTAGAAAGAGCCGCCGATGGAAAACGAAATCAACTCAAGGTGAGTTAAACTCACTCAGTTTTCCCATTTATATTTTATATAAATTGGGTTTTTAATTTGTGCTCTGTTTGCTATGGTTGACTGTTTGCTAGTATTATAAATTTTATTGATTTAACTGATGGAATTAAACCGTCGTTCAATTTCAGTAAAATACCAAATCATTATTTTAACGATTGTTTCCAATAAAGGTAACTTACCGTATTGGTCACGTTTATCAATAAACGTGTTTAATGGTTTGGATTGTTTGATCTGTTTGAATTGTTTTTAAATGTGTGGAGATAACCATTTGTATACAGGGAAGAACAGGTTGGAGGAATCCAACTGGATTCCTTAAATATATTATTTATTTTCATAATATCATACATGAACTATCATGATTGGGTTATTGATTTTAGTAGTGATCATTGACTGAAAAGTCTACATGTGTTGTGTTTTAACCAGTGGGCTATATTGGTTGAGTAATCGACAGTAAATGGCCTAAAAGTAATTCGTTTAGTTAATATTGATTCACCATCAGGTGAGTCGATAGAGGTGAAGTTATAAAATTTATTTTATAACTGGAGATAGATTTTGAAAAATATATTTGAATAAAAGAAATAAACGTTTATATTTATAATTAATTATAAATTGATTTTACAAGGTAAATTCTAATGTTAATCAGATTTATAAATATGGGAATAGAAATTAACCTTAACGGTTAAAATTTGGAAAATTGGTTACTGAGAATTAATTAAATGGAATGATTTAAATTAATTATGTTATTAATTAATTTAAAGAGAGAATGGATTGGAATGAGTTAACGAAATAACCATGCCTTGAGTTGACTGAGTCAACCATTGTAATTGGAATTGATTTTAAATTAGTTTGATTTGAATTAATATAATATAATAGTTTAGTGCATATTGTTTTAAATTTAATAAGATCTTTGAAAAGAGAATTAATATTTATTCTAGTAAATAAAGGAATTGACTACATAAGTAGTTAACTATCGAAGTAAATTATTATTTTAATTGATAATAATTTAGGGAAATACTTTTTAATTGAACTTCATTAAAAAGGTACTCGAAATGGGGAATGAAATCCAATGGAAAGGTTAAAAGGGAATGTAAAGTTGAGAAGTGAAATAGATTTATTCTATAATAATAAGCGTTGGTTATTGTTTCAAGTAATAGATAAAAGATATCTCGTAACGTTGTTTTACGAGTATTGAGTTAAAATGATTTCCTAATATTATAATAACGTGGCTTATGTTGAAAGGGAAAATAGAAACAAAATATGATATAGGATTTCCTAAGTATTAAAAGGGAATTTGTTAAAGAATAACCTTATGTTAAATAAGAATCGAGAAAACTATTTTTATAATATCGAAAGATTTAAGAGTTTGAATTTACATTTGCTTTAATTAAAAGGCCAAGTGAGACCGAATACTGAACCAGTGAACTCATTGGATTGTCATGATTGAAACACTGTTTATTTTGATAGTTAAATCACCAACTATCAAATCTGTCCAATACGATTGTTGGTACGGGAAGACCGGGATCAAATTTATATTCGAAAACCATTCCGACCAACATATTCGTGAAGATATTAGAAGATGATCGAGATTGAGCATTGAAGACCGTAGATTTTCGTAAACAGAAGGACTGCTAATAATCTCTTGTCTGCAGCCAGAGATATACTGTGGTTCTGTCGTGGTTGGAATCTACGGGTTGCAAGGACTTCTCATTACTGATCCATGGGATGATTCCTATATTGGATGCAGCAGGAGTGTACCTTCGGTTCATCCTGTTCCTGGGTGACTTGTATGGACGAATGTCTGACAGATTATTTCCTGAAACCACGTACGTTGATTTTTACAAATATACCGAGTGGTGGCAAAGAGGGGCACTTCTTTTATACCCATAGTATATTTGTGGACGTCAATTAGTGATTTGACGGATCTGAGGATGTGGCACTCAAAGTAAATGGTGGACAAAAGTTAATTTAAACCTCAAGCCTCATCAACCGAGAAATGACAGAAATCGGGCACGCAACATGGCTATGTGGGTCGCTCCCATTAGGGTGTATAATCACCTATCTAGAGAAAATCTATTTGCTTCTTTAATCTATTTCGATGCTGTCCCTTTTCGGGAAACGGTGGGTCGCACCCAACCGTTGGTGATATACATTCGATACACTCAAGCGAAATGAGTGGTCGGTCATGTGAGGGCCGGGTTACAAGATGTTCTTGTTGAACCTTGTGTATTCGCCTCTAGAGATACACTATCGGCAGGTGGTCCCATACCTTGTCATAGTCGGAATCCAATCTCCAATAAGCGCTCGCTGTTTTGATTGTATAATATATATGTAGAGCGTGAGATGCAAGCGTTCTACTAGATTTCTATTTACTTGTATTTAGACATTATTATAATATCAGAAAAGATATTGATTTCAAAAACTTTTTGGGTTATCGTAAGGTAAAAACCGTCTGTATTTATGTGTGGATTTCGTCTTACGATTATCCTTTTTCTTTGAAAATTTTTAACTTTAAAAATCATGTTGTGTGATACCCTTAAACTTAGTGTGTTTATCCCACTCTGGTTCACCAGACTGACCCGGTGTTTTGTAAATGCTCGGGTTAGCCTGGGGTGTACAGGTTCAGGTTATCAAATGCAGTGAAGAGACGAGCTGGAAGAGTCCAGACGTATGATATTATATAGCTACTATTCCGCTGTGTGTGTATATGAGGACAGGTTATTATAACTGTCCAGTGGTGTTGATGTACTCTGATATTGTAAGTCTTATTTAAAGCTCTCATAAGATTTATTTATGTATTATATTTTGTTCCGCTGCGATGTGAGATTCTGTGTTGTGTTCTTCTTCTTCTTCTATTCTAATATTTCTTTCTTTCTTATCTCACCCTCTAAATTCTTTTTAATAACGTTCCTGTGTTTTCGGTGTTTAGAAGGTCGGCATGAGTTACGGTAAAGGTATTTATGTCGATTTTCAAGGCTGAAAATCCCTCGGTTGTTACACATTCCAATTCATATATTGGAAATTCTGGTTATTTTTAAAACCATTTCAAATCCCATTTATTTATTTCTAAAAATAATTGCATTATAATTCTAGTTCAAAACTAGTTCATTTTGATAAAAGTATATTTTTATCTTTTCAAATATGGGATTTTTCATCCCAATTCTTTCCAAATCACTTCTTATGATTTCACACAAATTATTGCTATTTTTAATAATTCTATTAAGGCCCGTACAGTCGATTTCCATAAACGGCCATCGAACTGCACTTACAGTGACTTTTCCAAATTTGATTTGGACATAATTCCAAATCCAACCGTTAGATTTCTAATTTATTGTATCCGTTAGAAAGTTCTTTTCGATACGAACCCAATCATTCCGATTTTAGGAGAATCCGACGGTCGGATCTCTCGTAATGTCCGTTCGAAGTCAATGGTCAAAATTAACGAACTGCCGTCGCGCTGCGCGTTCTGTTCAAGCCATTATATATATAATATATATATATATATTATATATTTCATCGATTTCCTTTTTAATCGTATTTTATAAATCGTTTTAAATTCGTTTTCAAACCGATTTCAACTTCATTTTCTATTTCTAATCAAAATTGAATATTCCACATCATCGATATATAAATGATAATATTTTCAAAACATTATATTTTGAAATCAATTCCTTTTCGATATTCATTATAAAAACGAATAAAATCGATATAAATATCGTCCACGTCCAAATGGCATTAATCTAATCAACACGGCTTTATATATTTAAATATATTCGTGTCCATCCCAAATCGGACATCAAAACCAGATTTTGATCTTTTACTGAATATTATTTTAAAATATTCATTACTTCTGAACTGGAATCAGACACAGTCAACTACCATATAATTTGATTATATTGATTTCACACAATACATGTATACAATAACAACGATATACTATCAACCGTCATCCATAGTTCATTCTACAATGCATAAGCATCAAATATAAATATTCAACGCTTATAACAGCCTGTCAATCAATCGATCGACATACAACTAAATATTGATATTAGTGTATGTCCAATTTCATCCCAATATCGATGTGGGGTTTCAAACAATCAAACACATATTTTATTTGTGTTGTTGGGCGATGTGTAAAATTTATTGTCCCAATCAATATCTGTCAAATGTGTGTACATAGACAAATCGTCTGATTTGTTTATGAATATTTATTTCATTCATATACACGTTAATAATTTATATTTTTAACTATAAAATATTTTTAACTATAAAATATTTTATTTTCATTCCACATCACACAATTAATTTTCACAACAAAATCAATCAAATAAACAAGTCGTCCCTGGTCTGTGGACGACGGGTGTCGGGTGCTGCTAACCACCGTCTGCATCCTAGTATATATTTCAACTAGAAGATAAATTAAAAGTGAGAAGTTCTCACCTTTGGGTTCCACTCTGCCGTGCTTTGATTGTCAATCTACGTAGTATACCTACGTTGAAAATTATATTTTTAACCAATCAATAATTATTTCTTTATATGATTATTCCATAAATAACATATATAGGCTAAAAATTATATTTTTATCTTTCTAAAAATAATTTCATATTTTTATAACAACGCTACACAGATAAAAATCACATTTTTATGCCGCTACTATATAGATAAAAATCAAATCTTTTTATCGCTAATGAATATATAAAAATCACATTTTTACTCTGCCATTCAAACAATAAAAATCATATTTTTACTTTGCTACATATATGATAAAAATCACATTTTTATCTCATTATATATATAATAAAAATCTGATTTTTATTTCGCTACATAAATAAAAATCATACTTTTATATTCTCTATTATATAAAAATTCTATTTTTAGTTCGCTACTCATATAAAAATAATATTTTCACCCTGTTAATATATATATATATATATATATATATAAAGATTCCCCCTTAATCATATCACCATTTATATAAAAAAATCAACTTTTTTTATACTATAACTATATAAATAAAAATCATTTCTTTTCACGAATAAAAATCTCTACTTTACATATTAAAAGATCTCATCTTTAGATTAGTAAAAATCTAATCTTTCCCTATCATAAAAATCATACCTTTCATATGTACAAAAATCATATACTTTTTCCTATGTTGTCTACACAAAGATTATATTTTTACCTTAGCCTATATATAAAAACTAATTTTTAAAACTAATTATTTTAAATAAAAATAAATAAAACTCACTTTTCTTTGTGTAAAAGTCGGACCTTCAAAGGAGGAGGGTGGCGTAGAGGTTCGCTGATGATTGGGGTGGTGCACAAGGCGGCGCCGGGCCCAAGACGGTCGGAGGAGCTCGGTTTTTAGGGTTTTGGGCTGTGGAGTTTTTAAGTTGAGAGAGGAGGAGCCAGAGGAGAGAGAGGGGAGGCGCCTTTGATGGCGACGGCGGGTGGGGGTCCTTCGACGACGGTGGTCGCAGCGTAAGGAAGGGCGATGGGTCCTACACTTTTTTTAGTCTCCTTTGAAAAAGTAAACCGTGGGAGGGGGGCTAAGAGAGTATAGAGAGAGGTTTTTTTTATTATTTTATTTAATTTCAAAAAGGTACCTTTTTATTTTGATCTTGAAATCAAATCCACCGATTGTCATCCGTAACTAATTACCCCCATTCCAAACACAATGGGATATGTATCGTAAGCCAGTTTTGTTGTTTCGATCGGTTTCCATCAAAATCAAAATATAAATCTATATATTGAATTTGAATGCACATTACAATTTACCGGGGCCACATACGGACACTAAAAATTCCCGAAAAATATTTTTTAGCTTCGTATTGACGACACAGTTCTAACAAAACTGATTTCGTCAAATTCTGAGACCGTTTGAACAATGGCCATTTTCTGGTCGATCGAAATTGACTAAAATTGTCAAAACACGTTTTATTTGCCACACACACATATTGCTTTCAAAAATTATGAATTTTGGAATCTAGAAATAACTTGACATCCCGGATCCAACAAAAGTGGTTTCGTCGAAAACGGAGGTCGTTTGCAAAATTCACATCTTTAAGGGCTAAAATTCCATAGCGACTATACTTGAGTTTTCAACTAGAAATAACTTTTTATTCCCGCTATGAAATTTTGATTTTTAGGATTCATTGGAAAGATATTCTAAAATAAATTCTAATATTTTTGGTTTCACTCAAATCCGGTTTATTTTGAATCATGTACATTCATTTGAAATTTGAAATCGAATTTTCAAACTACCGCGCCATTTTCACTTCCTTTTATAATTAAAAATAAATATTTATATTCTAACGTCGACTCAAATAAATATACACGTTCTAATTCTATTAAAAATAAATTTCCTGTCGTTATTATTTAAAATAAATCATTTTAAATATTCAAAATTCATTAAAATTGCCAAAATAAAATTTTTAAATTGGCTCGGATTTTCCGGGTTATTACAATCTCCCCAACTTAAAACTTGTCATCCCCAAAAAGGAACGAAGCTGAAAGTTGTTTTACAAATCAACTCAACTTTCATTATTTTCTTTATGGCTTAAGTTCTTCAACTTTTCAGTTTCTAAGAACTTTTCAAAAATTTGGCTAACACCGTAAATTTTCGAAAATTTTCGCCATAACCTCCCCAGCATGGGAGCACCGGGAAAATCCCGAAATTGCCATACATGCCTTACCAATCCAAAAAGAAAAAGAAACAGCTAAGCGACTAGCTAATCGGCTCACAAAATCATCCAAAACCCAAGAAATTAGTAAACATGTACCTACTTGTTGGGCATACAATTTTATACCTCTTCTCTAGCCTCCTTGCAATGACTTGTTCAATGTGTACACATGTATATGCACGCAATTTTCAACAATTTTCAATACAGTTCAATATTTGGTATAATTTGTAGGATTGATAACAACCCTAAAGGGGGGGGGGGTTGAATAGGGTTTTTAACAAAAATTTAAACAAAACAGAGATATAAAATATGCAGTAAAGGAAAGTCACACGCAGAGATACCCAGCTTCGGTAAACTGTGCCTACTGCTGCCTTTCTAAGATTTCTACTAGGAGTAACAAACAGATCTGGCTTACAATCCTATGTAAACTTGCAGCTCCTACTCCTGTCTAACCCTAAGCTCAAAATCCTAGACTGGCCTGTGTACCCTAGACCAGATTTTCCCAAATTACAGACCAGTAATATGTATACCTAGTTTTACAAAGAAACTAGAAAAAGAAATGTTGTTGAAAACAAATTGCATTTGACAAAATACAAAGGAAAATTAAAAAGAGAAGCAAAAACAAAAGCACCCCTTTTTAATAACTTGGCTTAGCCAAACCAACATAGGGTGGCCCGCTCATCTCTTTACTTATCCGATGTCTTCTCTTTTGCTTTGTGTATCTAAAATGGCGGTAGTGTAAGATTTAGGGTTTCTGGAAAAATAAGATTCCTTGCTTCGATTCTCTTCTGCAGATCTGAGTCGATTGGTTTTAACTTGTCGCTTGATTCTGCAGTGTTCTCTCTTTCGATCAAACAAGTAAGCACTTTGATTTTGTGAATAGGGCTTTCGATTTTTCTATGAAAATGTTTTGTATCCATGTCGATGATAAAGAGTGTGTTTATATAGGGGTTTTTCAATCCTAATCTCTGATTTCTCGTTAATGACTTGCCCCTTTTGATTTTGCAATATTCGAATTGAATCTGTTTTCTCTGAAAATCTGTTGCCCAAAAAACGATTGGTTTTGAAAACTTTCTGTCTTTATCATTGATTTCCACTGTTAAATTTGTAAATGGAAACATATACAACTGATTTTGTCCACCGTGGCTTTCTTCATTCGATCTGATTGAAACTGTTTTCCACTTTTGAAAAACAATGTGCTTACTGAAATTAATACTGCTTAGCCACCACATCAAAACCGATTTAATCCAAAAATTATTTTCCATTTATGATATATTAGATATTTTGAGAAAGGAATTGAAAATGGGGATTTAAAATTTTTCCAAGAACAACACACACATACTGATTTCGTTTAGCATAGGAGAAAACCTGTTTATTGTTTATCTGCCATGTTACATGTCATGTTTGCTACACTTTTTGGCAATGCTCTTATCTATATACTCTTGTATACTTACACTTGATGATGCCATTGCATTTAGACTTTGTCTTGATCAATAATACTTCACCCAGATCATAATCACCATCACTTTGACATAGCACACACCCAACTGAAACTGTTTTGCCACTGTCATGTATATGCAACCCATATTGATTTATAGTGCATTGCTGAACTGTTTAGCTTTGACATGCATGTGCATACCCTGTTTTGAAAGCACTTGAGTCATACTATACATTTCTGAACCATGCTGCTAGCCTTATTTGTGCACAATACTGAACCATCATCCAATGCACTCTTCACAATGCTGAGCCATGATTTTTGAGCTGATTGTTTTGCACTGATCAGTTTAGCTGCTGAACCACTTCATGCTTGGCCTTGTTTTTGACTGGCCTGATCACTTGTGCATTCATGTTCAAATATGTTGTAGCTCCATCACCATGCTTTAGCATCTCTACTTTGGCTCTGTCTCATCTGTATTTGCTGTGTGTGAACTACACTGTTGTTGCTTGTGTTAACATGCATGTATTAGTGTTGCTATATTTGATGACTATACATTTGAAACTGCCATGACACTTTGCTGCACCATCGCTTGTTGTCTCGACTATGACTTAATCATTTTGTCCATGCTGCCGTGTTGATTACACCATGTATACACTGATTTGCTACTTTTTTTCTTTGTAATTGCTGCCATGTGCCACAATGTTTTGAGTTTGTTACTTCTCCTTTGATTTTTAACTTGTCTTGTGATCCTGGAAAAATAAACAGCAGACAAACTGTACTGTGTTGAGGCTGGTCAGAATCAGCTGGTTCGGATCAGCAAACCAGTATGGTTATGGCGTGGCTGTTCAAGTCTGAAAGATGATGAGAAAAACACACAGAGAATCCGAGACAAAAAAATTAAAAAGTAAAATTTTATTTGTTCAGTATTTATTTTAGTTCCAGTGTATTGTGTGTATTTTCTTTTGTGTGACAGGTTTCAGGATGATGCAACAGGAGCTGGGACAGAAAGAGTGTGCAGAACAGAATTTGTCTAGCAGAGAGTTGTGTATGATGTGTAAAGAAAGTTGAGAGTTGTAAAGACATTTGTATTGTGTTTGTATAGATGAGAGTTCAAGACAAACTTGTACTGAAATGATTTGTGAAATAAAAAATATATATTAAATAATAGATGCTTGTATAAATTTTTCAGTTCTTGCGTAAGAGCGCCATTAAACATATATATATATATATGTGTGTATATATATAATTTTTTTCAGTTTCAAACACATACGTTTGTAATCATCAAACAAAAAATCATAGATTCAACAATCTCCCCCTTTTGACGACGACAAACATATCTATGATTTTGAAATTTACAGAAAGTGTTTGAAAGAACCCCCCCATATTTGTGCTCCCCCTATAACAAAGCTCCCCCTTTCAGTTGTAAACAGACACAAATAAAAATTTGAAGAAAAGAGAAAATAATTAAACACTTAGCATTAATGGCAAAATAAATCTATAGATGTCTGTAAACAACACAAAATCTTAACTCCTTCTCCCCCTTTGTAATCATCAAAAGATGAATAGGGCTGGACATTTGCAAAGGATATGTACCATGGTAAGAGATCAAATCAGTTGACAGAATCAGAAACCGTAAACCCACAAACAATCAAACAAAAAAATCATAATAATCCATAAGATAGGAACACATTTCACAATTTAGAATATGGAATGGATAGTAAATAATATATACCAGGGAGGATTTTATATATTATTATATCTATGCAAAAAGTTTTCTTTTTCTTTTTTTCAAGTGCACACTAACCACGCATAACCAAAGCTTGGATTTTTAAATGGGATTAGTTGCAGCATGAAAATAAGTAATCTCATAACCATGCATAACTAGAGCTTGGATTTTTAAATGAGGTCAGAGAAATGCTTAATTTTTTTATTAATTTAAAATATACAAAATCCCCTTAATATATAAAACAATTATGGATGATAGAATGGTGATAGAGATGGATGTGAAAAAAAGTTCCTAAATTACTTATATTATAAAATATATTCAATTGAATCAGGGTTATAGAGAAGCTTTCAACCATCTCATATTCTGAACTTTAACATATTCATGATTTTATTATAAATGTCCAAAATGAACTGTTCTTGTCTTGAGATTTGAAGATTGGATTAATTTGTCAGAAAATGAAATTGATAACAGAACACCTTAAGAAGAAATTTAACCAAAAATGCAGAGAGATTAATTAATTTATATAATCCGTAATCTGCAAAATCTGTCTTCAGAAAGGGGTTTGTTAAAAATATCAGCAAGTTGAGATTCCGTTGGAATAAATTCAATACAAATGTCCTCACTAGCAATATGATCTCTAAGGAAGTGGTGTCTCACATCAATGTGTTTTGTGCGTGAATGATGTACAGTATTATTTGATAAATCTATTGCACTCTTACTGTCACATTTCAAAGGAACTCGTTTGTAAAATAGGCCAAAGTCAGATAGAGTTTGCATCATCCATAAAATCTGTGCACAACAGCTTCCTAATGCAATATACTCAGCTTCAGTGGTGGATAATGCAACACAATTTTGTTTACGACTTGACCAAGAAACAAGAGAATGTCCTAGCATGAAACAAGTTCCACTAGTGCTCTTCCTATCAGTGAGTGAACCAGCATAATCAACATCAGTGAAACCAACTAAATCAAAATTATCACAAGATGGATACCACAAGCCAAGTTTTGGTGTGTGCAACAAGTACCTCAGAATTTGTTTTGTGCCTTTTAAATGAGATTCTTTTGGATTAGACTGAAAACGATCACATAAGCAGATAGAAAACATAATATCTGGTCTAGAAGCAGGGAGATAGAGAAGTGAACCAATTATACCACGGTATTTTTTCTGATCAACAGCAACACCTTTTTCATCTTTGTCAAGCTTAGTTGTTGGGCTGATTGGTGTTTTCATTGGTTTTGCATCTTCAACTCCAAATTTCTTCAACAACTCCATTACATACTTGGTCTGAGAGATGAAGATTCCTTTGTTGCTCTGTTTGCTTTGAAATCCAAGAAAGTATTTTAGCTCTCCAACCAAGCTCATCTTAAATTTGTCCTGCATGACTTTTTCAAATTTCTCACACAAAATATCATTAGTAGCACCATAAATGACATCATCAACATAAATTTGAACGATTAAGAAATCATTACCATCATGTAATAGAAACAGAGTAGTGTCAGCACACCCTTTTTAAAACCATTTCCAATAGATATGAACAAAGATAGTCATACCAAGCTCGAGGAGCCTGTTTAAGACCATATAATGCTTTTTCTAGCTTGTACACATGATTTGGAAATTCATGACTCTAAAAACCAGGGGGTTGTTCAACAAAAACTTCTTCTTTCAGCTCACCATTCAAAAAGGTACTCTTAACATCCATTTGCTTAATTTTAAAACCTTTAAAACAAGCAAAACTTAGCAAAATTTTAATTGCTTCTAATCTAGCCACTGGAGCAAATGTTTCATCAAAATCAATTCCTTCAATTTGATTGTATCCCTTAGCAACCAATCTAGCTTTGTTTCTAATTACATTTCCAGATTCATCAAGTTTATTTTTAAACACCCATTTTGTTCCGACAACTGGATAGTCCTTTGGCCTAGGCACCAAATTCTAGACTTTATTCCTTTCAAACTGGTTAAGTTCCTCTTGCATAGCTAAAATCCAAGATTCGTCATTAAGAGCAATATCATACGAACTTGGTTCAATTTCAGAAATAAAAGCACTATGAATACAAAAAGCATAAGCATTTTTATTGAGAGAGGAATGAGTGCGAGCCCCAGCTGTTGGACTTCCAATAACCAAATCTGGAGGATGGTTGGGTTTGAATTTCAACCTCTCCGCTTCAGCAGTTGCTTTTGCGACTTCTTTGTTGTTTGTCTCAACTACATTGCTTTCTTTTTCATCTTCTTGCACACCACCTTCATCTTTATCACTTTCTAAAGCTATCTCCGAGTCTGATTCGTTGAACTTCACATTAATGGTATCCACAATTGTTCTTGATTGCTTATTGAAGATTCTGTAAGCTTTGCTCCTTGAAGAATAACCCATGAAGATCCCATTGACTGTTTTTGGCTCAAACTTTCCAAGCTGATCTCCTGTGTTCAGAATATAACAAGGACATCCAAAAACTCTAAAATATGAGATGTTAGGCTTTTTGTCAGACCACAGTTCATATGACATTTTATTAAGTGTTGGTCTAATCATGACTCTATTCATTACATAGCATGAAGTATTAGCTGCCTCAGCCCAGAAGGTTTGAGGTAATTTATATTCACATAACATAGATCCAGCCATCTCTTGCAATGTACGATTTTTCCTTTCGAGCACCCCATTTTGTTGAGGTGTTCGAGGAGCAGAAAATTCATGTTTAAAACCATTTTCTTCACAGAATTTTTCAAAATCTAAATTTTCAAATTCACCTCCATGATCACTGCTCAAGGTTTTAATTGAAACACCTTTTTCATTTTGAAAAAGTTTTGAAAACTTTGAAAAATAATCAAATGTTTCAGACTTTTTGGCTAGAAAATAAACCCATGGAAATCTAGAGTAATCATCAACCAATACATAATAATAACGTTTACCGTTTAAACTAGCAGTATCAGTTGGTCCAAACAAATCCATATGAATCAATTCAAGTACACGAGAAGTACTAACAACATTCTTTGAATGAAATGACGAGCGAGTAAGTTTAGCCATGGAGCAAGCCCTACACAATTTGTTACTTTTAAATTTCTGATGAGGTAAACCTCTGACAAGCTCATTCGTTTCTAGTTTTCCAAGGAGATGCATACTATCATATGCTAGTCTTCTATGCCATAGGACCGCTTCTTCCTCAGTGGCAATCAAACATCTAGAAACAGTTACATCATCAAAAGAGAGCATATATACATATTTCCTTTTCTTTTGCCAGTAAAAACAACTTTTCCAGTGGATGTATCGATTATTTTGCAAATTTCACTGTCAAAAACTACATTCATTCCTTTGTCACATAGTTGACTTAAGGAAATAAGGTTGTGATACAGATTATCGACATATAAGAATCAGCTAAGGCAAAAATGTTGTTACCTACTTATCCCTTACTAATAATCTTACATTTGCTGTTGTCACCTAGTGTCACACTCCCACCTTTATACCTTTCTAGGCTAAGGAACAGTCTTTTATCTCCCGACATATGTCTGGAGCAATCTGAATCCAAATACCATTTTTATTGCTCCTTAGCCCGCCAACATACCTACATAAGAAGAGAAGAGGATGACACAGAGAGGCTCCTAGGTCCAAGAATATTAGTGGCAGAAGAATGATGAAAACAAGAGTCTTTTGGAATCCATATTTGTTTTGTCCTTTCATTTGTGTTCCAGAAATTATTGTAATTATGTGCCAAAATCTTGGGAACCCAAACTCTAGTGAATTTCCTGATTTTATTCCTATCTTTACAATTTTCAAGGTTATGCCCAATTTCCTTACATTTTAAACATTTAGAAAAAATGCTTCTACCTTTTGCATTGTCACTCACAGTCACATCATTTTGTATCTTTCCAAAACCTAGTCCTTTTCTGTTGTTAGCAAACAATTGATTTCCTAGCAACATTTTAAAGGACGTTTGTCCAATTGAAAATTTATTTAAGGTGATTTCAAGATCCTGGACTCTGGTTCTTAGTTCTGTATTTTCATCCACAAGTGAAGTGCATTTTTTAATGAAATTCTCTCTCTTAATCTTATCAGTTTCTTTCAATGTAAAATTTTCTTTTTCAAGATTTACAATGGTGGATTTGAGAGTTGATAGTTCTAAATTTTTTATTTTGAGTCTTTCTACTTTTGCTTTTAGTGTATCAATGATTTCAGAAAGATGTTTACACATTAAAAACAAGTCATCATAACTGTATACCTCAGTCGATTCCTCTCTATCATCTTCTGGATCAGATTTTGCCATAAAGCATTGGTTACTTTCTTCCTCGCTGCTATCTGAGTCTTCTTCTCCTTCCTCGTCATCCCAAGTTATAGAAATGGCTTTCTTTTTCTTCTTGTTTCTTTTGTGCTGAAGAAGGGGACAGTTTGGTTTCAGATGTCTAGGCTTCTGGCAGTAATAGCAAAGTGGTTCCTCATCTGAATTGTCAGAGTTCTTCAGCTTGTTGGATTTTGATTTGTTTCTTCGAGATTTGAATTTGCTCCATTTCGCGATTTGTCTGACGACCATTGCAAGCTGTTCAATGGAGTCTTCGCCATCGCTGTTGACAGTATTGGACAAAGCAATTGATTTCTTCTTCAGATCAGAGTTGTTGCGATCTTCTCGTGATTTTAGCTCCATTTCATATGTCATTAAATTTCCAACAAGCTCCTCCATGCACAGCTTACTCAGATCCTTTGATTCTTGAATAGCTGTGACTTTTGCCTCGAAATTTGTCGGTAGATCACGTAAAATCTTCCTCACAATTTCAACTTCAGTAAAAACTTTTCCAAGGGCTCTAGCATTGTACACTAGCACGGAGAAATGTCCATACATGTCCTTGATACTCTCATCCTTCTGCATAGTGAAGTTTTCGTACTCATTGCTGAATAGTGCAAGACGAGATTCTTTCACTTGCGATGTTCCTTCGTGAGTGACCTCCAAAGTATGCCAGATTTCCTTAGCAGTGTTACAATGAGAAATTCTGTTATATTCAGTTTTATCTAAAGCACAAATCAAAGCATTCATGGCTTTAGAATCAATATAGTACTGTTTCTTATCATTTGCATCCCACTTTTCTTTTGGTTTAAGCACTTCAATGTCATTAACAACTACAGTGGGTGGTTTATAACTAGTCTCAGTGATATCCCAGACATCATAGTCAACAGATACAAGATAAATTTTCATGCTAGCTTTCCAATACGCGTAATCACTACCATTAAACACGGGTGGTCTAGCAATAGACCGTCCTTCAGAAAAAGCATTATTCATTGATGTCATGACTCTAGAGTTAAATATAAATTGGCTCTGATACCAATTGTAGGATCGATAACAACCCTAGTGAGGGGGTGAATAGGGTTTTTAACAAAAATTAAAACAAACACAGAGATACAAAAAAAGTAATGGAAAATCACATGCAGAGATACCCAACTTTGGAAAACTGTGCCTACTGCTGCCTTTCTAAGATTTCTACTAGGAGTTACAAACAGACCCCGCTTACAATCCTATGTAAACTTGCAACTCCTGCTCCGGTCTAACCCCAAGCTCAAAATCCTAGACTGGCTTGTGTACCCTAGAACAGATTTTCCCAGACTACAGACCAGTAATATGTATACCTAGTTTTACAAAGAAACTAGAAAAAGAAATGTTGCTGAAAACAAATTGCATTTGACAAAATACAAAGGAAAATTAAAAAGAGAAGCAAAAACAAAAGCACCCCCTTTTAATAACTTGGCTTAGCCAAACCAACATAGGGCGGCCCGCTCATCTCTTCACTTATCCGATGTCATCTCTTTTTCTTTGTGTATCTGAAATGGCGGCAGTGTAAGATTTAGGGTTTCTGGAAAAATGAGATTCCTTGCTTCGATTCTCTTCTGCAGATCTGAGTCGATTGGTTTTAACTTGTAGCTTGATTCTGCAGTGTTCTCTCTTTCGATCAAACAAGTAAGCACTTTGATTTTGTGATCAGGGCTTTCGATTTTTCTGCGTAAATGTTTTGTATCCATGTCGATGATAAAGAGTGTGTTTATATAGGGGTTTTTCAATCCTAATCTCTGATTTCTCGTTAATGACTTGCCCCTTTTGATTTTGGAATATTCGGATCGAAATTGTTTTCTCTGAAAACCTGTTGTCCAAAAAACGATTGGTTTTGAAAACTTTCTATCTTTACTCTTGATTTCCTCTGTTAAATTTATAAATGGAAACATATACAACTGATTTTGTCCACCGTGGCTTTCTTCATTCGATCTTGTTGAAATTGTTTTCTACTTTTGAAAAACAATGTGCTTACTGAAATTAATACTGCTTAGTCACCACATCAAAACCGATTTAATCCAAAAATTATTTTCCACTTATGATATATTAGAGAATTTGAGAAAGGAATTGAAAATGGGGATTTAAAATCTTTCCAAGAACAACACACACATACTGATTTCGTTTAGCATAGGAGAAAAACCTGTTTATTGTTTATCTTCCACGTTACATGTCATGTTTGCTACATTTTGTGGCAATACTCTTATCTATATACTCTTGTATACTTACACTTGATGATGCCATTGCATTTAAACTTTGTCTTGATCACTAATACTTCACCCAGATCATAATCACCATCACTTTGACATAGCACACACCCAACTGAAACTGTTTTTCCACTGTCATGTATATGCAACCCATATTGATTTATAATGCATTGCTGAACTGTTTAGCTTTGACATGCATGTGCATACCCTGTTTTGAAAGCACTTGAGTCATACTGTACATTTCTGAACCATGCTGCTAGCCTTGTTTATGCACAATACTGAACCATCATCCAATGCACTCTTCACAATGCTGAGGCATGATTTTTGAGCTGATTGTTTTGCACTGATCAGTTTAGCTGCTGAACCACTTCATGCTTGGCCTTGTTTTTGACTGGCCTAATCACTTGTGCATTCATGTTCAAATATGTTGTAGCTCCATCACCATGCTTTAGCATCTCTATTTTGGCCCTGTCTCATCTGTATTTGTTGTGTGTGAACTACACTGTTGTTGCTTGTGTTAACATGCATGTATTAGTGTTGCTATATTTGATGACTATACATTTGAAACTGCCATGACACTTTGCTGCACAATCGTTTGCTGTCTCGACTATGACTTAATCATTTTGTCCATGCTGTCGTGTTGATTACACCATGTATACACTGATTTGCTACTTTTTTCTTTGTAATTGCTGCCATGTGCCACACTGTTTTGAGTTTGTTACTTCTCCTGTGATTTTTAACTTGTCTTGTGATTTTTAATCATTTTGGACCACCAACTGGGTATGTCAGTTGGATATATACTATTATCTATTAATTAACCGGCTGTGTAGCCCCGCGCTACATATCCGTTTGCTCTAAAAAAAATCTGTACTGTGTTGAGGCTGGTCAAAATCAGCTGGTTCGGATCCGCAAGCCAGTATGGTTATGGCGTGGCTGTTCAAGTCTGAAAGATGATGAGAAAAACACACAGAGAATCTGAGACAAAAATAAAATTAAAAAATAAAATTTTATTTGTTCAGTATTTATTTTAGTTCCAGTGCACTGTGTGTATTTTCTTTTGTGTGACAGGTTTCAGGATGATGCAACAGGAGCTGGGATAGTAAGAGTGTGCAGAATAGAATTTGTCTAGCAGAGAGTTGTGTATGATGTGTAAAGAAAGTTGAGAGTTGTAAAGACATTTGTATTGAGTTTGTATAGATGAGAGTTCAAGACGAATTTGTACTGAAATGATTTGTGAAATAAAATACATATATTGAATAATTGATATATGTATAAATTTTTCAGTTCTCGTGTAAGAGCACCATTAAACATATATATATATATATATATTTTTTCAGTTTCAAACACATACGTTTGTAATCATCAAACAAAAAATCATAGATTCAACTTAATTTGGCCTAAATTTACCATACATTCACATAATGGTTTTATTATATAACAAATAATTATACAACACAACCACCAATCAGCAATCATTTAGTCGATTATCTTTTCAAATTCATAACATTGATATATAGTCAAAAACCACATTTTTTGTGCTAGATCACAATAATAAGCCCTATCTAGTTTTGGTTCTCACACCAGTCAATTGGAATCATATAGAAATCCCACTTTCGAAACTCGAACATAAATACTGATGATGTCTAGACATCACCAAAATTATCCCAGAGCGACTAGAGTATGATACTATATCAATCCAGTATGTTAAAACTTCGAATATACGTTTGCAAGGCGTATATGCAAAATCTTTATATATTGGATTGTCCAAATCAATTTAAAATAAATATTCAAATACGTATAATACGATTGAAATTTTCAAAACAAAAATTGTTTTCATTTTAAAAATATACTCTTCACACTTGTTCTAGGATACTACTGATCCAATCTCTAACGAGTCATTCTTATTGGATATTACAAATCCAATCTCTGATGAATTCTTTCGTATGAATCTATTGTGGCTTGTTCTCGAGCTCTGTAAACCAGAGCTCTGATACCAGCTAAAACGACCCGAACTTCCCCGTGAAGAAAAGCCCGAATTGCTTTGAGGACAAGACGAATTAGAACACAAATAGAAGAACATTTCACCGTTTATTACAACAATTCCATCAGAATATACAGAGTATGAATAAATATTACACAACAGAAAAATATCAAAGATTTAAATTACATTACATAGCAGCGGAAAATAATACAAAACACAACTGAAAGAGATAAACGGATACAGCGCTTTCCGGATATTGTTCCAGCTGGAAATCAGGATCCTGTGAATATAAATCTGCAAAACCAAAACTACTAGCTGCCCATGTGGAAAATAAGGGCACCCAGAGTTTAGGTTAAAACAATAAACTTTAGGTCAGTCATGTGACTGGTGTGAGAACTAAAACAATTAGTAAATCTTTACTTCAAAAATAAAGTAAATCAAGGGACTACGCCGTATAACACGGAACGGGTTTCCTCCCAAGAATACCAGTGCATAAAACAAACAGCGTAATGCTTTTTGGAAAAGTGAAGCTATTATAAGACTCAGGTCCCATCACACAATGCAACGCAAGCCGGAGGATAGAGTTTTACCTTATAATAGCCAAGCATGCTTGGTACGTTTAAAACAAATCATTTTGATACTATTATAGTGTAAAGTGTATGAAAACAACTTCAAATATAAATGTATCAATCATAGACGACATAGTGCCCCATACCACTATGTCACCATACTAGGCTCTAAAAATGTAACACCCCACCTCCGCCAATGCCACTCTTGCAAGCACACTAGCTTTGGAGGGGCGTTAAACCAGGTAAACATGCATGCAGATATCACAAGACAGAACATATAGAAGTAGAAACAGAGTAAATAAAGCAGCGGGTAAAAAAACTAACATTTCAAAACCATAGTCAAGTTACATCAAAGTACTTGGTCATTATTTTCCACAAAACAAAGTCTAGAAACATAAACTGAAAACTGGAAAGAAAATCATAAAGTAACTATCCCCAAGGTAGGATAAAGCCATAGCAAGCTCAAGTCCGAACCGTACATGAGCTATCCAGAAAAGCAGCTAAAGATCCAAGCTAGGTGCTAGTGTTCCCACCCTGTAAACCTGGGGGGGGGGGAACGAAAGAAAAGAGGCGAAAGAAAATGGGTCAGTCAAAAGACTGGTAAGTCCTATCTACTATTAGTATAAAAACTAATAAAGTTAACTGGACATGTAAAACAGAGATGAAACATAGGGTGATAACTGGCATGGTGAAAAGTTAACAAGATAGATCAAGTGTGGCACCGCATATACAAGGTTAAGTTTTGCACCAAGTGTACTAGTATTTCCAACCCATGTCAGGTATAAACAAGAAGTGACCCCTTGGCCCAATCTTGGCCCAATATCACGAGATGACCTAAATCAAGGTCCAACAACCCGGTCTAGTCGATCGGCTCCCTAAAAGCCTAACTCGTCAAGTGTCGGTGTCATACGGCCCAATCACGAAGTGTAGTCAAACTGTGCTAGGTCCACCCTAGGGTGTATCAAGCCCTAGGGTGCCAACCACGGACACAAATCAAGCACGCATAGTCTAAACCTACTGGTGCCCGTGTCTGCTTTTTCAACTCCGGACTATGTGCATGACCATAGTCCGCCTGAACCTACACCGACGCACCTACTCAGCCGTCGTTTTGGTCGCTTACATGTCAGCCCAGTAATCGTGCCCCACCCTAGCCTAGTCCCTAGGATACCATGATACAACCAAGAGGGTTACTGGTGAAAAGGACCACGTAACTAGGGTTTCTAACGGGTTAAGCATGGTTAACCCTATCCAATCAAGTACCAAGTCGGTTAAGTGTACCCAAGGTTCATGACTTAACCCTACTAACCCATCGTGTTTAATTGGTTAAGTATTCAAGCGGTCCATGACTTAACCCTATCATGTGGCATTAATTAATTTAATGCACCCAACCTCTCACATTAGACCTTGTTGTGGTTACTAGTTAAGCCGGGCGGGTCCGGGTAGCTTTACACCACAACTTAGTCTAACCTCGGGTTTCAAGTGCGACATGACCAACTACTCACATTGGGTCCTATTGCTTGTAGCCACTAGTTAAGCCGGTCGGTTCCGGGTAGATTTATGCTACAAACTCAACCCAACCTCGAGTTGGCCATTCTCATGTTTTCTAGAAGTCATGTCCAAGTTCATGTTTCAAGCATAATCACATGTCATATTTCATGTCATCTTTTCAAGTCACGTTTTTATGTCATTCTAGTTTACCCATAACGTAACCCCATCGCATGTAAGTTCGCATAAACGCAAATAGATCTCAAAGAGGGAACTTAGAAGCATGACATAATTAATAAGGTTTGGGCTACAAGTTAAACATAGTGGCATATGAGGCAAATGTGTTCATAAACTTGCATATTACATTTTAGGCCTCAAAACATGCATGATATCAACTTTAGCAAAATAGATGAAACATGGTCATAAATGACATAGGATGATAGCAAGTGATTCGCATATAACATCATATGCAAGATAAAATAAGGTTTATGAGGGTTTCTATGTTGCTTTATGCAACATTTCAAATCAAAGCTCATAGCTTTTTATGCACAAAGTCAAGGTGATAGCTTTACAAACATGCATAGAATAAATCTATGCATAACATGATAGAATCAAAGCACAAATCATACTTAGGCCCAAACTCAAACTTGCAACATGTCATATTTAACTTCATAGTTAGAATCTAAGAGTAGTATAGGGCTTACAATGCTATGAAGACTTATAAAATAAAAATAAGATTGAGACGAAGCCACTAGCAACTCTAAAAACCCCCAAATAGCAAGCTCCAATGAAAACCCTTGAGAAATAAGAAGAAGATCCTTGCTTTGATGAAGAAAGATTGAACTTTGGCCTTGAATCAAACTTAGAAACTCTCAAACAAGCTTAGGAACTCTCATATGAATGAAGATGGAGACTATGACAAGTGGGTGGAGGCCATGATTAAACATTTTGGCATAATCTAGTTGTAGGTTTGATTTATGATGGTTTAGGCTAGGTATTAGGGTCCTTTTATAGAAGTTTAGGTTAGTTTAGGCCATAGGATTAACCCTAATTCAGATCTGAGCCTTTAAAATCCGTCACAAGCCTCCATACATGTCTTGAGAAACAAGTCAGGAGCACCCATGCCAGATTGGCCGACCACCCAAGTCGACAGGGGTGTCGACTGGGCAGTCGACACCACCTGGGGTGTGTCGACTCCCAAGTCGACTTGGGTGTGGCGAGAGTTTTTCCCGCCTGTTCTGCTTGGCTGAATTTGAATTTGAATCTGTTTTTAAACTTGAATTTTCTGAAAAACTTCTATGGGCCATAACTGGGTCATACGGACTTCGATTTTCGAAAACTCGGACTCTATTTCGCGTATTTTTCCGAGACGAACGCAATGGCACAGCCCGTTTCCCTTGATTCAGATTTTATCCTTTAATTCTGCCTTTATTTATGTTATAACTTGTTATTCAAAATACGGGTTGTTACATCCTCCCCACCTTAAAGGATTTCGTCCCCGAAATCTCTAAGTTAGGAAGAACGTATCCTACCATCCATCATCCATCTACTCAAAACATCATCCACAAGCAGTCATTGTCCTTAAAAGATTCTAAATGCTGTATGATCATATGCGAAAGGTGTGTGTATATGTACTTGTCTAATGCGAAAATCAGGCGGTTACTGATTCAGTAAACCTCCTTAATGCAAAGTATGTTAGTGAAATGAGTCCATATGTATGCAAATTCCTAACATAATTTATAATCTCTACATGAGTGCACATAACATTCATCCATATGCAACATCCACGTGATAGCATAACAAGTTTCAGCCATGAATAAGTATGAGCAATCATGCATATGCAATATGAAAGTGTGTGAGCCGATCTTAGTGCCTAATGTGTATCATGCATCCACGAGTATCCACTTGCAACCACTTGCAACCACTTGCAAACATCAAGCATAACATGTTTCAAATACATGTTTCATCCAAAGGGTTTCTACCTAAGGTACTCATGACAAGGTTAACGAAGTTACAAGATAAACAGGATAAACATGGATAGCAAAAAGGAAGATATGCTAAAAAGGAAAAGAGATCGAGAATGTACCCTCAAAAAGAAATGGATAAAGCCCACGCATCTTCTCCTCGGTTTCCCAAGTTGCATCCTCTTCGGCTTCACTCCACTGAACTTTCACCAATTTGACTTCTCGATTTCTTAGCTTCTTGATCTCCGTTCCCAAGATACGAATCGGAGCTCTCCTCAAGGTTGCCTCTTTCTCTACCTCCACGTCTTCAAGAATGCTAGGTTCAACCACCTCAGCGGACTCATGTAGGCACTTTCGGAGATGCGAGACATGAAAGACATTATGCACTCCGACCAGCTTCTCGGGCAGTTCCACCTTATAAGCCATCTTCCCAATTCTCTCTATGATAGGGAAGGGTCCTACGAACCTTGGTGCCAGCTTCCCAACTGCTCCAAAACGAACCACATTACGCAAAGGAGAAACCTTCACGAAAACCATATCTCCAACTTCGAATTCAAATCTGTCCTTCGCTTGTTAGCATAGGATTTCTGTCTGTCTTGGGCCGCTTTCATCCGTCTTCTCACCAATTGAACTTTCTCGGATGTGTCCCGTATCATATCGGGCCCAAGTATAAGCCTATCCGTTGTCTCCCACCAACAAGATGGTGACCTACACGGCCTCCCATACAGAGCTTCAAATGGTGCCATCCCTATGCTAGCTTGATAGCTATTATTATAAGCAAACTCTACAAGAGGGAGGTGGTCTTCCCAAGTACCACCAAAGTCAAGAACACAAAGCCTCAAGTGATCTTCTAGCACTCTATTCACCCTTTCGGTTTGGCCATCCGTCTGGGGGTGATAGGCTGTACTTAGATTCAATCGCGTACCCATCGCTTCTTGCAAACTATTCCAGAACTGGCTAGTGAAGATTGGGTCACGATCGCTAACTATGCTAGAAGGAACTCCATGCAATCGCACTATCTCTCGAAGATAAACAGATGCTAGCCATGATGCGGTCCTCTTGCTCTTCACTGGAATGAAATGAGCACTCTTCGTAAGTCTATCAACTATGACCCATATGCTCGTATTCCCTTTCCTTGACCTAGGCAATCCATCCACAAAATCCATAGAGATACTTTCCCACTTCCATTGCGGGACCTCCAATGGATGTAATAGCCCACCGAGTTTCTTCGACTCGGCTTTCACTTGTTGGCACACCATGCACTTTGAAACATACTCTGCCACATCCTTCTTCATTCCAGCCCAAAAGAAAATGCGCTTCATGTCCCTGTACATCTTATCTCCTCCAGGATGTATAGTCATCTTCGAGTGATGCGCTTCTTCGAGAACTTTATGCACCAAGTCTCCTACTTGTGGAACGCATAGCCTTCCATCACGCCTTAGCCAACCCTTGTCATCAATAGTATATCTAGCAAGGTGACTAGACGTCTCACCACGAATCAACTTGTCCATCATCTCGACTATCTGCGGATCTTCCTTCTGCGAAGTCCCTACTTGATCAAGAAGTATAGGTCTAAGCTCAAGAGATGCTAACGAACCCGTCATCGACTCAACAGCTGTTGTGAAATCAAAGGTCGCCAAGAACTCTAGGCTCCTCATCTCAACAAACAAGGGACTCAAAGTCAACCTACTTCTGCTTAGTGCATCTGCCACAACATTACCCTTGCTAGGGGTATAAGCTATCTCGAAGTCATAAGATGCCAAGAATTCCTTCCACCTTTGCTGCCTTAGATTCAGATCTTTCTGCGAGAAGAGGTACTTGAGCGACTTATGATCAGTATATAACTCAAACCTTTCGCCTAGAAGATAGTGGCGCCAGGATTTGAGTGCAAAGACGATCGCCGCCAACTCCAAATCATGAGTGGGATAGTTCTTCTCATGAACTTTAAGTTGCCTACCCTCATAACATATCACTCTTCCTTCCTGCATCAGAACAGCACCTAACCCCGTGCCACAAGCATCGGTGTACACGGTAAACATCTTACCGCCATCGGGTAATGCCAAAACTGGAGCTGTAGTAAGGGCCCTCTTGAGCCTTTGAAAAGCAAGCTCACACTCTACGTCCCATGCAAAGACTAAGTTCTTCTTCGTCAACTTAGTAAGAGGGGCTGAAATCTTAGCGAAGTCCCTGATGAACTTCCTATAGTAGCCCGCCAGACCGAGAAAGCTTCTTACTTCGGTTGCATTCCTAGGAGTCTTCCAGTCTTGAACCGCAACCACTTTCGCGGGATCCACAGCTATGCCTTGCTTAGAAATTATATGTCCAAGAAACCGAACTTCCCTTCTCCAAAAATGGCATTTGGAGAACTTGGCTTTCAACTGATGAGCCCTCAGCGTATCCATCACTTCCTTGAGGTGTCTAGCATGCTCTTCCTCATCCTTTGAGAAGATCAGAATATCATCCACGAAGACAACCACAAACTTGTTGAGGAACTCTCTGAACACCCTACTCATCAAATCTACGAAGTAGGCGGGTGCATTAGTCAAACCAAATGGCATGACAAGCCATTCAAAGAATCCATCTGGAGTCCTAAACGCAGTCTTATCGATACTATCCTCAGCCACTCTAAGCTGATGGAATCCGGTGGCTAGATCGAGCTGAGAGAAAACAGAAGCACCAACAAGCTGGTCAAAGAGGTCATCAATCCTCGGTAACGGGTGCCTATTCTTCTTTGTCAGCTTGTTCAACTCTCGATAATCAACACATAGACGAAGCGAACCATCCGCCTTAGTATCGAATACCACAGGAGCACCCCATTCAGAAATGCTTCGCCTAATAAAAATTTTCTCAAGCAACTCCTTGATTTGCTTACTGAGCTCCCTTCTTTCGCGTGGGGCCATGTGCCTAATGGGCAATGAAACTGGCTTGGCATTATCAACAAGATAAATACGGAAATCTATCTCTCGTTTAGGGGGTAACCCCTTAACCTCTTCAAAGACATCAGGATATTCTAGAACCACCCTTACAGATTGCAGATCATCGATGGACGAGTCAAGAGATTCAAGATAACATAACATGACGGGATCTAGCGGGTTGCAAGAAATCTCTAGGGTATTACTGAGGCGAGTCATGAGCCTCACCACCCTATGCTCACAATCGAGGATGGCTCCATAATCCATGCCCAAAATCAACCCGTATCCCGTGAATCCGAGAACATAAGCATTACACGTGAATTCTACGGTCAAGATAGAAATCCTCAAATCCATACAAATCATAGATAGATGGACGGAGCCCCCAATTGGATTTGAAACACTAACGGGATCCTCAACTAGACTAGTACTTAGGTGCAAACTTTCAACAATGTCAGAAGAAATAAAGGTATGCGATGCGCCAGAATCGAATAAAGTGCGAACAGGAAAATCAGAAATATAAACAAGGCTTTCTACAGAAATACTACCTCGGTCCTGAACTGGAGCAGTGTTGAGAGCATGCACTTGCCCTCCAGAAGGTCCTGCACGCTGAGTCTGCCCTTGCCCTTGTCCTTGCTTCTTGGGGCAATCCTTGCTAAAGTGTCCAGTCTCTCCACAATGAAAGCATTCGCCCAACTTCCTCTTCTTCTTTCTGCAATCTTTGGCTATGTGCCCAACAATCCCACGGAAGTTGCATTTCTCTTGGGTCCTTTGCCTTGTTGTTGTTGGCCTTATTGCCCTTGTTGTTCTGATTGCTCTGATTCCCTCCCCACTTGGAGTCCGCCTTCTTGGTTTGAGTCTCATTAGGCTTGACTTCTTTATTGCCATTCTTATCGTCTCCTTGAAACAATGCCATGTCCATTAGGCCTTCAAAAGTGGCCCCCATGGGTATATGAGACAGGGTTAAACCTTGTAATGGCTCATTCAACCCTCGTGCAAAGCGTAAAGCCTTCTTTTGGGGAGTATTAACCATGTCCAAACCGAATCGAGCAAGCTGGTTAAACTTATTCACATACTCCCTCACTGTCATGTCCCCTTGCTTCAAAGATATAAACTTCTCCAATTGCAGATTTGCCTTAGCAGATGATAGAAACTTAAGCCCAAACCTCGTCCTAAAGTCGGCCCAAGTCTCTATATGCCTAGTAGCATTGGTGACCTCCCACCAATAAGCAGCTTCTTCTTTCAATAGCCATGCTGCCAACAGAACTTTTCTACGGTCTTCCACATCAAAGATGGCGAAGAGATCTTCAGTTTCTTTCAACCAATTTCGTGCCTCAACAAAAGTCTCCGTCCCAATAAAATTCTTGCCACCCATCGGCTTAAAGTCTTTGCAAACCTTTGCGAAATCTGCTTGTGGATGCTGAGGAGGAGGAGGAACCACAGTTACAGTGGGAGTGTTTGCTGGGCCCACATCGTTGGCCCTAGCTTCCAAGTACCTCCGGAACCATCCGGGAATAGTTACTCCCTCGGGAAGGTTAAGATCGGCCATGCTGGAAAAAGAAAAAGATAGATTAAGAACGAGGAAACGAAGGATAGTGCTAATGGCTTTTGGGGAATAGCCTTTTAAAATAAACTAGACTTTTCTTGGAAAATACTTAATTGGTTTTGAAAATAGTTTTTCAAAAAGAATTTTTAAAACTTTTGTCCGGTCTAGTAAAACCTTATGCTCTGATACCAAATGTAACACCCCACCTCCGCCAATGCCACTCTTGCAAGCACACTAGCTTTGGAGGGGCGTTAAACCAGGTAAACATGCATGCAGATATCACAAGACAGAACATATAGAAGTAGAAACAGAGTAAATAAAGCAGCAGGTAAAAAAACTAACATTTCAAAACCATAGTCAAGTTACATCAAAGTACTTGGTCATTATTTTCCGCAAAACAAAGTCTAGAAACATAAACTGAAAACTGGAAAGAAAATCATAAAGTAACTATCCCCAAGGTAGGATAAAGCCATAGCAAGCTCAAGTCCGAACCGTACATGAGCTATCCAGAAAAGCAGCTAAAGATCCAAGCTAGGTGCTAGTGTTCCCACCCTGTAAACCTGGGGGGGGGGGAACGAAAGAAAAGAGGCGAAAGAAAATGGGTCAGTCAAAAGACTGGTAAGCCCTATCTACTATTAGTATAAAAACTAATAAAGTTAACTGGACATGTAAAACAGAGATGAAACATAGGGTGATAACTGGCATGGTGAAAAGTTAACAAGATAGATCAAGTGTGGCACCGCATATACAAGGTTAAGTTTTACACCAAGTGTACTAGTATTTCCAACCCATGTCAGGTATAAACAAGAAGTGACCCCTTGGCCCAATCTTGGCCCAATATCACGAGATGACCTAAATCAAGGTCCAACAACCCGGTCTAGTCGATCGGCTCCCTAAAAGCCTAACTCGTCAAGTGTCGGTGTCATACGACCCCATCACGAAGTGTGGTCAAACTGTGCTAGGTCCACCCTAGGGTGTATCAAGCCCTAGGGTGCCAACCACGGACAAAAATCAAGCACGCACAGTCTAAACCTACTGGTGCCCGTGTCTGCTTTTTCAACTCCGGACTATGTGCACGACCATAGTCCGCCTGAACCTACACCGGCGCACCTACTCAGCCGTCGTTTTGGTCGCTTACATGTCAGCCCAGTAATCGTGCCCCACCCTAGCCTAGTCCCTAGGGTACCATGATACAACCAAGAGGGTTACTGGTGAAAAGGACCACGTAACTAGGGTTTCTAACGGGTTAAGCATGGTTAACCCTATCCAATCAAGTACCAAGTCGGTTAAGTGTACCCAAGGTTCATGACTTAACCCTACTAACCCATCGTGTTTAATTGGTTAAGTATTCAAGCGGTCCATGACTTAACCCTATCTTGTGGCATTAATTAATTTAATGCACCCAACCTCTCACATTAGACCTTGTTGTGGTTACTAGTTAAGCCGGGCGGGTCCGGGTAGCTTTACACCACAACTTAGTCTAACCTCGGGTTTCAAGTGCGACATGACCAACTACTCACATTGGGTCCTATTGCTTGTAGCCACTAGTTAAGCCGGTCGGTTCCGGGTAGATTTATTGTAATAACCCGGAAAATCTGAGCCAGTTTAAATTTTTTATTTTGGCAATTTTAGCGAATTTTGAATATTTAAAATGAATTATTTTAAATAATAACGATGAATAATGTCTTGAATTGAATTCGACGTATATATTATATACGTCGTCGTTAGAATATAAATAATTATATATAATTATAAATATAATTGAAAATGGCGCGGTAGTTCGATAATTCGATTTCAAACTTCAATTGAATGTACCGGGTGCAAAACAATCCGGATTTTAGCGAAACCAAAAACATTAGGATCTATTTGATAATATCTTTCCAACGAATCCGACAAATCGAAATTTCATAGCGGGAATCAAAAGATATGTCCAGTTGAAAATTCTGAATAGTCGCTATGGAATTCAGGCCCTTAAAAATAGACATTTTGCAAACGACCTCGGATTTCGACGAAACCACTTTTGTTGGATCCGCAGATGTCAAATTATTGCTAGATTCCAAATTTCATAAATTTTCGAATCAATATGTGAGCGTGGAAAAGGAGAACGCGTTTGACCAATTTCAGTTGATTTTAATCAACTGGAAAATGGCCATTTTTCTAACGGTCTCGGAATTCGACGAAACTAGTTTTGTTAGGACCGTATCGTCAATACGAAGCTAGAAAATATTTTTCGGGAATTTATAGAGTTCGTATGTGACCCTGGTAAATTGAAATATATGTTTAAAACATAATATATGATTTAAATGTAAATTCAACGGAAACTGATTGTAACGATCAAATCAGCTTGTGATACATATCCCATTGGGTTCGGAATAGGGGTAAAACGCTATGGACGACAGGCGGTGGGCCTCGTTTTGAGGTCATATGTAAAAGTCAACTTTTTTATAATTAAAATAATTAAAAATTGGAATCCTCTCTCCTCTCCCCATAAATCTCTCTGGCCCCTCCCCCTTTCTGATTTTAAATCGAATTCACAGAGAAAAAAAAAGGAAGAAGAAGGCGCAGCGGCCACCGCGCCCAGGCGTGACGCCACCCACCGCCGACGAGGCTCCCGCCTCGCCCCTCCTCTTCACGTCGCCGTCGCACAGGCGCTCCGCCCTCCCCCTCACCTCCTCGCCTCCAACTCCCTCTCCACGATGAAACCCAAACCCACGCACCGCCAGTCCGACCACCACCGCGGACCCCAAACCCCCCCTTCCTCGAAGTCAATCGCGAGAAGACCCCCCCCCCCCCCCCCGTTTCAGAAATCGCGACGAAACTCCCTCCCCCCCCCGGCTGTAAGTTCTTGACCCATTTTATTTTATTTTATTTTGATTTTTAGTTTATTTAAATCCTTTCATGTAAAGATATTATTTTTAAATCAGTAAAGATATTATTTTTAAATCAGTAAAGATATTATTTTTAAATCAGTAAAGAAATTATTTTTAAAACTGTAAAGTTAGGATTTTTAAAACTGTAAAGTTAGGATTTTTAAAACTGTAAAGTTAGGATTTTTATATTATAGGAAAGTTAAAAATATGATCTTTATATTTTTAAAGTAATAAAAATATGATTTCTATATTTTTAAAGTATTAAAAATATAATCTTTACTATATAGAAGATGTAAAAATATGATTTTTGTTTCTGTAGAGAAGTAAAAATATAATTTTTACATGATAGAAATATTAAAAATAGCATCTTTATATGTGTAGCACTATATTTTTGAAAAGGCGAAATCTATATTTTTGAAATGGAATTTTATCTATATGATAGTATAATAAAAATTTGATTTTTATATATTGAATAGCGAAATAAAAATTCGATTTTTATATATTGAATGACGAAGTAAAAATTCGATTTTTATATATTGAATAGCGAAGTAAAAATTCGATTTTTATATATTGAATAGCGAAGTAAAAATTCGATTTTTATATATTGAATAGCGAAGTAAAAATTCGATTTTTATATATTGAATAGCAAAGTAAAAATTCGATTTTTATATATTGAATAGCGAAGTAAAAATTCAATTTTTATACATTGAATAGCGGAGTAAAAATTCGATTTTTACATATGTAGTGGCTACAGCAACGAAGATGACAAAAATGAGATAACGAAGAAGACTTCTACAAAAGAAGAGTCAAGATGATGGGATAGCTATCTGTGAGAATTTCTCACCTTTCAATTTCTTTCTCTAATTATATATATATATATATATATATATATATATATATATACTAGGATGCAGACGGTGCTTAGTAGCACCCGACACAATCGTCCACAGACCATGGACTTGTTTGTTTGGTTGCATAAATTAGTTAGATGATTTGATTTGAATTTGGTTATTTGGTGATTTTGATTGATGTGTGAATGGCGTGGGCCTTCACTAGACCGGGGATAAGGCTAGGCCTCGTCCCGTTTCTAGTATCATGCCGTTATGCCGCCTAGAAAAATAAAAATATCATTTTGATTTTGTAAATGAACTGAATAAAAATTCATATGTTGAAATAAAATGTTTTATCGTTAAAAATATAATTTTTAACGTGAAGATGAATATAGTGAATGTGAATAAATAAAATATTCATTTACAAACCGGACGGTTTGTTTATGTACACCTATTTGAAGGACATTGATTGGGTCGATAAATTTTACACATCGCCCAACTGCACAACTAAAATCTTTGTTTGATTGCTTGAAACCCCACACGGGTGTTGGGATGAAATTTGAAGTTCACTCATCCTGATTGATTAAATATGTCGATCGATTGATTGACAGGCTGTTATAAGCGTTAGATATTTATATTTGATGCTTATACAGTGTAGTGCACTTTGGTTGATGGTTGATTATTTTCAATGCTATTATATACGTGTGATGTATGAAAAGTCCATATAGTTAACGCTATATGGTAATTGATTGGGCCTCATTCCAATTTAGAAAATAAAGAACAATATAATATAAATGTTCATGTGTTGACTGTACTCATCCGTTGAGATTAGTCATGTGTTGAACGAAATATTTTAATAATAAAATTTACATCTTTATCAATATAATATAAATGTTCATGTGTTGACTGTACTCATCCGTTGAGATTAGTCATGTGTTGAACGAAATATTTTAATAATAAAATTTACTTCTTTATCAATATAAAATAAAGGTTCATGTGTTGACAGTACTCATCCGTTGAGATTAGTCATGTGTTGAACGAAATATTTGAAACGAAATATTTGAGATAGGAATATTTGAAAACGAAATATTTGAAATAGAAATGTTTGAAAAGGAAATGCTTGGAATAGAATATTTGAAAATAGAAATATATGAAGCCGTGTTGATTAGATTGACGCCATTTTGACGTGAACGATATTTATATCGATTTTATTCATTTTAAAATGAATATAAAGTGATTTCGAAATATGAAGCGGTTTCGAAATGAATTGAATAGAAAACGATTTCGAAATGAATTGAATATGAAGCGATTTCGAAATGAATTGAATATGAAGCGATTTCGAAATGAATTGAATATAAAACGATTTCGAAATGAATTGAATATAAAACGATTTCGAAATGAATTGAATATAAAACGATTTCGAAATGAATTGAATATAAAACGATTTCGAAATGAATTGAATATAAAACGATTTCGAAATGAATTGAATATAAAACGATTTCGAAATGAATTAAATATAAAACGATTTCGAAATGAATTGAATATAAAACGATTTCGAAATGAATTGAATATAAAACGATTTCGAAATGAATTGAATATAAAACGATTTCGAAATGAATTGAATAGAAAACGATTTCGAAATGAATTGAATTGAAAACGATTTCGAAATGAATTGAATTGAAAACGATTTCGAGATGAATTGAATTGAAAACGATTTCGAATTGAATCGAATAGAAAACCAATTTGAATTGAATCGAATAGAAAACCAATTTGAATTGAATCGGATAGAAAACCAATTTGAATTGAATCGAATAGAAAACGACTTTGAAACCAATTTGAATTGAATCGAATAGAAAACGACTTTGAAACCGAATTGAATTGAATTCAAATTGAATTGAAATTTGAATTGAACAGAAATGAATTTTAAAACGAATTTATAAAGAAGAATTCAATTTTGCTTTGGATTGAAATGGAAGTTGAAATTGTTTTTGAAACGAATTCAAAACTATTTATAAAATTTGTTTTGAATAGTAATCGACGAAATATATATTATATATATTATATATATAATATAATGGCCTGAATGGAACGCACCGCGCTGCGGCAGTTCGTGAATTTCGACCATTTATTTCAAACGGACATTACGGGAGATCCGACCGTCGGATTCTCCTAAAACCGGAACCGTTGGGTTCGTATCGAAAAGAGCTTTCTAACGAATATTAGAAATTGGAAATCTAACGGTTGGATTTGGAGATACGTCCAAATCAAATTCGAAAAAGGTCGCTGTAAGTGCAGTTCGATGGCCGTTGTTGGAAATCGACTGTACGGGCCTTGATAAAATTATTAAAAATATCAATAATTTGTGTAGAATCATAAGAAATGATTTGAGAAAAATTGGGGTGAAAACTCCATATTTGAAAAGATAAAAATGGATTTTTATCGAAATGAACTAGGTTGAACTCAATTTAAAACCCGATTTTTTTTGTTTTTAAATAAATAAATTAGATTTAAAAAGGGGTTTTAAATAATCAGAATTCCTAATATACTTGATTTGAGTTGAACTAGAATTGATTTGTGGGTTTATCGTGAACTGTGTTTTAAACAACACTAGTTCTTTAACCCGATAACAAATAGAATGTGATTTGGGTTTGTCGTGAACTGTGTTTTAAATAACACCTAGTTCTTTAACCCAGTAAAAGGAGTTTTAACGAATCTGCAATTAGGTCGAAATGTGAATCTATAATCTAAATTATCAAATTTAGAAATGAGCGAGAATGGAGTATCGCCAGTTTTGCTCCAAAGCGATAGTTAAATCTTTAATTAGATTTGAACGTGAAATGGTAATTAATTTTACCGATAACACCATAGTATTAGATATGGAGTATTACCAGTTTTGCTTCATGGTATGAATAGTTTGGGATTGGGAAATAAAATAAATAATTACTTCGTTGTGGTTCGCTAATCTCGACTAGTTTGAAAAACCATAATTTGGTTTGAAATGACATCCAAAGGAAGATTAAAGGATAAATTTTAAAGAATTTATCTTGGATAAAATTAATGGGAACCTTTCCCTAATGAATTGGAATGAGGCGTATGTTGTGTTTGTGTAACATTTGTTTTTAATATACGCGGGTTGTTCGGAAAGTCCGGGTTTATACCCATTCTGAATAACGGATTCGACGATATGTCGAAGATGAAGACGGTGGTCGAAGACCGGAAGTCTTCACATCGTGTGGATGATTACTGATGATCCTGATTGGGCTGTACACCCAAGAGGATGGAAATAGTTGGTGGTCGTCCAGACGTACTTGGAGATGGATGGATATGCGAGGAAAGTGCCTCCGGTTTCGTTCAGACCCAGAACGAACTTGTAAATGGATTGTGTGTCTGACATTGGATTTTATTCCGTGTTGATTGATTTCTATTAAATATACATCTGTTTGGTGGCGGAGAATTTATTCTCTTGCTTAACGCCCTTCTCTGAGATGTACGAGCTTAGAGGTTATATATCGATAGATATCAATCGCATGGCATGAATTGCCTGTGTGGCACGCTAAGATGCAATGATCAAGGCTTTTGTTGAAAAACAGAGTCTTGTGGTTGATGATCAAAACACGGCCTACGTGGCAGCTTTGTGTATAACGTGAATTCGCGAGCCTCACACCTCGGTATGAGTCAAAAACGGGATACGGACTGCAGGGAGAGCACGACGTTTCTTTCTAGCTTTGGTGGTGTCAGTGACTTACCAGCCCTGACATTTATATACTTTTCACCTTTGTGGTTGTTGGATGAGGCGCCTCGATTTTAGGTCTGTAAGGACCGGGAAACGTGTGTTCAGGCATAATTAATCCTCTAACGTAAGTGAGGACCGGCCCTGAAGATCCAGGATTGCCCAGAGTGTTTAGTCCTGAGACATTTGCTAGAGTGTCTCGAACACAGAGAGGAGCTTGCCCCTTGCCTCGACTCATGACGGAAATCCAATTTCCAATACGTGTATTGCGGTTTTAATTGTAGAACTAGTATGGCGACATGATATATGGTACCCATGCCGTCTATGATTTATATTTATGATTGAAATTGTTTTGACACTATACACTTATTATAGTATCAAATGATTTGTTTTAGACGTACCAAGCATGTTTGGCTATTATAAGGGAAAACCCTATCCTCCGGCTTGCGTTGCATTGTGTGATGGGACCTGGGTCTTATAATAGCTTCATTTTTCGAAAAAGCATTGCGTTGTTTATTCTATGCACTGGTATTCTTGGGAGGAAACCCGTTCCGTGTTATACGGCGTGGTCCCTTGATTTACCTAACTTTAAAACCAATATTAATAACTGTTTTAGTTCTCACACCAGTCACATGACTGACCTGGAGTTTATTGTTTTAACCTAAACTCTGGGTGCTCCTATTTTCCGCACGGGCAGCTAGTAGTTTTGGTTTTGCAGATTTATATTCACAGGATCCTGATTTACAGCTGGAATGATATCCGGAAAGCTCTGTATCCGTGTATCACCTTCAGTTGTGCTTTGTATTATTTTCCGCTGCTTTGTAATTTATTGTAATCTCTGATATTTATTCGAATGTAATTTATTCAATCATACTCTGTATATTCTTGTATCTGATGGTATTGTTGTAATAGCAATGAAATGTTCTTCCGTCTGCGTTCTGATTTGTCCTGTTCTCAAATGATCAGGGGTTTCGAACGGTCTAGATCAGTTTAACGACTGATTCGGATCGAGCGAAATTCCGTGGCGTCACATTTGGTATCAGAGCTTTGGTTTACAGAGCTCGAGAACAAGACGTATCAGAACCATACGAAAGAATTCATCAGATATTGGATTAGTAATATCCAATTAGAATGACTCGTTAGTGATAGGATCAGTAGTATCCTAGAACGAGTGTGAAGAGTATATTTTTCAAATGAAAACAATTTTTGTTTTGAAAATTTAAATCAATTCTACGTTTTTGAATATTTATTTATTTTGAATATGGACAATCCGATATATAAAGATTTTGCATATACGCGTCATGAACGTATATTCGAAGTTTTAATATATTGGATAGATATAGAATCACACTCTAGTCGCACGGGCCTGATTCTGATGATTGACGCGTCATCATCAGTAATTATTTTCGTGTTTCGAAGGTATGATATCTATATATTTCCATTAGACTGGTGTGAGAACCAAAACTAATATAGCTAGATTTATTGTTGTGATTTGGCATCAAAAATGGGATTTTTGACTATATATCAAATTTATGAATTTGAAACGTTAATCCACTAATTGATTGATGTTTGTGTTGTTTGTTTATTTGTTTGATAATTTTGAACCATTATGCCTAATTGAACCAAATTTTGAACTGTATTGAAAATTGGTCGCATTTGCTTGCATATACATGTGCTTACATTGAACAGGTCATAGCAAGGAGGCTAGAGCCAGAGAATAAAATTTGTTTGCCCGACAAATAGGTACATGTTTACTACATAATTTACTGTTTTGTTTGGGTGATGATGATTTTATGAGCCTATTGGCTAGCCGCTTGGCTTTTTCTTTTTCTTTTTGAGATCAGAAGGCCTGTATGGCAATTTCGGGATTTTCCCGTGGCTCCCGGTGCAGGGGAGGTTATGGCGAAATTTTTCGAAAATTTAGGGTGTTAGCCAGATTTTTGAAATTTTTGGAAATTCTCAGAAACTGAAAAGTTAGAGAATGGAAGCCAGATCGAACGTAGAGTTGATTAATCAAGCCACTTTCAACTTTGTTCCTTTTCGGGGACGAAAAGTTTTAAGTGGGGGAGATTGTAATAACCCGGAAAATCTGAGCCAGTTTAAAATTTTTATTTTGGCAATTTTAGCGAATTTTGAATATTTAAAATGAATTATTTTAAATAATAACGATGAATAATGTCTTGAATTGAATTCGACGTATATATTATATACGTCGTCGTTAGAATATAAATAATTATATATAATTATAAATAGAATTGAAAATGGCGCGGTAGTTCGATAATTCGATTTCAAACTTCAATTGAATGTACCGGGTGCAAAACAATCCGGATTTTAGCGAAACCAAAAACATTAGGATCTATTTGATAATATCTTTCCAACGAATCCGACAAATCGAAATTTCATAGCGGGAATCAAAAGATATGTCCAGTTGAAAATTCTGAATAGTCGCTATGGAATTCAGGCCCTTAAAAATAGACATTTTGCAAACGACCTCGGATTTCGACGAAACCACTTTTGTTGGATCCGCAGATGTCAAATTATTGCTAGATTCCAAATTTCATAAATTTTTGAATCAATATGTGAGCGTGGAAAAGGAGAACGCGTTTGACCAATTTCAGTTGATTTTAATCAACTGGAAAATGGCCATTTTTCTAACGGTCTCAGAATTCGACGAAACTAGTTTTGTTAGGACCGTATCGTCAATACGAAGCTAGAAAATATTTTTCGGGAATTTATAGAGTTCGTATGTGACCCTGGTAAATTGAAATATATGTTTAAAACAGAATATATGATTTAAATGTAAATTCAACGGAAACTGATTGTAACGATCAAATCAGCTTGTGATACATATCCCATTGGGTTCGGAATAGGGGTAAAACGCTATGGACGACAGGCGGTGGGCCTCGTTTTGAGGTCATATGTAAAAGTCAACTTTTTCATAATTGAAATAATTAAAAATTGGAATCCTCTCTCCTCTCCCCTTAAATCTCTCTGGCCCCTCCCCCTTTCTGATTTTAAATCGAATTCACAGAGAAAAAAAAAGGAAGAAGAAGGCGCAGCGGCCACCGCGCCTAGGCGTGACGCCACCCACCGCCGACGAGGCTCCAGCCTCGCCCCTCCTCTTCACGTCGCCGTCGCACAGGCGCTCCGCCCTCCCCCTCACCTCCTCGCCTCCAACTCCCTCTCCACGATGAAACCCAAACCCACGCACCGCCAGTCCGACCACCACCGCGGACCCCAAACCCCCCTTCCTCGAAGTCAATCGCGAGAAGACCCCCCCCCCCCCCCCCCCCCGTTTCAGAAATCGCGACGAAACTCCCCCCCCCCCCCGCTGTAAGTTCTTGACCCATTTTATTTTATTTTATTTTGATTTTTAGTTTATTTAGTTTATTTAAATCCTTTCATGTAAAGATATTATTTTTAAATCAGTAAAGATATTATTTTTAAATCAGTAAAGATATTATTTTTAAAACTGTAAAGTTAGGATTTTTAAAACTGTAAAGTTAGGATTTTTAAAACTGTAAAGTTAGGATTTTTAAAACTATAAAGTTAGGATTTTTAAAACTGTAAAGTTAGGATTTTTATATTATAGGAAAGTTAAAAATATGATCTTTATATTTTTAAAGTAATAAAAATATGATTTCTATATTTTTAAAGTATTAAAAATATAATCTTTACTATATAGAAGATGTAAAAATATGATTTTTGTTTCTGTAGAGAAGTAAAAATATAATTTTTACATGATAGAAATATTAAAAATAGCATCTTTATATGTGTAGCACTATATTTTTGAAAAGGCGAAATCTATATTTTTGAAATGGAATTTTTATCTATATGATAGTATAATAAAAATTTGATTTTTATATATTGAATAGCGAAGTAATAATTTGATTTTTATATATTGAATGACGAAGTAAAAATTTGATTTTTATATATTGAATAGCGAAGTAAAAATTCGATTTTTATATATTGAATAACGAAGTAAAAATTCGATTTTTATATATTGAATAGCGAAGTAAAAATTCGATTTTTATATATTGAATAGCGAAGTAAAAATTCGATTTTTATATATTGAATAGCGAAGTAAAAATTCGATTTTTATATATTGAATAGCGAAGTAAAAATTCGATTTTTATATATTGAATAGCGGAGTAAAAATTCGATTTTTACATATGCAGTGGCTACAGCAACGAAGATGACAAAAATGAGATAACGAAGAAGACTTCTACAAAAGAAGAGTCAAGATGATGGGATAGCTATCTGTGAGAATTTCTCACCTTTCAATTTCTTTCTCTAATTATATATATATATATATATACTATGATGCAAACGGTGCTTAGTAGCATCCGACACAATCATCCACAGACCATGGACTTGTTTGTTTGGTTGCATAAATTAGTTAGATGATTTGATTTGAATTTGGTTATTTGGTGATTTTGATTGATGTGTGAATGGCGTGGGCCTTCACTAGACCGGGGATAAGGCTAGGCCTTGTCCCGTTTCTAGTATCGTGCCGTTATGCCGCCGAAATTTTCTAAAATATGTTAGAAAAATAAAAATATCATTTTTATTTTGTAAATGAACTGAATAAAAATTCATATGTTGAAATAAAATGTTTTATCGTTAAAAATATAATTTTTAACGTGAAGATGAATATAGTGAATGTGAATAAATAAAATATTCATTTACAAACCGGACGGTTTGTTTATGTACACCTATTTGAAGGACATTGATTGGGTCGATAAATTTTACACATCGCCCAACTGCACAACTAAAATCTTTGTTTGATTGCTTGAAACCCCACACGGGTGTTGGAATGAAATTTGAAGTTCACTCATCCTGATTGATTAAATATGTCGATCGATTGATTGACAGGCTGTTATAAGCGTTAGATATCTATATTTGATGCTTATACAGTGTAGTGCACTTTGGTTGATGGTTGATTATTTTCAATGCTATTATATACGTGTGATGTATGAAAAGTCCATATAGTTAACGCTATATGGTAATTGATTGGGCCTCATTCCAATTTAGAAAATAAAGAACAATATAATATAAATGTTCATGTGTTGACTGTACTCATCCGTTGAGATTAGTCATGTGTTGAACGAAATATTTTAATAATAAAATTTACATCTTTATCAATATAATATAAATGTTCATGTGTTGACTGTACTCATCCGTTGAGATTAGTCATGTGTTGAACGAAATATTTTAATAATAAAATTTACTTCTTTATCAATATAAAATAAAGGTTCATGTGTTGACAGTACTCATCCGTTGAGATTAGTCATGTGTTGAACGAAATATTTGAAAGGAAATATTTGAGATAGGAATATTTGAAAACGAAATATTTGAAATAGAAATGTTTGAAAAGGAAATGCTTGGAATAGAATATTTGAAAATAGAAATATATGAAGCCGTGTTGATTAGATTGACGCCATTTTGAAGTGAACGATATTTATATCGATTTTATTCATTTTAAAATGAATATAAAGTGATTTCGAAATATGAAGCGATTTCGAAATGAATTGAATAGAAAACGATTTCGAAATGAATAAAATATGAAGCGATTTCGAAATGAATTGAATATAAAACGATTTCAAAATGAATTGAATATAAAACGATTTCGAAATGAGTTGAATATATAACGATTTCGAAATGAATTGAATATAAAACGATTTCAAAATGAATGGAATATAAAACGATTTCGAAATGAATTGAATATAAAACGATTTCGAAATGAATGAATATAAAACGATTTCGAAATGAATTGAATATAAAACGATTTCGAAATGAACTGAATATAAAACGATTTCGAAATGAACTGAATATAAAACGATTTCGAAATGAACTGAATATAAAATGATTTCGAAATGAACTGAATATAAAACGATTTCGAAATGAATTGAATATAAAACGATTTCGAAATGAATTGAATATAAAACGATTTCGAAATGAATTGAATATAAAACGATTTCGAAATGAATTGAATATAAAACGATTTCGAAATGAATTGAATATAAAACGATTTCGAAATGAATTGAATATAAAACGATTTCGAAATGAATTGAATATAAAACGATTTCGAAATGAATTGAATAGAAAACGATTTCGAAATGAATTGAATTGAAAACGATTTCGAAATGAATTGAATTGAAAACGATTTCGAGATGAATTGAATTGAAAACGATTTCGAATTGAATCGAATAGAAAACCAATTTGAATTGAATCGGATAGAAAACTAATTTGAATTGAATCGAATAGAAAACCAATTTGAATTGAATCGAATAGAAAACGACTTTGAAACCAATTTGAATTGAATTGAATAGAAAACGACTTTGAAACCGAATTGAAATGAATTCAAATTGAATTGAAATTTGAATTGAATAGAAATGAATTTTAAAACGAATTTATAAAGAAGAATTCAATTTTGCTTTGGATTGAAATGGAAGTTGAAATTGTTTTTGAAACGAATTCAAAACTATTTATAAAATTCGTTTTGAATAGTAATCGACGAAATATATATTATATATATATATAATATAATGGCCTGAATGGAACGCACCGCGCTGCGGCAGTTCGTGAATTTCGACCATTTATTTCAAACGGACATTACGGGAGATCCGACCGTCGGATTCTCCTAAAACCGGAACTGTTGGGTTCGTATCGAAAAGAGCTTTCTAACAAATATTAGAAATTGGAAATCTAACGGTTGGATTTGGAGATACGTCCAAATCAAATTCGAAAAAGGTCACTGTAAGTGCAGTTCGATGGCCGTTGTTGGAAATCGACTGTACGGGCCTTGATAAAATTATTAAAAATATCAATAATTTGTGTAAAATCATAAGAAATGATTTGAGAAAAATTGGGGTGAAAAACTCCATATTTGAAAAGATAAAAATGGATTTTTATCGAAATGAACTAGGTTGAACTCAATTTAAAACCCGATTTTTTTTGTTTTTAAATAAATAAATTAGATTTAAAAAGGGGTTTTAAATAATCAGAATTCCTAATATACTTGATTTGAGTTGAACTAGAATTGATTTGTGGGATTATCGTGAACTGTGTTTTAAACAACACTAGTTCTTTAACCCGATAACAAATAGAATGTGATTTGGGTTTGTCGTGAACTGTGTTTTAAATAACACCTAGTTCTTTAACCCAGTAAAAGGAGTTTTAACGAATCTGCAATTAGGTCGAAATGTGAATCTATAATCTAAATTATCAAATTTAGAAATGAGCGAGAATGGAGTATCGCCAGTTTTGCTCCAAAGCGATAGTTAAATCTTTAATTAGATTTGAACGTGAAATGGTAATTAATTTTACCGATAACACCATAGTATTAGATATGGAGTATTACCAGTTTTGCTTCATGGGATGAATAGTTTGGGATTGGGAAATAAAATAAATAATTACTTTGTGGTGGTTCGCTAATCTCGACTAGTTTGAAAAACCATAATTTGGTTTGAAATGACATCCAAAGGAAGATTAAAGGATAAATTTTAAAGAATTTATCTTGGATAAAATTCATGGGAACCTTTCCCTAATGAATTGGAATGAGGCGTATGTTGTGTTTGTGTAACATTTGTTTTTAATATACGCGGGTTGTTCGGAAAGTCCGGGTTTATACCCATTCTGAATAACGGATTCGACGATATGTCGAAGATGAAGACGGTGGTCGAAGACCGGAAGTCTTCACATCGTGTGGATGATTACTGATGATCCTAATTGGGCTGTACACCCAAGAGGATGGAAATAGTTGGTGGTCGTCCAGACGTACTTGGAGATGGATATGCGAGGAAAGTGCCTCCGGTTTCGTTCAGACCCAGAACGAACTTGTAAATGGATTGTGTGTCTGACATTGGATTTTATTCCGTGTTGATTGATTTCTATTAAATATACATCTGTTTGGTGGCGGAGAATTTATTCTCTTTCTTAACGCTCTTCTCTGAGACGTACGAGCTTAGAGGTTATATATCGATAGATATCAATTCCATGGCATGAATTGCCTGTGTGGCACGCTAAGATGCAATGATCAAGGCTTTTGTTGAAAAGCAGAGTCTTGTGGTTGATGATCAAAGCACGGCCTACGTGGCAGCTTTGTGTATAACGTGAATTCGCGAGCCTCACACCTCGGTATGAGTCAAAAACGGGATACGGACTGCAGGGAGAGCACGACGTTTCTTTCTAGCTTTGGTGGTGTCAGTGACTTACCAGTCCTAACATTTATATACTTTTCACCTTTGTGGTTGTTGGATGAGGCGCCTCGATTTTAGGTCTGTAAGGACCGGGAAACGTGTGTTCAGGCATAATTAATCCTCTAACGTAAGTGAGGACTGACCCTGAAGATCCAAGATTGCCCAGAGTGTGTAGTCCTGAGACATTTGCTAGAGTGTCTCGAACGCGGAGAGGAGCTTGCCCCTTGCCTCGACTCATGACGGAAATCCAATTTCCAATATGTGTATTGCGGTTTTAATTGTAGAACTAGTATGGCGACATGATATATGATACCCATGCCGTCTATGATTTATATTTATGATTGAAATTATTTTGACACTATACACTTATTATAGTATCAAATGATTTGTTTTAGACGTACCAAGCATGTTTGGCTATTATAAGGGAAAACCCTATCCTCCGGCTTGCGTTGCATTGTGTGATGGGACCTGGGTCTTATAATAGCTTCATTTTTCGAAAAAGCATTGCGTTGTTTATTCTATGCACTGGTATTCTTGGGAGGAAACCCGTTCCGTGTTATACGGCGTGGTCCCTTGATTTACCTAACTTTAAAACCAATATTAATAACTGTTTTAGTTCTCACACCAGTCACATGACTGACCTGGAGTTTATTGTTTTAACCTAAACTCTGGGTGCCCCTATTTTCCGCACGGGCAGCTAGTAGTTTTGGTTATGCAGATTTATATTCACAGGATCCTGATTTACAGCTGGAATGATATCCGGAAAGCTCTGTATCCGTGTATCACCTTCAGTTGTGCTTTGTATTATTTCCGCTGCTTTGTAATTTATTGTAATCTCTGATATTTATTCGAATGTAATTTATTCAATCATACTCTGTATATTCTTGTATCTGATGGTATTGTTGTAATAGCAATGAAATGTTCTTCCGTCTGCATTCTGATTTGTCCTGTTCTCAAACGATCAGGGGTTTCGAACGGTCTAGATCAGTTTAACGACTGATTCGGATCGAGCGAAATTCCGTGGCGTCACATTTATGCTACAAACTCAACCCAACCTCGAGTTGGCCATTCTCATGTTTTCTAGAAGTCATGTCCAAGTTCATGTTCATGTTTCAAGCATAATCACATGTCATATTTCATGTCATCTTTTCAAGTCATGTTTTTATGTCATTCTAGTTTACCCATAACGTAACCCCATCGCATGTAAATTCGCATAAACGCAAATAGATCTCAAAGAGGGAACTTAGAAGCATGACATAATTAATAAGGTTTGGGCCACAAGTTAAACATGGTGGCATATGAGGCAAATGTGTTCATAAACTTGCATATTACATTTTAGGCCTCAAAACATGCATGATATCAACTTTAGAAAAATAGATGAAACATGGTCATAAATGACATAGGATGATAGCAAGTGATTCACATATAACATCATATGCAAGATAACATAAGGTTTATGAGGGTTTCTATGTTGCTTTATGCAACATTTCAAATCAAAGCTCATAGCTTTTTATGCACAAAGTCAAGGTGATAGCTTTACAAACATGCATAGAATAAATCTATGCATAACATGATAGAATCAAAGCACAAATCATACTTAGGCCCAAACTCAAACTTGCAACATGTCATATTTAACTTCATAGTTAGAATCTAAGAGTAGTATAGGGCTTACAATGCTATGAAGACTTATAAAATAAAAATAAGATTGAGACGAAGCCACTAGCAACTCTAAAAACCCCCCAAATAGCAAGCTCCAATGAAAACCCTTGAGAAATAAGAAGAAGATCCTTGCTTTGATGAAGAAAGATTGAACTTTGGCCTTGAATCAAACTTAGAAACTCTCAAACAAGCTTAGGAACTCTCATATGAATGAAGATGGAGACTATGACAAGAGGGTGGAGGCCATGATTAAACATTTTGGCATAATCTAGTTGTAGGTTTGATTTATGATGGTTTAGGCTAGGTATTAGGGTCCTTTTATAGAAGTTTAGGTTAGTTTAGGCCATAGGATTAACCCTAATTCAGATCTGAGCCTTTAAAATCCGTCACAAGCCTCCAAACATGTCTTGAGAAACAAGTCAGGTGCACCCAGGCCAGACTGGCCGACCACCCAAGTCGACAGGGGTGTCGACTGGGCAGTCGACACCACCTGGGGTGTGTCGACTCCCAAGTCGACTCCCCAATCGACTTGGGTGTGGCGGGAGTTATTCCCGCCTGTTCTGCTTGGCTGAATTTGAATCTGTTTTTAAACTTGATTTTTCTGAAAAACTTCTATGGGCCATAACTGGGTCATACAGACTCCGATTTTCGAAAACTCGGACTCTATTTCGCGTATTTTTCCGAGACGAACGCAATGGCACAGCCCCTTTCCCTTGATTCAGATTTTATCCTTTAATTCTGCCTTGATTTATGTTATAACTTGTTATTCAAAATACGGGTTGTTACAACAAATAAAACCAAAATATCACGTATTGGAAATTGGATTTCTGTCATGAGTCGAGGCCAGGGGCAAGCTCCTCACCGCTTTGGGACACTCTAGCAAATACCCTAGGACTACACACTCTGGGTAGCCCTTGGATCTTCAGGGCCGGTCCACACTTACGTTAGTGGATTAGTTATTCTTGAACACACGTTTCCCGGTCCTATCGGACTTATCTATCGGCTCCGAAGAGACCGATATATCCGAGGCGCCTCACATTCCAACATCCACAAAGGTATAATAATCAACAATGTCAGGGTGTGAGGCGCCTCGCATTCCACCACCCATAGCTACAAAGAAACGTCATGCACTCCCTGCAGTCCTTATCCCATTTTTAACTCATACCAAGGTGTGAGGCTCGTGAATCAACGCTATACACAAAGTTACGTTGTATTAAAGCCATGCTTTGATCATCAACCACAAGACTCTGCTTTTCAACAAAAGCCTGGATCATTTGCGTCTCAGCATGCCACACAGGCAATTCATGCCATGCGACTGATATCTATCGATACTTAACCTCTGAGCTCGTACGTCTCAAAGAAGGGCGTTAAGCAAGAGAATAAAATCTCCGCCGCCAAACAGATATATATTTAATAGAAATCAATCAACACCTAATAAAACCCAATGTCAGACATACAATCCATTTACAAGTCCGTTCTGGGTTTGAACGAAACCGGAGGAACCTTATTCCTCACATATCCATCGATCTCCAAGTACGTCTGGGCGATCACCAACTGATTCCCTCCTCTTGGGTGTACAGCCCAATCAAGATCCTCAGTAATTATCCAAACGATGTGAAGACCTCCGGTCTTCAACCACCGTCTTCATTGTCGACATATCGTCGAATTAGTTATCCAGAATGGGTATAAACCCGGCCTTTCCGAATAACTCGCGTATATAATAAAAAAGTGTTATAAAAACACAACATATGCCGCATTCCAATTCTAAATATTCTTCTATTTAAATATTCACATCTTTAGGGATTTGTTCCCATTAATTTTATCAAAGATAATTTCTTTAAAATTTATTCTTTAATCTTCCTTTGGATAACATTTCAAACCATATTATGGTTTTCCAAACTAGTCGGGAGTAGCGAACCACACCGAAGTAATTATATATTTTATTTCCCAATCCCAACCTATTCATCCCATGGAGCAAAACTGTTAGTACCCCATAATTAACACCACGTTGTTATCGGTAAATTTAATTACCATTTCCCGTTCAAATCTAATTAAAGATTTAACTATCACTCGGAGCAAAACTGGCGATACTCCATTCTCGATCATTTCCCAAATTTGATAATTTAAATTATCAATTCATATTTCATTCTAATTAAAGATTCATTAAAACTCCACTTAGTTTGAATCTTTCCAAAAATCAATATTAATGATTATTTGACTTTGGAAACACAAACATGTCGCATCGACAATATACACCGTACTATTGATTTCTGCCAAATATAACCTCTGAGCTCGTACGTCTCAGAGAAGGGCGTTAAGCAAGAGAATAAATTCTCTGCCGCCAAACAGATATATATTAAGCAGAGATAAACCATACAGTTCGAAATATAATGACAAACATGAAATCCTGCCTTTTACTGGATTAAAGAACTAATGTCATTTAAAACATAGTTCACGATAAACCCAAATCATATTCCATTAATTATGGAATATTCACGGAAAAACAAATCAATATATAATCGATATCAATTTCCGTATCCGACTAATAATATAAATGGAATAGCGCAAAGCATTTTAAATTCCATATGTATTAACAGTCTTCCTCCGCAGAATTTCATTTCGATTATTATCAAATCGAATTCCATTCAATTCCAATTCAATATATTAAACTGGAAAACGTTACTTTGGAAAATTCCTTTAAATCTTTATAAAAAGATTTATAAATTCCAAATCACATTTCACTGTAAATCGGTTAAAGAACGAATGTCGTTAAAAACACAGTTCACAATAAACCCAATTCACATTCCATTAATTATCGGGTTAAAGAACAAATGTTATTTAAAACACCGTTTACGATAAACCCCAAAAATCAATTCTAATTCAATTCCAATTAAATATATTAATTAATTGGTATACTTCATTAAATCTAAATAAAAAGATTTAATCTTTTCTCAATTGGGTTTAAGAACGGTGTTAATGAAGACACCATTCACGACAAACCCAAATCCCATTTGATATTAAATACAAGGCTCTGAATAGAAAATATATCGGCTTATATTCAATATCAAATTCTGAAACCAACAAATATCATATTGGAATAATGATATATATATATATTCCAAATTCCTCCACAATATTCGTATAATCACGAAATCCAATATCGAAATCCAAAGATAATTTCGATTCAAATCCATTCCAATTCATATATTGGAAATTCTGGTTATTTTTAAAACCATTTCAAATCCCATTTATTTATTTTTAAAAATAATTGCATTTTAATTCTAGTTCAAAACTAGTTCATTTCGATAAAAATATATTTTTATCTTTTAAAATATGGGATTTTTCATCCCAATTCTTTCCAAATCACTTCTTATAATCTTACACAAATTATTGCTATTTTTAATAATTTTGTCAAGGCCCGTACAGTCGATTTCCATAAACGGCCATCGAACTGCACTTACAACGACCTTTTCCAAATTTGATTTGGACATAAATCCAAATCCAACCAGTATATTTCTAATTTCTTGTATCCGTTAGAAAGCTCTTTTCGATATGAACCCAAGGTTCCGAATTTAGGAGAGTCCGACGGTCGGATCTCCCATAATGTCCGTTCGAAGTCAATGGTCGAAACTCACGAACTGCCGCCGCGCTGCGCGTTCTATTCAGGCCATTCTATATATGTATATATAATATATACATATATATATATATATTATATATTTCGTCGATTTCCTTTTTAATCGTATTCTATAAACCGTTTTAAATTCATTTTCAAACCGATTTCAACTTCATTTTCAATTTCTAATCAAAATTGAATATTCCACATCATCGATATATAAATGATAAAATTTTCAAAACATTATATTTTGAAATAAATTCCTTTTCGATATTCATTATAAATATGAATAAAATCGATATAAATGTTGTTCACGTCCAAATGGCGTTAATCTAATCAATACGGCTTTACATATTTAAATATATTCGTATCGATCCCAAATCGGACATCAAAATCAGATTTTGATCTTTTACTGAATATTATTTTAAAATATTTGTTACTTCTGAACTGGAATCAGACACAGTCAATTACCATATAATTTGATTATATGGATTTCACACAATACATGTATACAACAACAACGATATATTATCAACCATCATCCATAGTTCATTCTACACTGCATAAGCATCAAATATAAATATTCAACGCTTATAACAGCCTGTCAATCAATCGATCGACATACAACTAAATATTGGGATTAGTGTATGTCCAATTTCATCCCAATACCCGTGTGGGGTTTCAAAACAATCAAACACATATTTTATTTGTGCTGTTGGATGATGTGTAAAATTTATCGTCCCAATCAATATCTGTCAAATATGTGTACATAGACAAATCATCCGATTTGTTTATGATTATTAATTTCATTCATATACACGTTAAAAATTTATATTTTTAACTATAAAATATTTTTATCTATAAAATATTTTATTTCCATTCCACATCACACAATCATTTTTCATAACAAAATCAATCAAACTAACAAGTCGCCCATGGTCTGTGGACGACGGGTGTCGGGTGCTGCTAAGCACCGTCTGCATCCTAGTATATATTTCCACTAGAGGATAAATTAAAAGTGAGAAGTTCTCACCTTTGGGTTTGTAACACCCCGTGAATTCTATAACATTAGGCTTCACAAATTAAAGTGTAATTAATTCTAAATGAAAGAATTAAGGGAAATGGGTTACAACATTGTGTTCGTCTCAGAATTCTGCTTGAGATAGAGTCCGAGTTTGCGTGAATCGGACTCCGTATGAAGGAGTTATGACCTTCAGAAGTTTCAGAATAAAATTTAAAATTCAAACAGCTCGGTTTCAAATTCAAAATTCGAAAAACAGGTTCAAACTGGGCTGGGCGGGAAAATTCCCGCCCAGGGACCCAGTCGACCATGGTGTCGACCTGGTCACCCCAGGTCGACCATAGTGTCGACCTGGGTGTCGACCTGCCAGTCGACCAACCTAGTCGACCTGGCTGGGTCTGGTTCGAATTTCTGTGACTCGGTGTGTCATTAGGGCTGACATGTCACCTCTTGATTGGCTCTTTGAACTTTGTATGGTCTAGATTCCTCCTATCTTCATCTGACCGCTCAAAAAAAATTAAAAATCTATATAAACACCCTAAGTCTCAACTAAAATTCACACAAAAAAATAAGATGGGAGTCGTCATGCTGCCAGGAAGGAATTGAGCGTAGCCGTCAAGAGAGAGGAGCTTAGAGACGAATCAAATTAAGAAGAAGACTAAAGCTTAATCAAATTAATCAACGCAACGTTAATCTACCCAAAGGAACGCATCTCATTTTCAGAATTCAGAATCCAGAATTCAAGATTCTGCATTCGTTGTAAGTATAGTGATCTTTCAGAATATGAATAATAACTGTGACGTGATTCAATGTAAATGAAAATAGAATTATGTTATTGTATGATAATGATGTAAATTCTGTGTATTGTAATGATTCTGTCTTGACTTGTGTATTGATATTTGTGGCCTAAATTGATTGATGCAAGCCTATTGAACAATTGTATATGAAAACAATGGCACTTGCAAGTTTGTGGAAAAAACTAGAATTTGATCCCTTTATGTTTATGTCTATGGCATGGACTATATACATTCTCTAAGTCTAAATTAAGGCTTATGTAAACATGTTCTAGATTTGAGACCTTTTATGCCTACATGACCCAAAACCTATGAACACATTCTTATGTTTATTTGCAAGTATAATTGGATCTATGTTAAGTATCGTTTGGGTTACATAAACTATGCAAGTTCATGTTGAAATAGGCTATATGATTTGATGTTAAAATTGGACATTTTGGTGAATATACAACATGTTAGTTTTGTGGTTGACATTATGCCAAGTTAAACATGTTTAAACCCAAGTTTGTATAAGCCTAAACTATGCCATTTCATATGTCACCTACTTAGTTATACTTTGATTTGAATGCAAGTTCACATGACCCATAATTTATGTTAGTTGAATCGCTAAATTTCAAGTTCATGCGCCACACACCTTTATGTATTGTAAAATATTACATGTTCTTGATTTCCCCTTTTTCTCACGTTTATAAAGTTGGGCTGAATTGTATCGAGCCCAACACTTGTTATAATGTTGCGAACGTACAAACAGGGGTAATAACGTTGGGTGTAAAACATGAAAAATATATGTTGGCATGGTTGGCACATGCCAACGACAATGACATTTAAGCGGTATGAATTATTATACCCAAGAATAAAGGACATGACATTTACATATAATTGAGAAGTGATAAAATATGTAAATTTAGAAAACACGGTATGCTTAACCCGAGGTTGGATTGAGTTGTGACGTAAACCTGCCCGGACCCGCCCGGATGTCCAGTAGTCACAACAATACCTATCCAATGTGGGTGGTTGAGCATTGAGCCCAATAAGGACCCGAGTTTATACTGAGCTACGGTGTAAACCTGCCTGGAAGCGACCGACACATCCAGTAACCGTAGCAATATCTGTCTAATGTGAGTGGTCAGGTGCTTTAAGAGGCTAAGGACAAATGGTAGGGTTAAGTCAACTATAAACACTTAGCCAAATTCAACATGTTAACAAGAATTGATGGGTGAGGTTAGGTAAATACAGACACTTAACCACTTAACATGTTTGACTAGAAAACCCTAGTAACGAGGGACCCGTTTCAGCAGTAACCCAAGTTAGGTATCATGGTACCCTGAAACTAGGCAGGGTGGGGCATGATTACTGGGCTGATTGTAAGCGGTCAAAGTGAAGGCGGTGGGTGCAATAGTGTAGGTTCTAACGGGGTGCGGGTGTGCACACACTCCGAAGCAGACAAACCGGGCACTGGGTGCACCAGTAGTATAACCTATGCCTTCTAGAATTGTGTCGGGGCCGCCACCATGGGTCTTGATACACCCCATGGTGGGACCATCATAGGTATCTACAATTCTTGGGGGCCGTATGACACATGTTTACGCGAGTAGAAGCCGATCTTTAAAAAAATGGGGATCACTTCACCCTCAGCATGGGGTGCCAGTTAGAATAAGCTCAAGTAGGTGCAGAGATATAGTGTGGGTGCGATAGTACATTCGATTCTAGACGACACTTCCTTAGCTTGTGATACTTGCCTGTTTTCAGTTTATATCTATCATGCCCTTTTTCTTATTCACATACTGAAGAGTCACTAGATTTACTCAGGCTTTATGTCTGACTGTATTTTCTTTTCGTCTTCTTTTCTTTCGTTTCCCCCCAGGTCCACAGGGAGGAAACAACCCAGTTTAGTACTCTTTTGCAAGCTTCAAGACCGTAGATGTATGGTTTGGATCTCTTTTGCTCGGATTATGGCTTTGAATATCACTATGGGGATTTTTGTTACTTTATTTATGTTTTATGCTTCTGTAATAATCAAGACAGTAATGAGTTTGTATTGTTGGAAGTATTTTGAGACAATTATGGAAATGTTTTGTTTGAACTCGTATTGACGAAATAAAAGTCTGTTTGGTTTCCGCTGTTTAAAATATGTGTATTTATATCTGTCTTGTGTTTATCTGTGGCTTTTACTTATAAACCTCCACCAAAGTTAAGGCATTCCCTTTGTGAGTGACCTTAACGGAGGTGGGGTGTTTCACTTGGCATCAGAGCATAGGTTTACCAGACTAGATAAAAGATTTTGAAACTATTTTCAAAAAGGAAGTTTAAAGAAGCATTTTTCAAGAAAAAGTGTTATATTTTAAAAGGCATAATCCCCCAAAGCCATATGCACTATCCTTCGTTTTGAATCTTTTCTTTCTGTTTCAGCATGTCTGTGGACCTCACTCCCCAGCTACAGATGCTTTTACTCCTCCTCCACTACGTGAACCAGCAAACGGAAGAATCGCCGAACAAGAAGACGGATAATTGTCAAGGAGGAAAGGACCACAACAATAATAACAAGACACGTGAGAAAAGGAAATGTTATTTCTGTGGCATTGTTGGACATGTGGTGAACGACTGCAGAAAGAAGAAGAGGAAGATGAGTGCTACTTGCTTCCATTGCAGTGAGGCTAGACACCAAGCTAAGGACTGCCCAAAGAAGAGAGGGCAGGGACAGAAAGCCGGATCCACTTCAGGGGGTCTGGTTCATGCGCTAGTGGCACCTTCGCAGGAACGAGGTAGTAAAATTTCTGTAGAAAGTGTAGTCTATCTTTATGATCATACAGTTCGCACACTTTTTGACTCTGGCGCATCACACTCCTTTGTTTCATCTGCCTTAGTAGAATCTCTGCATCTAGACACTAGTATGGTAGAGGATCCCTTAGTAGTTTCAAATCCAATTGGGGGCTCTGCTTACTTGTTAATGGTTTGTTTGGGTTTGAAAATCTCTATTCTCAGCGTTGAGTTTAGTTGTAATGCCTTTGTTTTGGGCTTCTCGGGATATGGTTTGATCTTAGGCATGGACTGGTTATCCAGTAATGGTGCCATTCTTGATTGTGAGAAAAGAGTAGTAAGACTCTTGACTCGGCTTGGTAACACTCTAGAAATTTCTTGTAATCCCTTGAATGTTGTTATGCTTAGTTACCTAGAGTCGCTTGATGATTCTGATGAGAATTTGAAGTCAATTAGAGTAGTCCGGGAATATCCGGATGTCTTTGAGGAGGTGAAAGGCTTACCTCCGAGGCGGGAAATAGACTTCCGCATATATCTTGTGGATAATGCAAAGCCTGTAGCTTTACTTGTTAGACACATGGATCCAAAGGAGAGAAAGGAGCCCAGTAAGCAGGTTAAAGAACTTCTCGAAAAGGGGTTCATTAGACAGAGCATTTCGGAATGGGGTGCTCCAGTGGTGTTCGCAACCAAAGCGGACGGTTCGCTTCGCCTTTGCGTCGACTATAGGGAGTTAAACAAATTGACCAAGAAAAATAGGCACCCTCTTCCCCGAATCGATGATTTGTTTGATCAGCTTATAGGTGCGTCGGTCTTCTCCCAACTTGATCTGGCAACTAGGTTCCATCAGCTAAGAGTAGCTGAAGACAACATCGATAAAACGGTGTTCAGAACCCCAGACGGTTTCTTCGAGTGTCTTGTCATGCCTTTCGGCTTGACAAACGCACCCGCTTATTTCGTAGACCTAATGAGCAGGGTGTTCAGAGAATTCCTCAACAAATTTGTAGTTGTCTTCGTAGATGATATCTTAATCTTCTCAAAGAATGAGGAAGAACATGCTCAACATCTGAAAGAAATCATGGATACTCTCCGTGCACATCAGCTAAAAGCCAAGTTCTCGAAGTGCCACTTTTGGAGAAAGGAGGTAAAATTTCTGGGGCATATAGTGTCCAAAGAGAGGTTGGCTGTGGACCCCGCGAAAGTGGTTGCAGTGCAAGATTGGAAGACACCAAGAAATGCAACCGAAGTTTGAAGCTTTCTTGGGCTAGCCGGTTTTTATCGAAAGTTTATTAGGGATTTCACGAAAATCTCAGCTCCACTCGCAAGGCTAACAAAGAAGAATCTGGCGTTCACTTGGGATTTGGACTGAGAATTTTCTTTCCAATGATTAAAAAGGGCTCTCACAACAGCCCCATTTCTGACTTTGCCAGATGGAAGCAAAATTTTCACAGTATATACGGATGCTTGTGGTACGGGGCTAGGCGCTGTTTTGATGCAGGAAGGGAGGGTAGTAGCTTATGGTGGAAGGCAATTGAAAGTTCATACCCAACCCAGGATCTTGAGTTAGCCGCCATCGTCTTTGCGCTTAAGTCTTGGCGCCATTATCTCCTCGGTGAGAAGTTCGAATTATACATTGACCATAAATCGTTGAAATATCTCTTCTCGCAGAAGGATCTTAACTTGAGGCAGCAAAGATGGATGGAGTTTCTTGCCTCGTATGACTTTGAAATTTCCTATACTCCCGGCAAAGTCAACGTAGTAGCAGACACGTTGAGCCGAAAGAAACTGACCTTAAGCCCTCTCTTTGTGGAAAGGAAAAGCTTGGAGTATATAGCCAGTTTTAACTTTAGGCCCTCGTCGGATTTTGTACCGGGTTTGTTAGCATCTCTCGAAGTACGCCCTACTCTCTTGGACTCAATAGGGGCTGCACAACGTGAAGACCCTCAGCTTGTTGATGTGATTGATAAACTTATTAGGGGTGAGACTTCTAGTCACCTCAGTAGATACGCCATCGATGATAAGGGTTGGCTGAGGCGAGATGGAAGATTATGCGTCCCACAAGCAAGGGAGTTGACAAAGAAGGTTCTCGAGGAAGCGCATCATTCCAAGATGACTATACACCCTGGCGGTGATAAGATGTCCAAGGATATAAAAAGGACTTTATTCTGGAGTGGCATGAAAGAGGACGTAGCAAATTTCGTTTCTAAGTGCATGACCTGCCAACGGGTCAAGTGTAACAACCCGGAAATTCTGGGCCAGTTTAAAATTTTTATTTTGGCAATTATAGCGAATTTTGATATTTAAAATGGATTATTTTAAATAATATCGACGAGAAATTTATTTTGAATATAATTCGAACGTATATATTTATACGCGTCGTCGTTAGAATATATAATATTTATATATAATTATAAATAGAATTGAAAATGGCGCGGTAGTTCGATAATTCGATTTCAAACTTCAATTGAATGTACCGGGTGCAAAACAATCCGGATTTTAGTGAAACCAAAAATAATGGAATCTAATAGTGAATATCTTTCTAACGAAGTTAACAAATCGAGATTTCACTTTAGAAATGATAAGATATGTCCAGTTGAAAATTCAGAATAGTCGCTGTGGAATTTATATATATTTTATATAATATATAGCCCTTAAAAATAGCCGTTTTGCAAACGACCTCGGATTTCGACGAAACCAGTTTTGTTGGGTCCGGGATGTAAAGTTATTGCTAGGTTTCAAATTTCATAATTTTTCGAATCAATATGTGAGCGTGGCAAAGGAAAACGCGTTCGACCAGTTTCAGTTGATTTTAACCGACTGGAAATTGGCCATTTTTCAAACGGTCTCAGAATTCGACGAAACTAGTTTTGTTAGGACCGTATCGTCCATACGAAGCTAGAAAATATTTTTCGGGAATTTTTCTAGTTAGTATGTGACCCCGGTAATTTGAAATGTACGTTTAAAATTCAATAAAGTGATTTAAATGTAAATTTAACGGAAAATGATTGTAACGATCAAACCAGCTTACGATACATATCCCATTGCGTTCGGAATGGAGGTATTTAGCTATGGGCGACAGTCGTTGAGTTCAGATTGGGGTTCGTTTGAAAAGTCAGCCTTTTGGTAAATTAAAGAAAAATAAAATAAAATTAATATATATATTTTCTCCTTTATAACCCCCCCCGTTCATTATAATTTCAGAAACAAAGGAAAAAAAAAAAAACCTGAATCGAATCAAGGCGCCGCCCCCCCCAGACATCGCCGCCGCCTCGCCCCAAAGCCACCGCCTCGCCCCAAAGCCACCGCCTCCCTCAATCGAAGACCCAGACCCCTCGAAACCGACGAAGACCCCGAAGCCCTGAACCCTACCGCCTCCGCCTCGAACCCATCGCGACGCCACCAGACAGCACCACCGCTCCGCCTCGTTGAAGACCCCTCCGCCTCGTTGAAGCCCCCCTGTAAGCTTTAAACTGTTTTTTTATTATTAGCTTTAAACTGTTTTTTTTTATTAACTTGAAAACTGAAAAGGTTTAAAATATAAAAACTGAAAAGGTTTAAAGTATAAAAACTGATTTCTAAAAAGGTTTTAAAAGATTTAAACTTTAAAAAGTAAAAGATTTAAAAGAAGTTAAAACTGATTGAACTTTTCATATGAAGTGATATAGAGATAAAAATTCGATTTTTAAATATATGAAGTAATAAAAATATGATTTTTATATTTTTAAAGAATTAAAAATATGATCTTTATATTTTTAAAAAAATATTAAAAATATAGTCTTTACTATATAGATGATGTCAAAATATAATCTTTGCCTAGTAGGAACTATAAAAATCAAATCTTTATTTTTGAAAAAGGTAAAATCTTTATAGTTAAAAAGGAGAGATTTTTATATATTGAATAACGATAGAAAAATGGAATTTTTATATATTGAATAACGATAGAAAAATGGAATTTTTATATATTGAATAACGATAGAAAAATGGAATTTTTATATATTGAATAACGATAGAAAAATGGAATTTTTATATATTGAATAACGATAGAAAAATGGAATTTTTATATATTGAATAACGATAGAAAAATGGGATTTTTATATATTGAACTTTGAAATAAAAATTCGATTTTTATATATTGAACTTTGAAATAAAAATTCGATTTTTATATATTGAACTTTGAAGTAAAAATTCGATTTTTATAAATTGAATAACGAAGTAAAAATTCGATTTTTACATATGTAGTGGCTATGGGCAACGAAGACGACGAAGATGCGATAGCGATGAAGATTTCTATCAAGGAAGTGCCGTGGAGCTAGGATAGCTATCTGTGAGAACTCCTCACTCTAAATTTATTTTCTAGTTATATATATATACTAGGATGCAGACGGTGTTTAGTAGCACCCGACACAATCGTCCACAGACCATGGACTTGTTTGTTTGGCTGTTTGGTTATTGATTGCGATATTGGTTTGAATGTGGTTTGTGGTGTGAAAAACCGAATCGATAAATTGGTTAGGATTAGACGTGCGCCGTTATAAGGCGAAGGAGTAAGGCTAGGTTAGACTCTTACTCCAAATTTTGTGGTTGGCATAATGAAATTGATTTGATTGATGTGTGAATGGCGTGGGCCTTCACTAGACCGGGGATAAGGCTAGGCCTCGTCCCGTTTCTAGTATCGTGCCGTTATGCCGCCGAAATTTTCTAAAATAAGTTAGAAAAATAAAAATAGCATTTTATTTAAAGAATGATCTGAATAGAAATTCATATGTTAAAATAAAATGTGTTATCGTTAAAAATATAATTTTTAACGTGAATGTGAATAAATAAATATTCATTTACAAACCAGACGGTTTGTTTATGTACACCTATTTGAATGACGTTGATTGGGTCGATAAATTTTACACATCGCCTAACTGCACAAATAAAATATGTGTTTGATTGTTTGAAACCCCACACGGGTGTTAGGATGAAATTTGAAGTTCACTCATCCTGATTGATTAAATATGTCGATCGATTGATTGACAGGCTGTTATAAGCGTTGAATATCTATATTTGATGCTTATACAGTGTAGTGCACTTTGGTTGATGGTTGATTATTTTCAATGCTATTATATACATGTGTTGTATGAAAATCCATATAATTAATTTTATATGGTAATTGATTGGGCCTCATTCCAGTTTTGAAAAAGAAATATTTGAAAAAGAAATATTTGAAATAGAATATTTGAAAATAAAGGAATATAAGAAGCCGTGTTGATTAGATTGACGCCATTTTGACGTGAACGATATTTATATCGATTTTAAAAACGATTTCGAAATGAATTGAATTGAAAACGAATTCAAAATGAATTGAAAACGATTTCGAAATGAATTGAATTGAAAACGAATTCAAAATGAATTGAAAACGATTTCGAAATGAATTGAATTGAAAACGAATTCAAAATGAATTGAAAACGATTTCGAAATGAATTGAATTGAAAACGAATTCAAAATGAATTGAAAACGATTTCGAAATGAATTGAATTGAAAACGAATTCAAATGGAATTGAAAGCGAATTGAAATGAATTCAAATTGAATTGAAATTCGAATTGGATAGAAATGAATTTTAAAACGAATTTATAAAGAAGAATTCAATTTTGGCTTTGAATTGAAATAGAAGTTGAAATAGAATTTGAAACGAATTTAAAACTATTTATATAATCCGTTTTAAATAGGAATCGACGAAATATATATTATATATATTATATATATAATATAATGGCCTGAATAGAACGCGCCGCGCCGCGGTAGTTCGCGAATTTCGACCATTTATTTCAAACGGACATTGCGGGAGATCCGACCGTCGGATTCTCCTAAATCCGGAACCGTTGGGTTCGTATCGAAAAGAGCTTTCTAATGAAAATTAGAAATTTGAAATCTAACGGTTGGATTTGGAATTATGTCCAAATCAAATTCGAAAAAGGTCGCTGTAAGTGCAGTTCGATGGCCATTGATGGAAATCGACTGTACGGGCCTTGATAAAATTATTAAAAATAGTAATAATTTGTGTAAAATCATAAGAAATGATTTAGAAAGAATTGGGATGAAAAACTCCCTATTTGAAAAGATAAAAATAGATTTTTATCGAAATGAACTAGTTTTGAACTAGAATTATAATTCTATTTATTTTTAAATAAATAAATTGAATTTGAAAAGGGTTTTGAAAATAACCAAAATTTCCAATGATTGCATTGGAGTGGATTTGAATCGAAATTGTCTTCGGAATATTTCGATGTTGGAATTCGTGATATTACAGGTGTTGTTATGGAAATTTGAAAGATATATATTTGTATCGTTATTTCCAATACGACATTTGTTAGTCGTAGAATTCGATATTGAATATAAGCCGATATATTTTCTATTCAGAGCCTTGTATTGAATATCGAATGTGATTTGGGTTTGTCGTGAATGGTGTCTTCACTAACACTGTTCTTGAACCCAGTTGAGAAAAGATTAAATCTTTTTATTTAGATTTAATGAAGTGTACCAATTAAATGATATTTAATTGGAATTGAATTGGTATTGATTTTTGGGTTTATCGTGAACAGTGTTTTAAATAACACTTGTTCTTTAACCCGATAATTAATGGAATGTGATTTGGGTTTGTCGTGAATGGTGTCTTCACTAACACTGTTCTTGAACCCAGTTGAGAAAAGATTAAATCTTTTTATTTAGATTTAATGAAGTGTACCAATTAAATGATATTTAATTGGAATTGAATTGGTATTGATTTTTGGGTTTATCGTGAACAGTGTTTTAAATAACACTTGTTCTTTAACCCGATAATTAATGGAATGTGATTTTGGGTTTATCGTGAATCGTGTTTTAAATGACACTGATTCTTTAACCCAGATAATGATTAAAACTAAGTGGAGTTTTAATGAATCTTTAATTAGATTGAAAAGATCGAGAATGGAGTATCACCAGTTTTGCTCCAGGCGATAGATAAATCTTTAATTAGATTTGAACGTGAAATTTAGAAACTAACTGTCGGTTAGCCAAGCAGAATGGTTTTCTAGATATTGATCTGATGTTGGTTTCGGCCTTCGGGGTTAATATTTGGGGAATTATTCTCTTGATTAATTTACGGTTAGTGACTAATGAATTGGAATGAGGCGTATGTTGTGTTTGTGTAACACTTATTTAAAATATACGCGAGTTATTCGGAAAGACCGGGTTCATCCCATTCTGAATAACTGATACGACGATAAGTCGAAGATGAAGACGATGGTCGAAGACCGGAGGTCTTCACGTCGTTTGGGTGATAACTGATGATCTTGATTGGGCTGTACACCCAAGAAGATGGAAACAGTTGGTGATCGTCCAGACGTACTTGGAGATCGATGGATATGCGGGGTACTAGGTGCCTCCGGTTTCGTTCAGCCCCAGAACGGACTTGTAAATGGACTGTGTGTCTGACATCGGATTTCATTCTGTGTGACTGATATCGGTTGCATAGGATGGTTTGCCTGTGTGGCATGCTAAGATGCAAATGATCGAGGCTTCTGTTGAAAAGCAAAGTCTTGTGGTGATGATCAAAGCACGGCCTTTGTGGCGTAGCTTTGTGTAACGTTTACCTCGCGTGTTTCACACCCGGTATGAACCAAAAACGGGAGTCGGACCTCAGGGAGGACTTGCGTTTCTTTCTAGTTAGAAGTGGCGTCAGTGGTTTTACACGCCCTGACGAGTTTGACTTATGTGGTTGTTGCTGTTGCGAGGCGCCTCGGTTATATCGGTTTCGGCCGATGCATTCTGGTCGGCTGACGGACCAGACTTACGCCCCAAAGGGCGGGGAAACGTAGTGTTCAGGCATTTTAATCCACATCGGTGGACCGGCCCTGACGATCCAAGGGTCACTCGAGCTCTGATCCTGAGACATGGGCTAGATTGTCTCGAATCGGTTGAGGACTATCTTTTGCCTCGGTTCATAGATGGAAATCCAATTTCCAAATACGTGACATTTGCGGTTTTATTTGTAAACCTATATGGCGACATAGTGGCATGGGACGCTCATGTCGCCTATGATTGATACTTATGATTTGAAATTGTTTTATACACTATGCACTTATTATAGTATCAAATGATTTGTTTTAAACGTATCAAGCATTATTTGGCTGTTATAAGGTAAAAACCCTATCCCCCGGCTTGCGTTGCATTGTGTGATAGGACCTGGGTCTTATAACAGCTTCATTCTTCTTTATTTAGCATTGCGCTGTTGTTTTATGCACTGGTATTCTTGGGAGGAAACCCGTTCCGTGTTATACGGCGTGGTCCCTTGATTTACCTAACTTTAAAAATAAAGATTAATAACTGTTTTAGTTCTCACACCAGTCACATGACTGACCTGGAGTTTATTGTTTTAACCTAAACTCTGGGTGCCCCTATTTTGACACGGGCAGCTAGTAGTTTCGGTTTTTGCAGATTTATATTCACAGGATCCTGGTTTACAGCTGGAATGATATCCGGAAAGCTTTGTATCCGTATATCTCTTCTAGTTGTGTATTGTATTATTTTCCGCTGCTATGTATTTAAATGTAATTTAAATCTCTGGTATTTCTGTGTAATATTCATTTATACTCTGTATATTCTTGTAATCTGATGCATTGTTGTAATATACAGTGAAATGTTCTTCTGTATGCGTTCTGTTTTGTCCTGTTCTCAAACGAAAGGGCGTTTCGAACGGTCTGGGTCGGTTTAGCGACTGGTTCGGACCGAGCGAAATTCCTTGTCGTCACAGTTGGTATCAGAGCTTTGGTTTACAAAGCTTAGAGAACAAGACACATTAGAACCATACGAAAGAATTCATCAGATATTGGATTAGTAAAATCCAATGGGAATGACTCGTTAGAGATGGGATCAGTAGTATCCTAGGACGAGTGTGAAGAGTAAATTTTTAAAGTGAAAACAAATGTTTGTTTTGAAAATTTAAATCAATTATTCGTATTTGATTATCTATTTATATTGAGTTGGACAGTCCAGTATATAAAGATTTTGCGTATACGTCTGATCCACGTGTATTTGAAATTCTAATATACTGGATAGATATAGAATCACATTCTAGACACCCGGAGATGGTTCTGATGATTGATCGATCATTATCAGAATTTATGTTCGTGTTTTGAAGATGTAATATCTATATATCTCCTATTGACTGGTGTGAGAACCAAAATTAGATAGGGCCTATTGTTGTGATTTGGCATCAAAAATGTGATTTTTGCATATGTATCAAAATTATGAATTTGAAACTCTAATTCACTAATTGATTGATGTTTGTGTTGTTTGTTTATTTGTTTGCTAATTTTTAACCATTTATGCCTAATTGAACCGAATATTGAATTGTATTGAAAATTGGTCGCATTTGCTTGCATATGCATATATATCATTGAACAGGTCATAGCAAGGAGGCTAGAGCAGAGAATAAAATTTGTTTGCCCGACAAATAGGTACATGTTTACTACATAATTTCCTGTTTTGTTTGGGTGATGATGATTTTGTGAGCCTATTGGCTAGCCGCTTGGCTTTTTCTTTTTCTTTTTGAGATCTGAAGGACCGGGGAAGCTATTTGAAATTCCCCGATGCTCCCGGTGCAGGGGAGGTTATGGCGAAATTTTTCGAAAATTTAGGGTGTTAGCCAAATTTTTGAAATTTTGAAAATTCTCAGAAACTGAAAAGTTGGAGAAGGGAAGCCAGATCGAACGTAGTGTTGATTAATCACACCACTTTCGACTTTGTTCCTTTTCGGGGACGAAAAGTTTTAAGTGGGGGAGATTGTAACAACCCGGAAATTCTGGGCCAGTTTAAAATTTTTATTTTGGCAATTATAGCGAATTTTGATATTTAAAATGGATTATTTTAAATAATATCGACGAGAAATTTATTTTGAATATAATTCGAACGTATATATTTATACGCGTCGTCGTTAGAATATATAATATTTATATATAATTATAAATAGAATTGAAAATGGCGCGGTAGTTCGATAATTCGATTTCAAACTTCAATTGAATGTACCGGGTGCAAAACAATCCGGATTTTAGTGAAACCAAAAATAATGGAATCTAATAGTGAATATCTATCTAACGAAGTTAACAAACCGAGATTTCACTTTAGAAATGATAAGATATGTCCAGTTGAAAATTCAGAATAGTCGCTGTGGAATTTATATATATTTTATATAATATATAGCCCTTAAAAATAGCCGTTTTGCAAACGACCTCGGATTTCGACGAAACCAGTTTTGTTGGGTCCGGGATGTAAAGTTATTGCTAGGTTTCAAATTTCATAATTTTTCGAATCAATATGTGAGCGTGGCAAAGGAAAACGCGTTCGACCAGTTTCAGTTGATTTTAACCGACTGGAAATTGGCCATTTTTCAAACGGTCTCAGAATTCGACGAAACTAGTTTTGTTAGGACCGTATCGTCCATACGAAGCTAGAAAATATTTTTCGGGAATTTTTCTAGTTAGTATGTGACCCCGGTAATTTGAAATGTACGTTTAAAATTCAATAAAGTGATTTAAATGTAAATTTAACGGAAAATGATTGTAACGATCAAACCAGCTTACGATACATATCCCATTGCGTTCGGAATGGAGGTATTTAGCTATGGGCGACAGTCGTTGAGTTCAGATTGGGGTTCGTTTGAAAAGTCAGCCTTTTGGTAAATTAAAGAAAAATAAAATAAAATTAATATATATATTTTCTCCTTTATAACCCCTCCCCCCCGTTCATTATAATTTCAGAAACAAAGGAAAAAAAAAAAAAAACCCTGAATCGAATCAAGGCGCCGCCCCCCCCAGACATCGCCGCCGCCTCGCCCCAAAGCCACCGCCTCGCCCCAAAGCCACCGCCTCCCTCAATCGAAGACCCAGACCCCTCGAAACCGACGAAGACCCCGAAGCCCTGAACCCTACCGCCTCCGCCTCGAACCCATCGCGACGCCACCAGACAGCACCACCGCTCCGCCTCGTTGAAGACCCCTCCGCCTCGTTGAAGCCCCCCTGTAAGCTTTAAACTGTTTTTTTATTATTAGCTTTAAACTGTTTTTTTTATTAACTTGAAAACTGAAAAGGTTTAAAATATAAAAACTGAAAAGGTTTAAAGTATAAAAACTGATTTCTAAAAAGGTTTTAAAAGATTTAAACTTTAAAAAGTAAAAGATTTAAAAGAAGTTAAAACTGATTGAACTTTTCATATGAAGTGATATAGAGATAAAAATTCGATTTTTAAATATATGAAGTAATAAAAATATGATTTTTATATTTTTAAAGAATTAAAAATATGATCTTTATATTTTTAAAAAAATATTAAAAATATAGTCTTTACTATATAGATGATGTCAAAATATAATCTTTGCCTAGTAGGAACTATAAAAATCAAATCTTTATTTTTGAAAAAGGTAAAATCTTTATAGTTAAAAAGGAGAGATTTTTATATATTGAATAACGATAGAAAAATGGAATTTTTATATATTGAATAACGATAGAAAAATGGAATTTTTATATATTGAATAACGATAGAAAAATGGAATTTTTATATATTGAATAACGATAGAAAAATGGAATTTTTATATATTGAATAACGATAGAAAAATGGAATTTTTATATATTGAATAACGATAGAAAAATGGGATTTTTATATATTGAACTTTGAAATAAAAATTCGATTTTTATATATTGAACTTTGAAATAAAAATTCGATTTTTATATATTGAACTTTGAAGTAAAAATTCGATTTTTATAAATTGAATAACGAAGTAAAAATTCGATTTTTACATATGTAGTGGCTATGGGCAACGAAGACGACGAAGATGCGATAGCGATGAAGATTTCTATCAAGGAAGTGCCGTGGAGCTAGGATAGCTATCTGTGAGAACTCCTCACTCTAAATTTATTTTCTAGTTATATATATATACTAGGATGCAGACGGTGTTTAGTAGCACCCGACACAATCGTCCACAGACCATGGACTTGTTTGTTTGGCTGTTTGGTTATTGATTGCGATATTGGTTTGAATGTGGTTTGTGGTGTGAAAAACCGAATCGATAAATTGGTTAGGATTAGACGTGCGCCGTTATAAGGCGAAGGAGTAAGGCTAGGTTAGACTCTTACTCCAAATTTTGTGGTTGGCATAATGAAATTGATTTGATTGATGTGTGAATGGCGTGGGCCTTCACTAGACCGGGGATAAGGCTAGGCCTCGTCCCGTTTCTAGTATCGTGCCGTTATGCCGCCGAAATTTTCTAAAATAAGTTAGAAAAATAAAAATAGCATTTTATTTAAAGAATGAACTGAATAGAAATTCATATGTTAAAATAAAATGTGTTATCGTTAAAAATATAATTTTTAACGTGAATGTGAATAAATAAATATTCATTTACAAACCAGACGGTTTGTTTATGTACACCTATTTGAATGACGTTGATTGGGTCGATAAATTTTACACATCGCCTAACTGCACAAATAAAATATGTGTTTGATTGTTTGAAACCCCACACGGGTGTTAGGATGAAATTTGAAGTTCACTCATCCTGATTGATTAAATATGTCGATCGATTGATTGACAGGCTGTTATAAGCGTTGAATATCTATATTTGATGCTTATACAGTGTAGTGCACTTTGGTTGATGGTTGATTATTTTCAATGCTATTATATACATGTGTTGTATGAAAATCCATATAATTAATTTTATATGGTAATTGATTGGGCCTCATTCCAGTTTTGAAAAAGAAATATTTGAAAAAGAAATATTTGAAATAGAATATTTGAAAATAAAGGAATATATGAAGCCGTGTTGATTAGATTGACGCCATTTTGACGTGAACGATATTTATATCGATTTTAAAAACGATTTCGAAATGAATTGAATTGAAAACGAATTCAAAATGAATTGAAAACGATTTCGAAATGAATTGAATTGAAAACGAATTCAAAATGAATTGAAAACGATTTCGAAATGAATTGAATTGAAAACGAATTCAAAATGAATTGAAAACGATTTCGAAATGAATTGAATTGAAAACGAATTCAAAATGAATTGAAAACGATTTCGAAATGAATTGAATTGAAAACGAATTCAAATGGAATTGAAAGCGAATTGAAATGAATTCAAATTGAATTGAAATTCGAATTGGATAGAAATGAATTTTAAAACGAATTTATAAAGAAGAATTCAATTTTGGCTTTGAATTGAAATAGAAGTTGAAATAGAATTTGAAACGAATTTAAAACTATTTATATAATCCGTTTTAAATAGGAATCGACGAAATATATATTATATATATTATATATATAATATAATGGCCTGAATAGAACGCGCCGCGCCGCGGTAGTTCGCGAATTTCGACCATTTATTTCAAACGGACATTGCGGGAGATCCGACCGTCGGATTCTCCTAAAACCGGAACCGTTGGGTTCGTATCGAAAAGAGCTTTCTAATGAAAATTAGAAATTTGAAATCTAACGGTTGGATTTGGAATTATGTCCAAATCAAATTCGAAAAAGGTCGCTGTAAGTGCAGTTCGATGGCCATTGATGGAAATCGACTGTACGGGCCTTGATAAAATTATTAAAAATAGTAATAATTTGTGTAAAATCATAAGAAATGATTTAGAAAGAATTGGGATGAAAAACTCCCTATTTGAAAAGATAAAAATAGATTTTTATCGAAATGAACTAGTTTTGAACTAGAATTATAATTCTATTTATTTTTAAATAAATAAATTGAATTTGAAAAGGGTTTTGAAAATAACCAAAATTTCCAATGATTGCATTGGAGTGGATTTGAATCGAAATTGTCTTCGGAATATTTCGATGTTGGAATTCGTGATATTACAGGTGTTGTTATGGAAATTTGAAAGATATATATTTGTATCGTTATTTCCAATACGACATTTGTTAGTCGTAGAATTCGATATTGAATATAAGCCGATATATTTTCTATTCAGAGCCTTGTATTGAATATCGAATGTGATTTGGGTTTGTCGTGAATGGTGTCTTCACTAACACTGTTCTTGAACCCAGTTGAGAAAAGATTAAATCTTTTTATTTAGATTTAATGAAGTGTACCAATTAAATGATATTTAATTGGAATTGAATTGGTATTGATTTTTGGGTTTATCGTGAACAGTGTTTTAAATAACACTTGTTCTTTAACCCGATAATTAATGGAATGTGATTTGGGTTTGTCGTGAATGGTGTCTTCACTAACACTGTTCTTGAACCCAGTTGAGAAAAGATTAAATCTTTTTATTTAGATTTAATGAAGTGTACCAATTAAATGATATTTAATTGGAATTGAATTGGTATTGATTTTTGGGTTTATCGTGAACAGTGTTTTAAATAACACTTGTTCTTTAACCCGATAATTAATGGAATGTGATTTTGGGTTTATCGTGAATCGTGTTTTAAATGACACTGATTCTTTAACCCAGATAATGATTAAAACTAAGTGGAGTTTTAATGAATCTTTAATTAGATTGAAAAGATCGAGAATGGAGTATCACCAGTTTTGCTCCAGGCGATAGATAAATCTTTAATTAGATTTGAACGTGAAATTTAGAAACTAACTGTCAGTTAGCCAAGCAGAATGGTTTTCTAGATATTGATCTGATGTTGGTTTCGGCCTTCGGGGTTAATATTTGGGGAATTATTCTCTTGATTAATTTACGGTTAGTGACTAATGAATTGGAATGAGGCGTATGTTGTGTTTGTGTAACACTTATTTAAAATATACGCGAGTTATTCGGAAAGACCGGGTTCATCCCATTCTGAATAACTGATACGACGATAAGTCGAAGATGAAGACGATGGTCGAAGACCGGAGGTCTTCACGTCGTTTGGGTGATAACTGATGATCTTGATTGGGCTGTACACCCAAGAAGATGGAAACAGTTGGTGATCGTCCAGACGTACTTGGAGATCGATGGATATGCGGGGTACTAGGTGCCTCCGGTTTCGTTCAGCCCCAGAACGGACTTGTAAATGGACTGTGTGTCTGACATCGGATTTCATTCTGTGTGACTGATATCGGTTGCATAGGATGGTTTGCCTGTGTGGCATGCTAAGATGCAAATGATCGAGGCTTCTGTTGAAAAGCAAAGTCTTGTGGTGATGATCAAAGCACGGCCTTTGTGGCGTAGCTTTGTGTAACGTTTACCTCGCGTGTTTCACACCCGGTATGAACCAAAAACGGGAGTCGGACCTCAGGGAGGACTTGCGTTTCTTTCTAGTTAGAAGTGGCGTCAGTGGTTTTACACGCCCTGACGAGTTTGACTTATGTGGTTGTTGCTGTTGCGAGGCGCCTCGGTTATATCGGTTTCGGCCGATGCATTCTGGTCGGCTGACGGACCAGACTTACGCCCCAAAGGGCGGGGAAACGTAGTGTTCAGGCATTTTAATCCACATCGGTGGACCGGCCCTGACGATCCAAGGGTCACTCGAGCTCTGATCCTGAGACATGGGCTAGATTGTCTCGAATCGGTTGAGGACTATCTTTTGCCTCGGTTCATAGATGGAAATCCAATTTCCAAATACGTGACATTTGCGGTTTTATTTGTAAACCTATATGGCGACATAGTGGCATGGGACGCTCATGTCGCCTATGATTGATACTTATGATTTGAAATTGTTTTATACACTATGCACTTATTATAGTATCAAATGATTTGTTTTAAACGTATCAACCATTATTTGGCTGTTATAAGGTAAAAACCCTATCCCCCGGCTTGCGTTGCATTGTGTGATAGGACCTGGGTCTTATAACAGCTTCATTCTTCTTTATTTAGCATTGCGCTGTTGTTTTATGCACTGGTATTCTTGGGAGGAAACCCGTTCCGTGTTATACGGCGTGGTCCCTTGATTTACCTAACTTTAAAAATAAAGATTAATAACTGTTTTAGTTCTCACACCAGTCACATGACTGACCTGGAGTTTATTGTTTTAACCTAAACTCTGGGTGCCCCTATTTTGACACGGGCAGCTAGTAGTTTCGGTTTTTGCAGATTTATATTCACAGGATCCTGGTTTACAGCTGGAATGATATCCGGAAAGCTTTGTATCCGTATATCTCTTCTAGTTGTGTATTGTATTATTTTCCGCTGCTATGTATTTAAATGTAATTTAAATCTCTGGTATTTCTGTGTAATATTCATTTATACTCTGTATATTCTTGTAATCTGATGCATTGTTGTAATATACAGTGAAATGTTCTTCTGTATGCGTTCTGTTTTGTCCTGTTCTCAAACGAAAGGGCGTTTCGAACGGTCTGGGTCGGTTTAGCGACTGGTTCGGACCGAGCGAAATTCCTTGTCGTCACATCAAGGCGGAACATAAGAAGCCTGGAGGACTACTTCAACCTTTAGAGGTCCCATAGTGGAAGTGGGATAGCATTTCAATGGACTTCATTGATGGACTACCTAGGTCGAGAAGAGGCAATACTAGCATTCAGGTAATACTGGATATGCTTACTAAAAGCGCCCACTTTATACCGGTTAAAAGTAGAAGGACTGCCTCATCTCTAGCATCTCTTTATCTCAAGGAAATAGTTCGACTCCATGGGATACCCTCCAGCATTGTTAGCGACCGAGACCCTATCTTCACAAGCGATTTTTGGCGGAGTCTGCAAGAAGCTGTAGGCACACAGTTATGTTTGAGCACGGCCTATCACCCCCAAACCGATGGCCAGATAGAAAGGGTGAATAGAGTTTTAGAGGATCTTTTAAGACTTTGCGTTCTTGACTTTGGAGGGACATGGGAGGATCACCTTCCTTTAGTGGAATTTGCCTACAACAACAGCTACCAAGCTACCATAGGCATGGTACTCTTCGAAGCCTTGTATGGAAGACCGTGAAAATCACCAACTTGTTGGTGGGAGTCTGCAGATAAACTTATACTTGGGCCGAACATGATTCGAGAGACTTCGGAGAAAGTGGACTTGATATGAAGGAGAATGAAGACTGCCCAAGACAGAAAGAAATCCTACGCCGACAAAAGAAGGACCGACCTTGAGTTTGAGGTTGGGGACAGGGTTTTCCTTAAGGTATCTCCTTTAAGGAACGTCGTTCGCTTTGGATCCGCAGGAAAGCTAGCACCAAGATTTGTAGGACCGTTTCCTATCATCGAGAAGGTTGGGAAGATGGCCTAAAGATTAGAGCTACCCGAGAGACTGGCCGGAGTTCACAACGTCTTTCATGTTTCTCACCTCCGGAAGTGTTTGCATGAGTCTGCGGAAGTGGTGGGACCTAGCATTCTAGAAGAAGCCGAAGTGGAACGTGAAGCAACTATGAGGAGAGTTCCAACCCGCATCTTAGGAACTGAAGTGAAAAAGCTACGCAACCGCGAAGTCAAACTCGTTAAAGTTCAGTGGAGCGACGCCGAGGAAGACGCGACTTGGGAAACCGAGGACAGAATACGCGCTGCTTACCCTTTTCTTTTTGAGAGTACATCTTTGATCTCTCTTTTTCCTTAAGTTATGCCTTATCTATCTTTTTAGGTATATCTCCTCGGTCCTTTTCCTAACTCCTTAGGTAGAAAATAAATGGATGCAAACATGTATTTGAAAACATGTTATGGATGATGACTGCAAATGGTTGCTAGTGATTGCTAGTGGTTGCTCGTGGATGCATACACACACCCCCTAGGTTTTAGATCGGCTCAGTCACTTCATATTGCATATGCATATATGTATTCTCATTTGTATATGGTTGAAACTTGATATGCTGTCATATGGTTGTCGCATTTGTAGGAATAAGTTGTGCACTCATGTAGAATTATGAGTAGGAAAAATTTTCATACATAATGGATTCATGACACTTACATGATTCGCATTAAGGAGGTCAACTGAATCAGTAGACCACCTGATTTCTGCATTAGATAAAGACATGTACACACACTATGCATATGATCATGAAGCATAGAAGTCTTTTAAGGACAGTGGATGCCTGTGTTTGTTGGACGGTTGGATGGTAGGATATACATTCATCCTAACTTGAAGATTTCGGGGACGAAATCCTTTTAAGGGGGGAGAATGTAACACCCCGTGAATTCCATAACATTAAGCTTCACAAATTAAAGTGTAATTAATTATTAATGAAAGAATTAATGGAAATGGGTTACGCCATTGCGTTCGTCTCGGAATTCTGCTTGAGATAGAGTGCGAGTTTGCGTGAATCAGACTCCGTATGAAGGAGTTATGACCTTCAGAAGTTTCAGAATAAAATTTATAATTCAAACAGCTCGGTTTCAAATTCAAAATTCGAAAAAACAGGTTCAAACTGTGCTGGGCGGGAAAATTCCCGCCCAGGGACCAGGTCGACCATAGGGTCGACCATGGTGTCTACCTGGTCACCCCAGGTCGACCATAGTGTCGATCTGGGTGTCGACCTGCCAGTCGATGGTCGACCTGGCTGGCTGAGTCTGGCTCTGGCTCGAATTTATGTGGCTCGGTGTGTCATTAGGGCTGACATGTCACCTCTTGATGGGCTCTTTGAACTTTGTATGGTCTAGATTCCTCCTGTCTTCATATGACGGCTCAAAACAATTTAAAAATCTATATATACACCCTAAGTCTCAACTAAAATTCACACAAAAAAATAAGATGGGAGTCGTCATGCTGCCAGGAAGGAATTGGGCGTAGCCGTCAAGAGAGAGGAGCTTAGAGACGAATCAAATTAAGAAGAAGACTAAATCTTAATCAAATTAATCAACGCAACGTTAATCTACCCAAAGGAACGCATCTCAATTTCAGAATCCAGAATTCAAGATTCTGCATTCGTTGTAAGTATAGTGATCTTTCAGAATATGAATAAAAACTGTGACGAGATTCGATGTAAATGAAAATAGAATTATGTTATTGTATGATAATGATGTAAATTCTGTGTATTGTAATGATTCTTTCATGACTTGTGTATTGATATTTGTGGCCTAAATTGATTGATGCAAGCCTATTGAACAATTGTATATGAAAACAATGGCACTTGCAAGTTTGTGGCAAAAACTAGAATTTGATCCCTTTATGTTTATGTCTATGGCATGGACTATATACATTCTCTAAGTCTAAATTAAGGCTTATGTAAACATGTTCTAGATTTGAGACCTTTTATGCCTACATGACCCAAAACCTATGAACACATTCTTATGTTTATTTGCAAGTATAATTGGATCTATGTTAAGTATCATTTGGGTTACATAAACTATGCAAGTTCATGTTGAAATAGGCTATATGATTAGATGTTAAAATTGGACATTTTGGTGAATATACAACATGTTAGTTTTGTGGTTGACATTATGCTAAGTTAAACATGTTTAAAACCAAGTTTGTATAAGCCTAAACTATGCCATTTCATATATCACCAACTTAGTTATACTTTGATTTGAATGCAAGTTCACATGACCCATAATTTATGTTAGTCGAATCGTTAAATTTCAAGTTCATGTGCCACACACCTTTACGTATTGTAAAATATTACATGTTCTTGATTTCCCCTTTTTCTCACGTTTATAAAGTTGGGCTGAATTGTGTCGAGCCCAACACTTGTTATAATGTTGCGAACGTACAAACGGGGGTAATAACGTTGGGTGTAAAACATGAAAAATATATGTTGGCATGGTTGGCACATGCCAACGACAATGACATTTAAGCGGTATGAATTGTTATATCCAAGAATAAAGGACATGACATTTACATATAATTGAGAAGTGATAAAATATGTAAATTTAGAAAACACGGTATGCTTAACCCGAGGTTGGATTGAGTTGTGACGTAAACCTGTCCGGACCCGCCCGGATGTCCAGTAGTCACAACAATACCTATCCAATGTGGGTGGTTAAGCATTAAGCCCAATAAGGACCCGAGGTTAGACTGAGCTACGGTGTAAACCTGCCTGGAACCGACCGGCACATCTAGTAACCGTAGCAATATCTGTCTAATCTGAGTGGTCAGGTGCTTTAAGAGGCTAAGGACAGATGGTAGGGTTAAGTCAACTATAAACACTTAACCAAATTCAAGATGTTAACAAGAATTGATGGGTGAGGTTAGGTAAATACAGACACTTAACCACTTAACATGTTTGACTAGAAAACCCTAGTAACGAGGGACCCATTTCAGTAGTAACCCAAGTTAGGTATCATGGTACCCTGAAACTAGGCAGGGTGGGGCACGATTACTGGGCTAATTGTAAGCGGTCAAAGCGACGGCAGTGGGTGCAACAGTGTAGGTTCTAACGGGGTGCGGGCGTGCACACACTCTGGAGCAGACAAACAGGGCACTGGGGGCACCAGTAGTATAACCTATGCCTTCTAGAATTGTGTCGGGGCCGCCACCATGGGCCTTGATACACCCCATGGTGGGACCGACATAGGTATCTACAATTCTTGGGGTCCGTATGACACATGTTTACGCGAGTAGGAGCCAATCTTTAAAAAAATGGGGATTACTTCACCCTCAGCGTGGGGTGCCAGTTAGAATAAGCTCAAGTAGGTGCAGAGATATAGTGTGGGTGCGATAGTACATTCGATTCTAAATGACACTTCCTTAGCTTGTGATACTTGCCTGTTTTCAGTTTATATCTATCATGCCCTTTTTCTTATTCACATACTGAAGAGTCACTAGATTTACTCAGGCTTTATGTCTGACTCTATTTTCTTTTCGTCTTCTTTTCTTTTGTCCCCCCCAGGTCCACAGGGAGGAAACAACCCAGTTTAGTACTCTTTTGCAAGCTTCAAGACCGTAGACATACGGTTTGGATCTCTTTTGCTCGGATTATGGCTTTAGATATCACTATTGGGATTTTTGTTACTTTATTTATGTTTTATGCTTCTTTAATAATCAAGACAGTAATGAGTTTGTAATGTTGGAATTATTTTGAGACAATTATGGAAATGTTTTGTTTGAACACGTATTGATGAAATAAAAGTCTTTTTGGTTTCCGCTGTTAAAATATGTGTATTTATATCTGTCTTGTGTTTATCTGTGGCTTTTACTTATAAACCTCCACCAAAGTTAAGGCATTCCCTTTGTGAGTGACCTTAACGGAGGTGGGGTGTTTCAGGGTTCCACTCCGCCGTGCTTTGATTGTCAATCTACGTAGTATACCTACATTGAAAATTATATTTTTAACCAATCAATAATTATTTCTTTGTATGATTATTCCATAAATAACATACATAGGCCAAAAATTATATTTTTATCTTTCTAAAAATAATTTCATATTTTTATAACAACGCTACATAGATAAAAATCACATTTTTATGCCGCTACTATATAGATAAAAATCAAATCTTTTTATCGCTAATGAATATATAAAAATCACATTTTTACATTGCCATTCAAACAATAAAAATCATATTTTTACTTTGCTACATATATGGTAAAAATCACATTTTTATCTCACTATATATATGATAAAAATCAAAGTTTTATTTCTCTACATAAATATAAATCATATTTTTATATTCTCTATTATATAAAAATTCTATTTTTAATTTGCTACTCATATAAAAATAATATTTTCAGCCTGTTAATATATATATAAAGATGCCACCTTAATCATATCACCATTTATATAAAAAAAAACAATTTTTTTATACTATAACTATATAAATAAAAATAATTTCTTTTCACGAATAAAAGTCTCTACTTTACATATTAAAAGATCTCATCTTTAGATTAGTAAAAATCTAATCTTTCCCTATCATAAAAATCATACCTTTCATATGTACAAAAATCATATACTTTTTCCTATGTTGTCTACACAAAGATTATATTTTTACCTTACCCTATATATAAAAACTGATTTTTAAAACTAATTATTTTAAATAAAAATAAATGAAACTCACTTTTCTTTGTGTAAAAGTCGGACCTTCAAAGGAGGAGGGTGGCGTAGAGGTTCGCCGATGATCGGGGTGGTGCACAAGGCAGCGCCGGGCCCAAGACGGTCGGAGGAGCTCGGTTTTTAGGGTTTTGGGCTGTGGAGGTTTTAAGTGAGAGAGGAGGAGCCAGAGGAGAGAGAGGGGAGGCGCCTTTGATGGCAAAGGCGGGTGGGGGTCCTCAGACGACAGGGGGGGGGGGTGACGGGTTCTACAGTTTTTTTTTGTCTCCTTTGAGAAAGTAAACCGGGGGGGTGAGAGAGTATAGAGAGAGGTTTTTTTATTTATTTTTTTTATTTCAAAAAGGCGCCTTTTTATTTTGACCTCGAAATCAAACCCACTGACTATTGTCCATAACTAATTACCCCCATTCCGAATATAATGGGATATGTATCGTAAGCCTGTTTGGTTGTTTCGATCGGTTTCCGTCAAAATCAAAATATAAATCTGTATATTGAATTTGAACGCACATTTCAATTTACCGAGGCCACATATGGACTATAAAAATTCCCAAAAAATATTTTCTGGCTTCGTATTGACGATACGGTTCTAACAAAACTGATTTCATCAAATTCTGAGGCCGTTTGAAAAATGGCCATTTTCTGGTCGATTGAAATTGACTTAAAGTGTCAAAACATGTTTTCTTTTGCCATGCTCACATATTGCTTTCAAAAATTACGAATTTTGGAATCTAGCAATAACTTGGCATCCCGGATCCAACAAAAGTGGTTTCGTCGAAAACGGAGGTCATTTGCAAAATTCCCATTTTTAAGGGCCAAAATTCCATAGCGACTATTCTGAATTTTCAACTGAACATAACTTTTTATTCCTGCTATGAAATTTTGATTTTTTGGATTCGTTGGAAAGATATTCTCAAATAGATTCTAATATTTTTTGTTTCGCTAAAATCCGGTTTATTTTGAATCATGTACGTTCATTTGAAATTTGAAATCGAATTTTCAAACTACCGCGCCATTTTCAATTCCTTTTATAATTAAAAATAAATATTTATATTCTAATGTCGATTCATATAAATATATACGTTCTAATTCTATTATGAATAAATTTCTCGTCATTATTATTTAAAATAAATCATTTTAAATATTCAAAATTCATTAAAATTGCCAAAATAAAAATTTTAAATTGGCTTAGATTTTCCGGGTTATTACATAGAGGTTCCCTCTGAAAATATAAAACATTATGATTAGACATCTTGGTCTTAGAAAGAAAGCTCAATTACATATATATCTTCCATTAACAATATGTATTCCTGATTATCAGGAATTCACAATACATGATTTACTAGATTCTGGTGCAGAAGCCGGTCTATTACAAGAAATATTTACTCCCCAACAATTTTGGGTACCTTTAGACAAAAAAGGTATGCTAAACGGTTTTATGGGAAGACAAGTTCGTGTAAATCACAAAGTCAAAAAACTTAAGGTATAAATACCTGATATACATGGAAACAACAAAATTTATTATTTTGATTTCGCTTTACTTCCAAAAGAATTTGGTGTTGATTGTATTCTTGGAATAGACAATCTTCGTTGTTTTCCTCCATTTGATAAACACTACTTTGAATCTGATGGAGCCTTGATTCCAAGAGTTCCTTTACCTGCAGCAATTGCAGCCCATTGTTTACCAGCAGCACAACGTGGTGATTGTGTTTGGAATCAAGTCTTGTGGTTGATAATCAAAGCACGGTCTGTGTGGCATAGCTTTGCATAGTGTTGATTCGCGAGCCTCACACCCCGGTTGTGAACCAGAAACGGGAGAGGACGGCAGGGAGGGCATGCGTTTCTTTCTAGCTAGTGGTGGTGCCAGTGCTTAAACTGGCTGACATTTATATACTTTTCACCTGTGTGGTTGTTGCTTTTGCGAGGCGCCTCAGATATATTGGTCGTTCTCGAACCGATGGAGTCATTCGTTGGCTCATTTACGCCCCATGGGGAGGGGAGACGTAGTGTTCAGGGTTTCGTCTAATCCACATCGAGTGGACCGGCCTTGTGGCTCCAAGGGTCGATGCGTTCTGATCCTGAGACATGGTAGGCTTGATTGTCTCGAATCGGTAGAGGACGATCCCTGGCCTCGGTTCAAAGATGGAAATCCAATTTCCAAATACGTAAATTTGCGGTTTTGATTGTAGAGCCTAGTATGGCAACATGATATATGGTACCCATGCCGTCTATGATTGATATTTATTCGTACTCTGTATATTCTGGTATTCTGATGGAATTGTTCTAATAAGCAATGAAATGTTCTTCTGTTTGCATTCCGATGTGGCTTGTTCTCAACTCAATCCGTGATTTCCCATAAGGGGGATTTCGGGTCGTTTCAGCAAAATTGAATTAATGGAACAATATAAAGATGTCAAGGTTCGGGTGAACCACATTATGGTTTCACCTACGGGTAAAGAAGAATTTGCAAAGCAAATAAAGGATCTTTTGGATTTTAAACTTATGCAAAAGAATTTTAGTACTCATTCATCTCCAACATTATTAATTAGAAATCATGCTGAGATAAAAAGAGGAAAAGCGAGAATGGTAATAAATTACAGAAAACTTAATAGTCATACCAAATTTGATGGGTGTTTTATTCCATTGCTGAACATTTAACTAAGCAAATCCAAGGAGAAAAATAGTATAGTAAATTTGACGCTAAATCTGGATTTTGGCAAATAAAACTGTCTGATAAACAATCTATTGAATTAACAACGTTCACTTGTCTCAAGGACATTTTTAATGGCTAGTTATGCCTTTTGGATTAAAAAATGCACCTCAAGTATTTTAAAAATGGATGAATTCTATGCTTGGACATTTACCTTTTACACTTGTGTTTATAGATGACATTTTAGTTTTTCCTAATACTTCTGAAGAACATAAAGAATACCTTTTAGTAGTAGTCCAAATCCTACTACAAAATGGTGTAATACTTAGCCCTAAAAAAATAGAATTGTTTAAAATAGAAATTGATTTTCTTGGAAAGAAAATTAAAAATGGCCAAATCGAACTTCAACAACATATGTACACTAAAATGAAAGATTTTCCTAATACTTTAAAACTTTAAAAGAACTTCAAATTTTTTTAGGATTATTAAATTATTGTAGAAAATTTATTCCTAATTTATCAGCAATAACACAAAATTTGCAAAAAAAGCTTACCGAAGAACAAGCTAGATATAAACAACAAAGTAGAGAACAACTAAGAAGATGGAATACAGATAAAATTAGTATTTCCTTACACTCTAAAGAAGAAGAGGAAGTAAAGAAGATAAAAAACTAATTAAGGATCAAAAAATCCTTTATTTTCCTTCAGAAGAAGAACTCCTTACTCTTCAAACTGATGCTTCTGACAATAATTGGGCAGGAGTATTAATTACAAAACAGAAAGAGGTTGTAGCATACTCTTCTGGAAAATTTAACAGAACTCAACTCAAATATGCTACTTATGACAAAGATCTACTAGCTATCAAGATAGCAATCAAAAGTTCAAAAATTTACCTTTTGCATAGACAATTTATAATTGAAACAGATAATAAGTCCGTTGCTCAGTTTTTAAAAAGAAAACTGTTAATAACCCTGAAGAAAACCTTAGAAGAGTAGGACTAGCAATGTATTTAGAAATCTATAATTATGATGTTAAATACATTCCTGGCTATACTAATTTTACAGCCGATCTTCTTATCAGAGTATGAGATGGATGAAGAAGACCTTAAAAGGATAAAAGAATTGCTACAAAACATGAAAAGACAAGAAAATTTCAGCAAATCAAGTCTTCTATAAAAGCAAAATCTGGAGAAGGTTCTTCTTCTCAAACAATCTCTCCCAATGGAGAAGACAATGAAAAAGTCCAACAGACTAAACCAATGGCAACAGATAAAGCCAAAGCTACGACTTCCACTGGAGTCCAGAAATTTGTTCCAATGAACAAAGGGAAAGCTACTGCTCCCACAGGAGTACCAAAGCCTTATACCTCTGCAGTCATAAAGGACTGGTATAATCAAGAAATAAGAGAATATAATCCAGGTCTGTATGAAAACTTTAATGGTTACTTTAAAGCAATACAATCATCTGACCATAGAGTTGCAAATTACTGGTTGACACAACTAGAGAAAAAATATTTGGGATTAAAAGGTACTATATCCCAAAAGGATAAAAAAATTCAAGACACACATAGTACAAAGACTATCTTTATACTCTAGTACTTCTAGGTCGGAGGCACTAAATTCAAAAGAAGTAGAGTTGTTCATAGGCAATACAGCTGCTCAAAGTGAATTAAAAACCATATTTGCACAAATGCAAACTTCAGATCTTGTGAATTTGAGAATTCAAGATTTTCTTGAATTACTTAAACTCTACGGAATTGATAATACAAAAAATAAAGAACTCGAAGCTAAAATGACAGTACAATACATGATATCCTTGTACCAGCAACAAATAATTGAAGAAAGCCAATTTCTGTTGTTCTTCAAACAACTAGAAGAAACTGAACTAAGAACTCTTTTAGAAAAAGAAGAGTTAATACTTAACAACAATAGATGTAATAACCCGCAAATCCGAGCCAATTTAATTTTTTTTATTTTGGCTATTTTAATGAATTTTGATTATTTAAAATGAAATATTTTAAATAATATCGACGAGAAATTTATTTTGAATAGAGTTAGACCATATATATTTATATATGTCGTCGTTAGAATATAAATATTTATTTATATATATAAAAGGAATTGAAAATGGCGAGGTAGTTCGATAATTCAATTTCAAAGTTCAAATGAATGTACCGGGTGCAAAATAAACTGGATTTTAGTGAAACCAAAAATATTAGAATCTAATTGATAATATCTTTCCAAAAAATCCGAAAAATTGAGATTTCATAGCGGGGATAAAAAGTTATGCCCAGTTGAAATTTCAGAATAGTCGCTATGGAATTCTGGCCCTTAAAAATGGAAATTTTGCAAACGACCTCAGTTTTCGACGAAACCACTTTTGTTGGATTCAGGATGTCTAGTTATTGCTAGATTCCAAAATTCGTAATTTTTTGAATCAGTACGTGAGCGTGGCAAAGGAAAACGCATTTGACCAGTTTAAGTTGATTTTAATCGACTGGAAAATGGCCATTTTTCAAACGGTCTCAGAATTCGATGAAATTAGTTTTGTTAGGATCGTATCGTCAATACGAAGCTAGAAAATATTTTTTGGGAATTTTTCTAGTTAGTATGTAGCCCCGGTAAAATAAATTGTGCGTTCAAATTCAGTATATAGAGTTACATTTTGATTTTTACGAAAACTGATCGAAACGATCGAATCAGCTTACAATACATATCCCATTGTGTTCGGAATAAGGGTAATTAGCTATGGATGATAGTCGGTGAGTTTGATTTCGAGTTGAAAATAAAAAATTGCTTTTTGAAATTAATTAATTAAATAAAATAATAATAATAACCCTTCATCTCCTATATACTCTCAGATCCCCCCCGTTGATTCTCAAATCGAGATTATAAAAAAAGAGAAGCTTCCATCGCACCGCAGACCCCCCCACGCCTCGCCGTCGCGCCATAGACGCTCCCCCCACGCCTCGCCATCACGCCACAGACCCTCCCACCCACGCCTCGCCGTCGCGCCACAGACCCTCCCCCCACGCCTCGCCGCCGCTAGTCATGGTAGGACCGCCTCCACCTCGTGCTCCTCCACCTGAACTATAACGACATGGGTTTTTGGCGACTTTGGTTATCGACATAAACACGATGACAACTAACCAAACATCGAAAAATACCGGATGATTAATGAAAGAAATTAGAGGGTGAGGAAAGATAAGATAGAAACTTAGAATAGAAGAAGAAGAAGAACATCAGAGTAACATGAACCTCACAGCGGAACGAATAACATATAATAGATAACATATCCTTGAAATAAAATCAGTATATGTATACAATAACATTATCAGAGTACAACACTTACAACACAGCGGAAATAAACTATAGCTATATGATCCTGAAGCCTCCTTCTCCAGCTCTTCAAGTATCTATAAATCCCGACTACTTGACTGCCCGTACAAAATTGGGCACCCAAGAGTTTAGGGAAAACAAAACAAAATAAACTCTGGGTCAGTCATGGGACTGGTATGAGTAAAACAGTTTAAAACAGTTTAAGCAGGTAAATGATATCTCATAAGACCACGCCGTATAACAGAACGGGTTTTTCCCTTATGAGAATCCAAATTATCTTTATATCAAAATCCTTTTGATATTATAATAATGTCTATCAACCACAATATAATAATCATCTAGCAGAAACGCTTTCATCTCACGTTCTGCATATATACTATATAATCAAAACCGCAAGCACGTATTGGGTAATGGATTTCCAACTATGACAAGGTATGGAACCACCTTTCGCTAGTGTACCTCTAGAAAGGAATACACTGGGTTCAACAAGAACATCTTGCAACCCGGCCACACATGACCGACCACTCATTTCGCTTGAGTGTATCGAATGTATATCACCAACGGTTGGGATCAGCAACCGTTTCCCGAATGGGACAGCATCAACAATAGATTTTTAGAAGTAAATGAAACTCTAGATCAGGTGATTATACACCCTACTTCGGAGCGACCGACTTAGCCATGCTGCCTGCTCGATTTCTGTCATTTATCGGTTGATGAGGCTCGAGGTTATGCTTTATCATCACACCAGATTCACTATGAATGCCACAACATCAAATCCATCAAATCACCGATTGACGTCCTCAACCATACATTATGTGTTAGCTAAAAGAAGTTTCCTTCTCCGCTTCCACTCTTGGTACGGTTGGAGAAATCAATATACGTGATCGTCTGGAAATACTCTGTCAGACATCCGTCCATACAAGTCATCCAGGAACAGGATGAACCGAAGGCACTATTCAATACATCCATCTTAGACACTGTTATCTAAGACTTATACAATAGCCCTTGCACTTTACTCCCTCTTCAATTATCTTTGGCATATATGATTCGCAATGCTTATGCCAATACAGAGTGGTTCTTTGGATAATAATCCAACCGGTCTCTCCATATTAACAACGTTAAAATGGTCAAAACTTTGATAGTCTGTGATTTAACCATCAAAGAAAAACAGGTGTGCAAACAACGATATTTTCTCCAGATGGAAATTCTATCAATCAATCATCAATCATACATATATATATATATATATTCATATTTCCTATTTCAATATTTGATTATGTTTCTGATTCTATTTGGAAAACATTTCCAAATCTTCTTTACTTGGATTTAAACAGATGTTTAAATCAACATCGCTAGGACAACTCAAACCACTATACTTATTCACTAAATTCACTTAACCACTTCACACTCGATCCTTAACCATTTCTAAATTAAAAAAAGAAGTCAATCAAGTTGGGGTATAACTACCTCTCGGACCTTAACTGGAAAACATTTCAAATCTCGAAATAGGGTAAGTTCATCGTTTAACTCTTTAACACTTCCTTACGTAACTCTCGTTCGAATATATCTCTACTCGATAACTCCTCCCTTCGAATAACTATATTCGATAACTCTATTTATTTAACCCCTATCGATTAACTCTTTTTACTTAACTCCTTACTCAACTCCTTCCGAATAACTAATTCGATAACTCTTTTCGATTAAACTAAAATCGATAACTCCTTTCGAATAACTAATTCGATAACTCCTTTCGAATAACCAATATTTTCTTTTTAAATCTTTATTTGTAAATGGTTTACAAATATTACCCTTTTTAATTCTATTTGCAAATGTGGTTTGCAAATTTTCCCTTAATATCTTATTTACTTATCCTAGATGAATAATCCTTTTATTTTCTTATTCTATTTAATAAATGAATATCCTCTTTATCTTATTCTATTTACAAGGGGTTCATAAATATTTCTTTAGGGTTTTATTCCTAAGTATTTCCTTTATAAATTTCTATTTATTTAACAAATAAATACCTCATTTAATATCTCCTTTATTTTCTAAGTAAATAATCCACTTTATAAATATTCTATTTATAAAGATTTCCTTCATTTATAATTCCCACTTAAACGTATTTCCTATTTATAAATATTCCATTTATAAATATTCCTATTTATAAATATTCTATTTACAAATTCCCCTTTTCTCCAAATCCCGGTATGTTATGGTGTTAACACCTCAAATTATGGTGTCCAACATCGTCCATACACACAAAATCAACAACAGGTTATAATTCACATCATATATCAAAATATATGAAAAACAAAAGAATAACTATTGAGGAATCCAGTCGGATTCCTCCAACCTGTTTTCCCTGCATCCACAGATGTTACACAATAAAATCAACATTTACTTTCAGTTCCATATGATATATTCTGTTAAACAGAATCAATATAGAAATTCAACTAACTGACTAGCAGTTCAATCAAACAGTCCACACATAGTCAATCAGCCAATATTTAACAGTTCTAAAAATACAACATGAAATTATAAACTGTTCAGAGTTAGTGAGATTTACTCACATTTGCAGTTCATCGTTAAAGAACGATAAACTGTTTGTTTGATTTGAATCAAACAATTTATTTCGCCATAAATTCAAACGAGCTCCCATCCACTTCCAGTCAGTTCCATGGTGTTGCCCTAGGCCATACGATCTTAACGGATCAAACCGTTCGTGATTCTGTCGCCATATGATGAAGTTACGATCCTTAGAAGTTAATATACATTTAAATCGAAATAAAAACAAAACATTTCCTTTACATGGGCCTCTCCCCTTTTATTCATCCTTGGCCCATTCACCAAAGTACCAGCCCAACCCGCACCTTTATATCCTTCCCCAATTTAAATGCCGTGACCTGTAACTCCACTCCACCATTTTTCCCTCGTCCGATCTCTCTTCGTTCCTCCATAACTCAACCATTCACCTCGAAATCAATTCTGTTCTCCATCTCTTCGCGAGAGCTTCTCCTCCATCACCATCACACTGGGTCCGCCGCCTCCCTTCAAGGTCCGACTTCGACCTTCCAACGCCACTCAACGTGACGCGCGACCCCAATTAATACCGTAATTCATCAAACATTCACAAACGATGCTCCTCTTTACCCCGAATTCGAATACCAACTCGAATCTATACCATAAACCCTTAATCGCTCGCAGCGATGAACCCTAGGCCGATGCCTCAAATTTCACAGCTCGACAAATATATGCGAGTCTCATAAAAGTTACAGGAAGATGTTGCTAATGCTCTCACGAGTCCATACAAATCTGTTTCATGATTTTTAGGGGTTTATTTGATTTTTATTGGATTTATGAAGATTGAAATTTTTGTTTGCTGAAGAGAAACCCTGCGGCGCCAATCACGTTGACCACAGAAGAATGAGTTTTAGGGTTAGAGGGTTTTAAGGAGTATTTATAGGATTTTATTTTTAGATATTTTGTTTTTATTTTATATTCATTTATATTGCTACGTTGATTGTAATTATCATTAAAAATTCCTACGACCACATACGTTACCCAAAAATCATGAAAATTTACATGTAGCTACTATTAGACATTACAGACCCAACGAAACTGGTTTCGTCGAATTCCGACTCCGTTTGCTCACACAACGTATTTTTAAAGCTCTAAATAACCCATTTAAATATATAAAATATATTTAAATTAAATATAAACAAATTTATATTATCGTATATATTCACAATGGAATACCATACAGCTCTACTGGGATTTATAACTCGATATTTCAAATCTGGGTCAACCCGATATTCGATTTATATTGAAATTCCTTTTTAAAATATGAATAATTCCTTAATAAATTATAAAGGAATTCCACAGCGACTTTTCTAAAATTTGATTTGAACGTATCTCAAAATCTATACGATGAAATCCCAATTTTTCTCTTCTACTAGAAAGAAATACTCCACCAGCTCCTAACATTTCTTGTTTCACAGAAATCCGATTTAAAACGGCTTCTGTATGTTCAGTTGAAGTTCGAATCGGCAATTAACGAACTACCGCGCCATTTCCAGCTCGATTTTAATTATAATATAATTATACGTTCAAACTTCGTTCAAATAATATATTCGTTATTCTAATTCAATTCTAAACTGAATTAAATATCACAGATGATCCAATTCACACCATATCGTCATTTCAGCCAATTCAGATTATTTCAGAATTAAATATATTATTTAATTTATTATTTTAATTAAATATTCATCATTATTTAATTCCACAACCATTTAATTCACTATATCACTATTTATATAATTAAATAAATTAATTATAATACCTCTGCCAATGCGGGTCATTACAATCTTCCCCACTTAAAATAATTTCATCCTCGAAGTTGCTAAGATAGAGAACGACCCTATCGACTGGTTAGAACATATTTGTTCACTTCTTAACTTCAGTTTCAACTGAACCAATTTAATTTCAATTAAATTATTAATTAATTCTTATCAACGAAAATTTCCAAAAATCCTGAAAATTTTCTAATGCCTTAACTCTTCGAAAAATTTCGCCAGCACCTTCTTTGTACTGGTCAGTAGCTCAAACTCCAACTTGCCTCTTTGGGCCATCTCCAACCCAAAAGAAAATCAAACAGCCAAGCGGCTTGCCAATTTGGCTCATAAATCTTATATCCAATAGAAATATAAACTTGTACCTTTTGTCGGCATATCAACTCTATCACTTCCATATGCTATCAACTCAGCATATACCAATGTTATCCCAATCAAATTGCAATCTGCTTTTATCCACAACACCACCATTCGCTTATATCCGAGCCATATATCTTTTTAACTCGAGTTTCTTCTCGATTCCCAACTCTTAACTTGATTATCCCATTACACTTCAAATTTGAATCTCACAATCCAATATGTCTTGATATCATTCTAATTCAACCTCAGTTACCACTTTACTGACTTTACTTTAATACAATTTTGCTTTCACAAATTTCTGTTAAATTTGTTTTTAATTCAAACAGTCTTTCCCTGGGAGTTTTTTAAACAGTTTACTCTTTTCAAAAATCAAAAATTTCTTTTGAACATGTCACTGAGCCCTTAATTAATATTCCATCAGTTAAATCACTTCTCTATTTCTTTATCAATATTTGTTAACCAAATATTTTCAATAACCATATTGGCCTTTTATGTTATTTGGAAAACATTTCCGAATATCGCCTTCCTTTTTTTTCTAAACTTTAGAAAATATATGCTATTTATAATTGGAAAATATTCCAATTACTTATCTCTTTTCCGATCTCATTTATTTCTATACTTAGGAAATATTCTTTATTATATTTCCAAGCTCACACTTATTTGGTTAAAACGGATGTTGTGTAAAACATCGTTACGATAACCCAAATACTATATTCAACTAACTCTTATTCAACATTGATCTTCGAGCCTGAAATCTTACTATTTATTTGTTAATAATGAAATCAATCAAGTTGGGGTATAACTACCTCTCAAACCTTGACTGAATAACATTTATAACGTCAAAACAGATATGATTACTTACTCGAATAATCAATACCACACAACTACTTATTCACTTTTAAACACGTATACGCTTCCTCTTTCTATTATTACTAGATTTTATTCTTAGTCTTCCTTTTTGATTTTACTATTATATTTCTAAGTTCGTTTCCTTATCGACTTCTATATATATATCGATACGTTGATTTCTAGCTATCAAATTATCTTAAAAATATTCTAACTCCTTAAATTCCTGGAAAAATTCGCTATAACCTCCTTTGTATCAGGAGCATCGGGATATTTCAAATAGCCTTCCATGGCCCTCACCAATCCAAAAGAAAAAGAAAAAGCCAAGCGGCTAGCCGATACGACGCATAAAATCTCATATATGAATTAAATACATACCTTTTCGTCAAGCATTCTATTTATATACCTTCATACCTTATCCATGCCTATCTCATGTATATTTATACCTGCCCAATCTATTTTAACTATACCTGATTGTTTTAACTCAATTCGCTAATTAATTTGTTAATTAACTCTTTAGTCTATTTCACTTTTATATTTGAACATGACATGTTCAAATATATTTTAACTTGCTTATTAACTAATTTGAATCCAAATTTCAAATTTAGGTTTTATATTCGATTTCGAATATCCATTTACAAATCCAATTCACCTTTCAAAGTTCAACTTCAAATTCAAAACTCGATTAACTAATTCCTCTTCGACTTAGTTAATTCTATTCAATTTTTATTCAAATTTTATATCACTTCTATTATTCAAATCTATATATCAAATTCTATTATTCAAATTCTATATATCAAATTCTATATTATAAATCCCATTTTAATTTCTATATTCAAATTATATATATTCAAATTCTATATTATAAATCCCATTTTGAAATTCAACACAACTTTTCGTTCCCAAAACAAATTCAAAACAGTATCTCTGGTAGTAATTCGTCACTTACAACTCGAAAATGAATACCGATGATGCACCTGTCATCATCAGAATCTATTTTCCAGCGATCGAAGTGAGTTCAATACTATAAAACCATCTCTAAACATTTCCACTTTGAAATTCATTTCAAAATATAATTCACACTACTTGTAAAACAATTTAAAATCTCCCAGGATCTTAAATTTTCCTTATTTTTAATCCAAATCCATTTACAAACACTTATCCAATTTTTTCTAGAATTTTGATTCAATTCCTGGTTTAAATTTTAGATTTAACTCATCTGATTTCACGTATTTCACTTATATGAATTCTGATTGGTTATTTACATAACCATTTTATTTATAATCTTACTCGATTAAAATAACAACCAATATACCCACTATATTATAATTTTGATATATATCTTCTCTATATCAAGATATATCTTGGGTAAACTTATTTTAATTTACTCCTTTTTTCAAAACATACCATGTCGACCCATCGTATTCGAGTGTTTATAAACTCCTACCGATACAGTGGATCAAACTAATCCACCAGAAACCATAAACAACTCAACCAATGAATCTCCACAATATAAAATCACTTTTTATATCAATAACAAATATGCTCACTCGTATATATACACTCAACTCAATCTAGGGTATTACTAACCCCATCTCTACTGAGTCACGCCACAGAGCCAAGGTAATTCTTAACCTTAAGCTCTGATACCAACTGTAATGACCCAGGTTTTTGGCAACTTTGGTTATCGACATAAACACGATGACGACTAACCAAACATTGAAAAATACCGGATGATTAATGAAAGAAATTAGAGGGTGAGGAAAAATAAGATAGAAACTTAGAATAGAAGAAGAAGAACAACAACATCAGAGTAACACGAACCTCACAGCGGAACGAATAACATAGGATAGATAACATATCCTTGAAATAAAATCAGTATATGTATACAATAACATTATCAGAGTGCAACACTTACAACACAGCGGAAATAAACTATAGCTATATGATCCTGAAGCCTCCTGCTCCAGCTTTTCAAGTATCTGTAAATCCCGACTACTTGACTGCCCGTACAAAATTGGGCACCCAAGAGTTTAGGGAAAACAAAACAAAATAAACTCCGGGTCAGTCATGGGACTGGTATGAGTAAAACAGTTTAAAACAGTTTAAGCAGGTAAATGATATCTAATAAGACCACACCGTATAACGGAACGGGTTTTTCCCTTATGAGAATCCAAATTATCTTTATATTAAAAACCTTTTGATATTATAATAATGTCTATCAACCACAATATAATAATCATCTAGCAGAAACGCTTTCATCTCACGTTCTACATATATACTATACAATCAAAACCGCAAGAACGTATTGGGTAATGGATATCCAACTATGACAAGGTATGGAACCACCTTTCGCTAGTGTACCTCTAGAAAGGAATACACTGGGTTCAACAAGAACATCTTGCAACCCGGCCACACATAACCGACCACTCATTTCACTTGAGTGTATCGAATGTATATCACCAACGGTTGGGATCAGCAACCGTTTCCCGAATGGGACAACATCAACAATAGATTTTTAGAAGTAAATGAAACTCTAGATCATGTGATTATACACCCTACTTCGGAGCGACCGACTTAGCCATGCTGCCTGCCCGATTTCTGTCATTTACCGGTTGATGAGGCTTGAGGTTACGCTTTATCATCACACCAGATTCACTTTGAATGCCACATCGTCAAATCCATCAAATCACCGATTGACGTCCCCAACCATACATTATGTGTTAGCTAAAAGAAGTTTCCTTCTCCGCTTCCACTCTTGGTACGGTTAGAGAAATCAATATACGTGATCGTCTGGAAATACTCTGTCAGACATCCATCCATACAAGTCATCCAGGAACAGGATGAATTGAACGCACTATTCAATACATCCATCTTAGACACTGTTATCTAAGACTTATACAATAGCCCTTGCACATTACTTCGTATTCAATTATCTTTGGCATATATGATTTGCAATGCTTATGCCAATACAGAGTGGTTCTTTGGATAATAATCCAACCGGTCTCTCCATATTAACAACGTTAAAATGGTCAAAACTTCGATAGTCTGTGATTTAACCATCAAAGAAAAACAGGTGTGCAAACAACGATATTTTCTCCAGATGGAAATTCTATCAATCAATCATCAATCATATATATATATATATTCATATTTCCTATTTCAATATTTGATTATGTTTCTGATTCTATTTGGAAAACATTTCCAAATCTTCTTTACTTGGATTTAAACAGATGTTCAAATCAACATCGCTACGACAACTCAAACCACTATGCTTATTCACTAAATTCACTTAACCACTTCACACTCGAACCTTAACCATTTCTAAATTAAAAACGAAGTAAATAAAGTTGGGGTATAACTACCTCTCAGACCTTAACTGAACAACATTTCAAATCTCGAAATAGGGTAAGTTCATCTTTTAACTCTTTAACACTTCCTTACGTAACTCTCGTTCGAATATATCTCTATTCGATAACTCCTCCCTTCGAATGACTATATTCGATAACTCTATTTATTTAACCCCTATCGATTAACTCTTTTTACTTAACTCCTTACTCAACTCCTTTCGAATAACTAATTCGATAACTCTTTTCGGTTAAACTAAAATCGATAACTCCTTTCGAATAACTAATTCGATAACTCCTTTCGAATAACCAATATTTTCTTTTTAAATCTTTATTTGTAAATGGTTTACAAATATTATCCTTTTTAATTCTGTTTACAAATGGTTTGCAAATATTCCCTTAATATCTTATTTACTTATCCTAGGTGAATAATCCTTTTATTATCTTGTTCAATTTAATAAATGAATATCCTCTTTACCTTATTCTATTTACAAATGGTTTGTAAATATTTCTTTAGAGTTTTATTCCTAAGTATTTCCTTTATAAATTTCTATTTATTTAACAAATAAATACCTTATTTAATATCTCCTTTATTTTCTAAGTAAATAATCCACTTTATAAATATTCTATTTATAAAGATTTCCTTCATTTATAATTCCCACTTAAACGTATTTCCTATTTATAAATATTCCATTTATAAATATTCCTATTTATAAATATTCTATTTACAAGTTCCCCTTTTCTCCAAATCTGGGTATGTTATGGTGTTTAACACCTCAAATTACGGTATCCAATATCGTCCATACACACAAAATCAACAACAGGTTATAATTCACATCATATATCAAAATATACGAAAAACAATAAAATAACTGTTGAGGAATCCAGTCGGATTCCTCCAACCTGTTTTCCCTGCATCCACAGATGTTACACAATAAAATCAACATTTACTTTCAGTTCCATATGATATATTCTGTTAAACAGAATCAATACAGAAATTCAACTAACTAACTAGCAGTTCAATCAAACAGTCCACACATAGTCAATCAGCCAATATTTAACAGTTCTAAAAATACAACATGAAATTATAAACTGTTCAGAGTTAGTGAGATTTACTCACATTTGCAGTTCATCGTTAAAGAACGATAAACTGTTTGTTTGATTTGAATCAAACAATTTATTTCACCATAAATTCAAACGAGCTCCCATCCACTTCCAGTCAGTTCCATGGTGTTGCCCTTGGCCATACGATCCTAACGGATCAAACCGTTCGTGATTCTGTCACAGTATGATGAAGTAACGATCCTTAGAAGTTAATATACATTTAAATCAAAATAAAAACAAAACATTTCCTTTAAATGGGCCTCACCCCTTTTATTCATCCTTGGCCCATTCACCAAAGTACCAGCCCAACCCGCACCGTTATCTCCTTCCCCAATTTAAAAGCCATGACCTGTAACTCCACTCCACCATTTTTCCCTCGTTCGATCCCTCTTCGTTCCTCCATAACTCAACCATTCACCTCGAAATCAATTCTGTTCTCCATCTCTTCGCGAGAGCTTCTCCTCCATCACCATCACACTTGGTCCGCCGCCTCCCTTCAAGGTCCAACTTCGACCTTCCAACAACCACTCAACGTGACGCGCGACCCCAATTAATACCGTAATTCATCAAACATTCACAAACGATGCTCCTCTTTACCCCGAATTCGAATATCAGCTAGAATCTATACCATAAAACCTTAATCGCTTGCAGCGATGAACCCTAGGCTGTTGCCTCAAATTTCACAGCTCGACAAATATATGCGAGTCTCATAAAACTTACAGGAAGATGTTGCTAATGCTCTTACGAGTCCATACAAATCTGTTTCATGATTCCTAGGGTTTTATTTGATTTTTATTGGATTTATGAAGATCGACATTTTTGTTTGTTGAAGAGAAACCCTGCGGCGCCAAACAAGTTGACCACAGAAGAATGAGTTTTAGGGTTAGAGGGTTTTAAGGAGTATTTATAGGATTTTATTTTTTGATATTTTGTTTTTATTTTATATTCATTTATATTGCTACACTGATTGTAATTATCATTAAAAATTCCTACGACCACATACGATACCCAAAAATCACGAAAATTTACGTGTAGCTACTATTAGACATTACAGACCCAACGAAACTGGTTTCGTCGAATTCCGACTCCGTTTGCTCACACAGCGTATTTTTAAAGCTCTAAATAACCCATTTAAATATATAAAATATATTTAAATATAATTTAATTAAATATAAACAAATTTATATTATCATATATATTCACAGTGGAATACCATATAGCTCTACTGGGATTTATAACTCGATATTTCAAATCTGGGTCAACCCGATATTCGATTTATATTGAAATTCCTTTTTAAAATATAAATAATTCCTTTATAAATTATGAAGGAATTCCACAACGACTTTTCTAAAATTTGATTTGAACATATCTCAAAATCTATACGACGAAATCCCAATTTTTCTCTTCTACTAGAAAGATATACTCCACCAGCTCCTAACGTTTCTTGTTTCACAGAAATCCGATTTAAAACGGCTTCTGTATATTCAGTTGAAGTTCGAATAGCCAATTAACGAACTACCGCGCCATTTCCAGCTCGATTTTAATTATAATATAATTATACGTTCAAACTTCGTTTAAATAATATATTCGTTATTCTAATTCAATTCTAAACTGAATTAAATATCACAGATGATCCAGTTCACACCATATCGTCATTTCAGCCAATTCAGATTATTTCAGAATTAAATTTATTATTTAATTTATTATTTTAATTTAATATTCATCATTATTTAATTCCACGACCATTTAATTCACTATATCACTATTTATATAATTAAATAAATTAATTGTAATACCTCTGCCAATGCGGGTCATTACATGAACCACGGCGACTCCCCCTTCCGGCCTCACAGCAACGCAACCCCCTTTTCGATGATTTGCAGTAAGTTTTTTTTCTCTTTTTCCTAATTTAATTTGTTTATTTTCTATTAAATTAGTTTTGTTTTTCTATATGGAGAATAAATCGTAATCATATTATTTTTGATGAATAGGAAGAGCATAGAAATAAATTTCTAATTTTTATATGGTGGATTAGGAAATAAAAACATGATTTTTAGATTAGAAATTAAATTAGCAAAAGTTATGATTTATAAATAAATAAAGATTAAATTTTTAATTATATAAAGATGTGATTTTTATATAGTGGAGATAATAAAAATTTGATTTTTATATAGTAGAAAGAATAAAAATATGATTTTTATATTATATAGATTGTAAAAATTTGATCTTTATATATGTAGCGAAATAAAAATCTGATTTTTATTATATATATATTGAAATAAAAATATGATTTTTATAGCGATGATATAAAAATTCGATCTTTATATTAGAAGTAGATATAAAAATATAATTTTTATATAGGAAGGAGCATTATAAAAATATAATCTTTATTGGAAGAAATAGATATATAAAAATATAATTTTTATATAGAGAATAACGTGATAAAAATATAATTTTTATTATATTACTAGCAAGATAAAAATAGAATTTTTATCTATATAGTAGCGGTGTAAAAATGTGATTTTTATATACATGACAACAAAATAAAAATGTGATTTTTATATACGTAGTGGCTACGGACAATGAAATTGACAAAAGGCGAGCACGATGAAGATTTCTACATAAGAAAGTCGTGGCGTTTGGTTTAGCTAGTCGGTGGGAACTCCTCACTTTTGTTTTTTAATTCTGTTTGAAATATATACTAGGACGCAGACAGTGCTTAGCAGCACCCGACACCCGTCGTCCACAGACCATGGATGACTTGTTTGTTTGGTTGCTATGTTGTGAAATTTGATTGTGTGATGTAGAATGAAATAAAATATTTTATAGTGGAAAATATTTTATAGTTAAAAATATAATTTTTAACGTGTATATAAAATAAATATTTATAAACAAACCGGACGATTTGTTTATATACACTGATTTGGCTGATATTGATTGGGACGATAAATTTTACACATCGCCCAACTGCACAAATAAAATCTGTGTTTGATTGTTTGAAAACTGTAACACCCTGTAATTTTATAACATTAAAATTCACAAATTAAAGTATACTTAATTTTTAGAAAAGAATTAAGTGAAATGGGTTGCGCAGAGAAATATATATATATTGATATATATATATATATAAATTAAAAATTAAATAAATAAATATGCGAAAAAGTTCAAAACAGCGAATTGGGAGGGGGAATAACCGAACCGGCCCATTTTTTAGGTCGACCCAAGCCCCTCTGGGTCGACTAGGGGTTAATCCAGGGTGTTTGGCTGTCAACCCATGGGCCGATTCGCTCAAATGCAGATTTTGCATTTGATTGGTTCTCATGGTTCAGGGTTAATCTAATGGTCCTAAATAACTTCCTACACCTATAAATACATCCTAATGCTAACCCTAAACCTAATTAAAATAGAATAGTTACCGTCATACCATCGCCATGGAAATCAATGGAGCCGCCGCCAACTAAGAAAGAAGAAAAGCAAATTCAATTCTAATTCTCTCAACCCTAAAGCAAAGCAAAACTCTCTCTTTTCTTCTCTAAATTGTGAGTATGATGATCTTAACAAGATTATTATCATTTTAATTAGGTTGAGTTATGAATGGATTATGAGTAGATGATGTGAATTATCATATATGTTGTTGTAAACCCCTTTTGCTATTTATCATATATGTGAATTATCATATATGAATTGCTTCATCTCTCTTTGGAAAGCTTGGACCGTTGAAGTAAAGTCCAGCTTGTTATCTTTTTAATGGCTATTTATGTAATGGGATTATGTATTTTGTTTTTATGAAGATGGATATTGTACTTGGTTATGATCTATGGTTTTATGATGTAACAAACATGTTTAATTTCCGCTGCAATAAAATGAAGTTTTAGATTTCCAAGTACTATTTATTATCTGTCTTGTTGTAATTTTTCTGTTCTATATTCACTTATAAACTCCATGGAAGTTAATGCATTCCCTTTTTGAGTGACATTAATGGACGTGGGGTGTTACAAAAACCCCACATGGGTATTGGGATGAGATTTGACGTACACTGATCCCGATTGTTTAGTTGTATGTCAGTCGATGGATTGACAGACTGTGTAAGCGTTAATTATTTATATTTAATGCTTATGCAGTTGTATGGTGCACTCTGGATGATGGTTGATTATTTATCGTTATTATTATGTACATGTGTTATAGAAAAATCCATATAACTAGCATTATATGGTAATTGATTGAGCCTCATTCCAGTTTTGAAAAAGAAATATTTGAATAGAAATATTTGAAAAAGAAATATTTGAAATAGAAATATTTGAAAAAGAAATATTTGAAATAGAAATATTTGAAAAAGAAATATTTGAGACAGAATATTTGAAAATAGGAATATATGAAGTCGTGTTGATTAGATTGACGCCATTTTGACGTAAACGATATTTATATCGATTTTATTCATTTTTCAATGATTATTGAAAGTGATTTCAAAATTCAAATTAAATTGGAATGAATCAAAAATTCGAATTAAATTGAAATGAATTGAAATTCGAATTAAATTGAAATGAATTGAAATTCGAATTAAATTGAAATGAATTTAAATTCGAATTAAATTGAAATGAATTGAAATTCGAATTAAATTGAAATGAACTGAAATTCGAATTAAATTGAAATTGAATTGAAATCGATTTGAAATGAAATTAAAACGAATTTATATTGAAAAATTCCATCTTGATTTGAATTGGAAAAGGAAGTTGAAATCGTTTTGAAAACGAATTTAAACGATTTATAAAATACGTTTTGAAAGGTAATCGACGAAATATATATAACATATATATTATATATATATAATGGCCTGAATAGAGCGCGCCGCACCGTGGTAGTTCGCGAATTTCGACCATTGACTTCGAATGGATATTGCGGGACATCCGACCGTCGGATTCTCCTAAAATCGGAACCGTTGGGTTCATATCGAAAAGAGCTTTCTAACGAATATTAGAGATTTGAAATCTAATGGTTGGATTTGGAATTATATCCAAATCAAATTTGGAAAAGGTCGCTGTAAGTGCAGTTCGATGGCCGTTGATGGAAATCAATCGTGCAGGCCTTGATAAAATTATTAAAAATATCAATAATTTGTGTAAAATCATAAGAAATGATTTGGGAAGAATTGGGATGAAAAACTCCATATTTGAAAAGATAAAAATAGATTTTTATCGAAATGAACTAGTTTTGAACTAGAATTATAATTCTATTTATTTTTAAATAAATAAATTGAATTTAAAAAGGGTTTTAAAAGTAACCAGAATTTCCAATAATTGAATTGGAATGGATTTGAATCGAAATTGTCTTTGGAATATTTCGATGTTGAATTTCGTGATTATACAGATAGCGTTATGGGAATTTGAAAGATATATAGATATCCTTATTTCCAATACGATATTTATTGGTCGTAGAATTTGATATTGAATATAAGCGGATATATTTTCTATTCAGAGGCTTGTATATAATATCAAATGTGATTTGGGTTTGTCGTGAATGGTGTCTTCATTAACACTGTTCTTAAGCCCAGTTGAGAAAAAGATTAAATCTTTTTATTTAGATTTAATGAAGTGTACGAACTAAATATTATTTAATTGGAATTGAATTGGTATTGATTTTTGGGTTTATCGTGAACAGTGTTTTAAATAACACTTGTTCTTTAACCCAATAATAAATAGAATGTGATTTTGGGTTGTCGTGAATGGTATCTTCAATAATATTGTTCTTAGACCCAACGGAGTTAAGAAAATCAGAAACTAACTGAAGATTAGTTAAGATGAATGGTTTCCTGTGTATTGATCTGATGTTGGTTTCGGCCTTCGGGGTTAATATCTAGGTAATTGCTCACTTGCTAATTTATGGTTAGGGACTGATTGAAATGTGATGTGAATTTGGGGTTTATCGTGAACCGTTCTTTAACCTAGTTAAAGATTAAAACTAAGTGGAGTTTTAATGAATCTTTAATTAGATTGAAAAGATCGAGAATTGAAGCGACCCGAACTTCCCCGGTCTCCGAAGAGAAGAGAAAGAACGAATTACTTTGAGGACAAGACGAATCAGAATGCAAACAGAAGAACATTTCATTGTATATTACAACAATTCCATCAGAATACAAGAATATTCAGAGTATGAATAAATATTACACAGAAAATATCAGAGATTTAAACTACATTTAAATACATCGCAGCGGAAAAATAATACAATACACAACTAGAAGTAATACACGGATACAGAGCTTTCCGAGTATCGTTCCAGCTATAAATCAGGATCCTGTGAATATAAATCTGCAAAAACCAAAACTACTAGCTGCCCGTGTCAAAATAAGGGCACCCAGAGTTTAGGTTAAAATAATAAACTCCAGGTCAGTCATGGGACTGGTGTGAGAACTAAAACAGTTGTTAATCTTTATTTTAAAGTTAGGTAAATCGAGGGACCATGCCGTATAACACGGAACGGGTTTCCTCCCAAGAACACCAGTGCATAAAACAATAGCGCAATGCTAAATAAAGAACAATGAAGCTATTATAAGACCCAGGCCCCATCACACAATGCAAGGCAAGCCGGAGGATAGGGTTTTTACCTTATAATAGCCAAGAATGCTTGGTACGTGAAATTTCATCTTTTATTATTACTATAAGTGTATAGTGTCAAAAAAATTTCAAATCATAAGTATCAATCATAGACGGCATAAGCGCCCCATCCCACTATGTCGCCATACTAGGCTCTACAATCAAAACCGCACATGTCACGTATTAGAAGTTGGATTTCCATCTGTGAACCGAGGCAAAAGATAGTCCTCACCGACTTCGAGACTCTCTAGCCCGAGCCTCAGGGTCAGAGCGCATCGACCCTTGGATCCTCAGGGCCAGTCCACCGATGTGGATTAATCTTAAACTCTGAACATGTGTTTCCCCGCCCTATGGGGCGTAAATGAGCCAACGAATGACTCCATCGGACCTGGATCGTCCGATCAAACCGAGGCGCCTCGCAATAGCAACAACCACATAAGTAAAACTCGTTAGGGCGTGTAAAACCACTGACGCCACTTCTAGCTAGAAAGAAACGCATGCCCTCCCTGATGTCCTCTCCCGTTTTGGTTCACACCGGGGTGTGAGGCTCGCGAATCTACGCTACACAAAGCTACGCCACAAAGGCCGTGCTTTGATCATCAATCACAAGACTTTGGTTTTCAACAGAAGCCTTGATCCATTGCCACTTAGAGCATCTCCAACTGTTCGGGTGTAGAATTCTAAATTTCTACACTCCGAATAATCGGAACATGCAAATTTCCCAACAGTTTTGGATCCACGCGGTTGTTAAACAAACGCGTGGATCTACGCGGTTGTTCAACAAGCGCGTAGACCACGCGTTTGTTTAACAACCGCGTGGATCCACGCGTTTGTTTAACAACCGCGTGGGACCACTATTTTTATATGTGTATATATTATGTTAATTTTAAACAAATTGTGTTTAATATAATTATGTTAATTTCTAATACTATTTTAATATATTGTTCGTTTAAAATTTTGTACTACTATTTTAATATGTATACATACTGTTTCATATGTGTTTTTAATTTATATTCATATTGGAAGAACATAACTTAATACCGAAATTTTGACTACAAAGTTGCTTACAAGAAATAACAATGAAATAACTACTAAAACTTATGATGCACGTACAAGAAATAAGAAAAATCATTTGCCTATTCAGCACCGTATCGGGTTATCCAACTATAACGCAGTTTGTAGGCTTCGTACCCAACAAAATCAGTCCCATACTCTGCAAGGTAACGAGAATCATAAGTTGCCCGATTCGTTTTAAATATCATCTTTAACTGTCTCTATAATCTTCTGGTATCGTTCACAAGTATCAACGAAATGCCGATGAGCCATATGAATTTTAGTAGAAGTTCGTGTAGTGGTGCATTTACAATGATTGTTATGTAATCTTGTTATCATAGACCAAAATTCTTCACGGTAAGCCCTCCTCCATTTTGCAACAGCATCAAATCTCTCTTATCAACTTCGATATAGGATTTTACGAGTATAAGTAAGTCCTGAGGAGAGAAATCTGCTGTAGTACCACTGGAGCTAGCTTCACCTTGGTTGGGACGATTACGGTTAACCACTTGCCTTCTTATGTTTTTGCGTGGACTTCCTTTTGCTTTTTGAACTTCAACTATTTGTTGAGTACCACGTACAATTTCATTTTGAACTGGTTCTTCCGCCTCTTCAACTTGTGTATCTGGAACGAAACCACCATCTTTTTCCTCCTCCTTGTTCCGTTCATACTCATCAAACATTTTATCAACGAGTTCATCACTTATTATCCAATCGTCCATTTAAGCTACACACAAACAAGAAACATATTATGTACACAAAGACATACGTAAACACGTAGAAGGAACAAGATTACTAGTTTCTTACCTTATCGTCGTGACTTTTGTAGAACACACAATTCTGTAGGTATGATTGGGGGACGAAGTGTAAACTATTTAAACAAGGGGGTTGCTTTTTGGTAAAGCTCTGTCATCATTATTTCAGCAGTACAAGATACAGACATATGACAAGACAACTCTCTTTCCTCAACAGTTGAGTTGCTACGTCTCTGCATTTCAGCAGTTGATGTTACTACAGTCTGCACCACTAGGGTAACGTGTTATAGGGTAACGTTTCTGCATTTTAGCAGTTGATGTTACTACACTCTGCACCACTAGGGTAACGTGTTATAGGGTAATGTTTCTGCATTTCAGCAGTTGATGTTACTACACTCTGCACCACTAGGGTAACGTGTTATAGGTTGTCCAACGAATAAAAACAACTTGACTTGACAACTCGTACTGATTAAAGATGAGCTGACCATTGCTTTAATAAAGCAAAGCCGGAAAAAAGGGGACTTGTCGACCTTTAATGAAGTAAAGCCAGGGTCATCCCCGTGTCATATCACCTTGAAGAAAAATAACTACATAAGTTAAGGGGTCGTCACATGTACACTACCACAACACTACATTGCCCCTATAAATATATACAGTTAGCACTTTATAGTTAGCTGGAACCATAATTGTCATCAAAATAATAAAATGTCTTCATGGTCATGGCCCTCGTCAATGGATTCGAACTATGATCAAAACTTTCCTAAGCGTCCTCCTTCAAGTCCAAGAACAGATATTGATTGGAATATCGAATACCAAGAGCGGCACTACGAGGAATTGCGTCAAGTCTACCCGGAGTTGGCCCGCATGACGATTCATCCACCAGTTGCTCATGTTCCAGATGTAGGTCATCAAGAGGCTGTAAATGAAGAACGCTTACATACGGCTACAGTACCTGATCCTCCGACTGTTCCAGATGTAGGTCATCAAGAGGTACGACGAGTTTCAGGTGAGCAGTCTCCTAACGAGCAGGAAGTTAACTCCTATCCCGTTTATTGCCACTGTGGTTACCTGGTAGAGGTGGTAGTCCGGGCTGACGGAGATGATATTGGTCCAGGATCCAATTATGCTCGTTATGGCCTAACAGATGCAATTATTTTGAGTGGATAGACGACCGTTTCCCTCCAAGGGCTATTTCTTACGCAAACGAGCTAGAACAAGAGATTAGGCGACTTCGAACTTCTATGAATTAGCGTAACAATTAATGTGTTTGCGTATTAAAACTACTATCGTAAGCTGTTGTGTCTTTACAAGCTTTTGTATCTTTATGCTTATTGTTGTATCCTTAAGTTTAATGGTGTTATAGTGGTATACCTAAGTTTATTGTTGGATTTATTGGTGCTATTCTCAAAAAACAACAATACGAGTATTAACAATAACATAATAAATTACAAGTACAACAGAAAGAGACATAAAGATAACAATACAATACAACCAGTACAAGATGATATAGCCACTGTAACTGTTGCTTTATATCAGTAATACAACAAATGCTGCTTTAAAAGAAGTGTTGCTTTATGTCTGTGATACTCCGGTAACCAATGCATGACTTGCTTTATGTCAGTGATACTCCAGTAACCAATGCAAGACTTGCTTTATGTCAGTGATACTCCAGTAACCAATGCATGATTTGCTTAATGACAAGCATACTCCAGTAACCGATGCACGACTTGCTTTATGTCAGTGATACTCCAGTAACCAATGCATGACTTGCTTTATGATAAGCATACTGCGGTAACCAATGCATGTCACATTATGGTATCCAATGAAGACCAAAATGTAGAAAAACTATGTTACATAAGGAGGAAAACTTGCAGCATTTACTACTCAGACACAGTCCACAATTTGTACTGTATACACTCAAAAACTCAAAAGACCACAATGTCCACCGAAGAGTGTTTGTTGTTCGATGATAGTGACGAAGAGTTTGATGTTATGGCGGATGATCATTTTCGACGACAAAGACAGCTTATAGGTGCACTAAGAGATGGTGAATCTAGTGAATCTCATGGAGGTTCTGTTGTAGGCCGTCGATATAAAAATCGACATCATGCATTGCACAACGAGAGACTAATGGAAGATTATTTTGTCTCAAATCCGAGGTATACAAGTACAAAGTTTAGAAGGAGATTCCGAATGAGGCGCCCTTTGTTTCTTTGAATCCTAGAATGTATTAAACAACATGATTCCTACTTTATCTACAAACGCAATGCTTCTATGACAATAGGGCTCATCGGAATTCAAAATATGACAGCTGCACTGCGTATGATAGCCTATGGAGGTCCTGCTGACGCTCAAGACGAAAATTTGAAAATGGCAGAAAGCACAGTACTAGAATGCTTAGACCATTTATGCCAAGCTATCGTAGACGTTTACGGTAATCAATACTTGCGTAGACCAAACGAAGCCGACATTGCAATGTTAACGGATATGCACGGTAGCAGAGGATGGCCAGGGATGTTAGGATCTTTAGACTGCATGCATTGGGAGTGGAAGAATTGTCCTAAAGCATATGCTGGAGCTTATCAGGGTAAGTCTCATACGTCAACTATTATACTTGAAGTTGTAGCGTCGTACGACTTGTGGATATGGCATGCTTTTTTCGGAATGCCAGGTTCGAACAATGATTTAAACGTAGTTGAACGCTCAACGTTGTTTAACAATTTGGCGAACGGTAGATCAGTTCCACATCATTTTACTTTAGAGGGTCACGAGTATGACCATGGATATTACCTAGGCGATGGTATATACCCGCAATGGAGTACGATTGTCAAGACAATACCGAACCCACAAAACAATAAACAAGCAAAGTTTGCAGCACTGCAAGAAGGGCAAAGAAAGGATTTAGAAAGAGCCTTTGGCGTTTTACAATCCAAATTTGCCATAGTCAGTAATCCATGCAGACTTTGGTCTCCAATTAAAATGACTAGGATAATGTGTACTTGTGTTATTTTACATAACATGATTATAGAGGACGAAAGAGACATGGAGGATGATTTCAATTACGACTGCACTGCTCCACCACCTGAGATTTGGCGTGAAAATATGATTGAAAGCGAACTAGAGCTTGAGTTTCACGTCGAAAGCCAAATGGCTTACCGTAACGCACACATTCATCGAAGACTCTAGCAAGATTTAATAAATCATTTATGGAACTTTGTTGGAAGTCAGTGAAACTGTTTACCCTTGGTTGTTGTGTTTTCGTTGCTTTAGTAGTTCTAATATTGTACTTTGTATCCTTTAATCAATATATGAAACTATGTATCCGTTAAATGTTAGTGAAATCATGTATCCGTTAAATGTTAGTGCAATCATGTATCTTAAGTTTTTTTGCAAATGTTGATTGTTTTTGTTTAATTACATCTTCGTGTCAAAATTTCAGTGGAAGGAAGATAAATATCACAAAATTTTCATTAAACACTCCACGCGTCTGTTAAACAACCGCTTGAGTACAAGCGGTTGTTTAACAGGCGCGCGCTTGTTGAACAGACGCGTAATCCTACGCGTTTGTTCAACAACCGCTTCGGGAGTTTGGACATTCCGAAACTCTTCTCCCAGATTTCGGAACAAATCGGACTTTGCAAACTCAGTTGGAGGCCAAAACGAGTGTAGATTTCTGAAAATTGGATTTCCAACCTTTTGTTGGACTTTCTCTTAGGCATGCCACATAGGCAATTCATTCCATGCGATGGATATCCATCAATATATAACCCCTGAGCTCGTACGTCTCAGAGAAGGGCGTTAAGCAAGAGAATAAATTCTCCGCCGCCAAACAGATATATATTTAATAGAAATCAATCACACAGACTGAAATCCAATGTCAGACACACAGTCCATTTACAAGTTCATTCTGGGTCTGAACGAAACCGGAGGCACCTAGTACCCCGCATATCCATCGATCTCCAAGTATGTCTGGACGATCACTAATTGATTCCCTCCTCTTGGGTGTACGACCCAATGAAGATCATCAGTAATTATCCAAACGACGTGAAGACCTCCGGTCTTCAACCACCGTCTTCACCTTCGACTTATCGTCGTATCAGTTATTCAGAATGGGATAAACCCGGTCTTTCCGAATAACTCGCGTATATAATAAACAAGTGTTACACAAACACAACATACGCCTCATTCCAATTCAGAATATTCTTTTATTCAAATATTCTTATACTTTGGGAAAAGTTCCCATTAATTTTATCAAAGATTTATTCTTTAATCTTCTTTTGAATATCAATTCAAACTAGTCAGGATTAGCGAACCACACCGAAGTAATCATTTATTTTATTTCCCAATCCCAACCTATTCATCCCATGAAGTAAAACTGGTCATACTTCATATCTAGCACCACGGTGTTATCAGTAAATTCAATTACCATTTCACGTTCAAATCTAATTAAAGATTTAACTATCGCCTGGAGCAAAACTGGTGATACTCCATTCTCTATCTTTTCCATCTAATTAAAGATTCATTAAAACTCCACTTAGTTTTAATCTTTAACTGGGTTAAAGAATCAGTGTCATTTAAAACATGGTTCACGATAAACCCAAAATCACATTCTATTAATTATCGGGTTAAAGAAGAAGTGTTATTTAAAACACTGCTCACGATAAACCCAAAAATCAATACCAATTCAATTCCAATTAAATATTATTTAATTGGTACACTTCATTAAATCTAAATAAAAAGATTTAATCTTTTTCTCAACTAGGCTTAATAACAGTGTTAATGAAGACACCATTCACGACAAACCCAGATCACATTTCATATTAAATACAAGGCTCTGAATAGAAAATATATCGGCTTATATTCAATATCAAATTCTACGACTAAAAAATATCGTATTGGAAATAACGATATATACATATATATATATATCTTTCAAATTTCCATAACAACATCTGTATAATCACGAAATCCAACATCGAAATATTCCAAAGACAGTTTCGATTTAAATCCATTCCAATTCAATTATTGGAAATTCTGGTTACTTTTAAAACCCTTTTCAAATTCAATTTATTTATTTTAAAAATAAATAAATTATAATTCTAGTCCAAAACTAGTTCATTTCGATAAAAATCTATTTTTATCTTTTCAAATATAGAGTTTTTCATCCCAATTCTTCACAATTCATTTCTTATGATTTTACACTAATTATTACTATTTTTAATAATTTTTTCAAGGCCCGTACAGTCGATTTCCATCAATGGCCATCGAACTGCACTTACAGCGACCTTTTCTAAATTTGATTTGGACATAATTCCAAATCCAACCGTTAGATTTCAAATTTCTAATATTCGTTAGAAACCTCTTTTCGATACGAACCCAACGGTTCTGGTTTCAGGAGAATCCGACGGTCGGATCTCCCGTAATATTCGTTCGAAGTCAATGGTCGAAATTCGCGAACTGCCGCGGCCCGTTCTATTCAGGCCATTATATATAATATATATATATATATATTATATATTTCGTCGATTTCCTTTTAAAACGTATTTTTTTATAATTTCTTTTAAATTCATTTTCAAAATGATTTCAACTTCATTTCTAATTCAAATCAAAATTGATTTTTTCCTTATAAATTCGTTTTAAATTCATTTCAAAATGATTTCAATTTAAATTGATTTTCAATTCAATTTCAGTTCGTTTTCAATTCAATTCAATTTCAATTTCAATTCGAATCCATTCAATTCAATTTCAATTCGAATTTATATTCAATTCAATTTAATTCGAATTTCTTTTCTATTCCATTCAATTCGAATTCATTTTCTAAAATATTCGATTATTGAAATCACCTTTCAATATTCATTAAAAACAAATAAAATCGATATAAATCTCGTTCACGTCAAAATGGCGTCAATCTAATCAACACGGCTTCATATATTCTATTTTCAAATATTCTATTTCAAATATTTCTTTTTCAAATATTTCTATTCAAAACTAGAATGAGGCCCAATCAGTTACCATAGATTTTATTTCCATGGACTTCCATACAACGCATGTATATATCAACAACGACAAATAATCAACCATCATCCAAAGTGCATTCTACACTGTATAAGCATCAAATATAAATATTCAACGCTTATAAAAGTCTGTCAATCAATCGATCGACATACAACTAATTATTGGGATTAGTGTATGTCATATATCATCCCAATACCCGCGTGGGATTTCAATCAATCAAGCACAGATTTTATTTGTGCAAATGGGCGATGTGTAAAATTTATCGTCCCAATCGATATCAGTCAAATGTGTGTATATATCGTCCGATTCGTTTATATTAATTTATTTCCTTTCATATACACGTTAAAAATTCTATTTCCAACTATAAAATATTTTAACTATATAAATATTTTATTTCATTTCACATCACAACACACAATCAACTACACATCAAAATCAAACAAACAAGCATACAAGTCGTCCATGGTCTGTGGACGACGGGTGTCGGGTGCTACTAAACACCGTCTACATCCTAGTATATATTTTAACTAGAAAAATTAAATTAAAGTGAGAAGTTCTCACCAACTAGCTAAACCGAACGCCACGACTCTTCATATGTAGAAATCTTCACCGTTCTCTCCTTTTGCCACTTTTGTTGCCCGTAGCCACTACATATATATAAATCACATTTTTATATTGTTGCTATGTATATAAAAATTCTATTTTTATACCGCTATTATATAGATAAAAATTCTATTTTTATCTTGCCACTAATATAATAAAAATTATATCTTTATTACCCTACATGAATAAAAATCATATTTTTATACCGCCACTCATATAAAAATCGAATTTTTATTTCGCTTCAACATATATAAAAATATGATCTTTTCTACTTAATCAGCTATATAAAAATATGATCTTTTCTACTTAATCAACTATATAAAAATATGATCTTTTCTACTTAAAAATATAATCTTTTTTTCTATAAAAAGATTTAAACTTTCCTATAAATAAAAATCCGACCTTTCTAATATAAGAAACCTCAAAACTTGTTTCTAAATGTAAATCAGATTTTATTTTCATAAAAGTGATAAATAAAATAAAAGAAAAACTTACAGTCGAAGTTTGGGAAAGGGAAGGACTGCCGCAGCGGCGTTGGGGAGTGTCCAGGGGGGAGGCGGCGTTACTGGTGGTCGGGGTCGAGTTCATGGCAGCGACGGAGGGTGTAGAGCATGGGGCGGCTCGTTTTGGGGGTGGTGGAGCTAAAGGGCTCGGTTTAACGAAGGGGGAATGGGTACGGGGAGGCAGTGCTGACGCTGGGGAGGCGGCGCAAGGGGGGTGGGGGCGATGCCTGAACGGCGGCGGCGGCTCTTTTCTGGCGTGGATGGGTTTAAGGGTTAGAAGAAGAGAGAAGAAGGAGGGAAGGTGGAGGAGGAAGGTGCGGTGATCTGATGTAATAAACCGGAAAATCTGAGCCAGTTTAAATTTTTTATTTTGGCAATTTTAGCGAATTTTGAATATTTAAAATAGATTATTTTAAATGATATCGACGAGAAATTTATTTTGAATATAATTCGAACGTATATATTATATATGCCGTCGTTAGAATATAAATAATTATTTATAATTATAAAAGGAATTGAAAATGGCGCGGTAGTTCGATAATTCGATTTCAAACTTCAATTGAATGTACCGGGTGCAAAACAAACCGGATTTTAGTGAAACCAAAAACATTAGGATCTAATTGAGAATATCTTTCCAACGAATCCGAAAAATCAAAATTTCATAGCGGGAATCAAAAGATATGTCCAGTTGAAAATTCTGAATAGTCGCTATGGAATTCAGGCCCTTAAAAATAGGAATTTTGCAAACGACCTCGGATTTCGACGAAACCACTTTTGTTGGGTCCATGATGTCAAATTATTGCTAGATTCCAAATTTCATAATTTTTCAAATCAATATGTGAGCGTGGCAAAGGAAAACGCGTTTGACCAGTTTCAGTTGATTTTAATCGACTGGAAAATGACCATTTTTCCAACGGTCTCGGAATTCGACGAAACTAGTTTTGTTAGGACCGTATCGTCAATACGAAGCTAGGAAATATTTTTCTGGAATTTTTTCGAGTTCGTATGTGACCCCGGTAAATTGGAATGCGCGTTTAAATTCAATATATAGAATTATATGTTGATTTTAACGGAAACTGATCGAAACAGTCGAATCAGCCTACAGTACATATCCCATTGTGTTTGGAATGGAGGTAAAACGCTATGGGCGGCAGGCGGTGGGCCTCGTTTTGAGGTCGAAAATAAAAGTTGCTTTTAGTTGGAAAATAAAATAATAAAAATAATAAAAAAAATTAATGTTCTCACTCCCTCTCCTTAAAGAATTCAAATCGAATTGAAACTTGAATTGAATAGAAATGAATTTTAAAACGAATTTATAAGGAAAGATTCAATTTTGATTTGAATTGAGATGGAAGTTGAAATTGTTTTTGAAACGAATTGAAAACTATTTATATAATTCGTTTTAAATAGAAATCGACGAAATATATATTATACAGATATTATATATATAATATAATGGCCTGAATAGAACGCGCCGCGCCGCGGCAGTTCGTGAATTTCGACCATTTATTTCAAACGGACATTACGGGAGATCCGACCGTCGGATTCTCCTAAAACCGGAACCGTTGGGTTCGTATCGAAAAGAGCTTTCTAACGAATATTAGGAATTTGAAATCTAACGGTTAGATTTGGAGTTACGTCCAAATCAAATTTGAAAAAGGTCGCTGTAAGTGCAGTTCGATGGCCATTGTTGGAAATCGGCCGTACGGGCCTTGATAAAATTATTAAAAATAGTAATAATTTGTGTAAAATCATAAGAAATGATTTGAGAAAAATTGGGGTGAAAAACTCCATATTTGAAAAGATAAAAATAGATTTTTATCGAAATGAACTAGATTGAACTAAATTTAAAACCCGATTTTTTTTAAAATAAATAAATTAGATTTAAAAAGGGGTTTTAAATAATCGGAATTTCTAATATATTTGATTGGATTTGAAATGGGTTTATCATGAACGGTGTTTTAAATAACACTAGTTCTTTAACCCGATAACAAATAGAATGTGATTTCGGTTTGTCGTGAACTGTGTTTTAAATAACACCTAGTTCTTTAACCCAGTAAAAGGAGTTTTAACGAATCTGCAATTAGATTGAAATGTAAATCTATAATCTAAATTATCAAATTTAGAAATGAGCGAGAATGGAGTATTGCCAGTTTTGCTCCAAAGCGATAGTTAAATCTTTAATTAGATTTGAACATGAAATGGTAATAAATTTTACCGACAACACTGAGGTGTTAGATATGGAGTATTACCAGTTTTGCTTCATGGGATGAATAGGTTGGGATTGGGAAATAAAATAAATAATTACTTCGGTGTGGTTCGCTAATCTCGACTAGTTTAGAAAACCATAATTTGGTTTTGAAATGACATCCAAAAGAAGATTATAGAATAAATTTAGAAGAATTTATCTTGGATAAAATTAATGGGAACCTTTCCCTAAAAATGTGATTTTGTGAATAAAAGAATATTCTGAAGCGTATGTTGTGTTTGTGTAACATTTATTTTTAATATACGCGGGTTGTTCGGAAAGTCCGGGTTTATACCCATTCTGAATAACCGATTCGACGATATGTCGAAGATGAAGACGGTGGTTGTAGACCGGAAGTCTTCACATCGTTTGGATAATTACTGACGATCCTGATTGGGCTGTACACCCAAGAGGATGGAAATAGTTGGTGGTCGTCCAGACGTACTTGGAGACGGATGGATATGCGAGGAAAGTGCCTCTGGTTTCGTTCAGACCCAGAACGGACTTGTAAATGGATTGTGTGTCTGACATTGGATTTTATTCTGTGTTGATTGATTTCTATTAAATATACATCTGTTTGGCGGCGGAGAATTTATTCTTTTGCTTAACGCCCTTCTCTGAGACGTACGAGCTCAGAGGTTGTATATCGATGGACATCAGTCGCATGGCATGAATTGCCTGTGTAGCACGCTAAGATGCAATGATCAAGGCTTCTGTTGAAAAGCAAAGTCTCGTGGTTGATGATCAAAGCACAGCCTACGTGGCAGCTTTGTGTATAGCGTGAATTCGCGAGCCTCACACCTCGGTATGAGTTAAAAATGGGATACGGACTACAGGGAGAGCACGACGTTTCTTTCTAGCTTTGGTGGTGTCAGTGACTTACCAGCCCTGACATTTATATACTTTTCACCTTTGTGGTTGTTGGATGAGGCGCCTCGATTATAGGTCTGTAAGGACCGGGAAACGTGTGTTCAGGAATTGCCAATCCTCTAACGTAAGTGAGGACCGGCCCTGAAGATCCAGGGGTTGCCCAGAGTGCGTAGCCCTGGGACATTTGCTAGAGTGTCTTGAACGTGGAGAGGAGCTTGCCCCTTGCCTCGACTCATGACGGAATCCAATTTCCAATACGAGATATTTCGGTTTTAATTATAGAACTAGTATGGCGACATAGTAGATGGTAGCTATGCCGCCTATGATTGATATTTATGATTGAAATGTTTTGACACTATACACTTATTATAGTATCAAATGATTTGTTTTAAACGTATCAAGCATGCTTTGGCTTTTATAAGGGAAAACCCTATCCTCCGGCTTGCGTTGCATTGTGTGATGGGACCTGGGTCTTATAACAGCTTCATTTTTCTTTATTTAGCATTGCGCCGTTTATTGATATGCACTGGTATTCTTGGGAGGAAACCCGTTCCGTATTATACGGCGTGGTCCCTTGATTTACCTAACTTTAAAACCAATATTAATAACTGTTTTAGTTCTCACACCAGTCACATGACTGACCTGGAGTTTATTGTTTTAACCTAAACTCTGGGTGCCCCTATTTTCCGCACGGGCAGCTAGTAGTTTTGGTTTTGCAGATTTATATTTACAGGATCCTGGTTTACAGCTGGAATGATATCCGGAAAGCTCTGTATCCGTATATCACCTTCAGTTGTGCTTTGTATTATTTCCCGCTGCTATGTAATTTATTGTAATCTCTGATATTTATCGAATGTAATTTATTCATTTATACTCTGTATATTCTTGTATCTGATGGAATTGTTGTAATAGCAATGAAATGTTCTTCCGTCTGTGTTCTGTTTTGTCTTGTCCTCACAGTAATTCGTCCTTTCTCATCTCTTCGGAGACCGGGGAAGTTCGGGTCGCTACATTTGGTATCAGAGCTTTGGTTTACAGAGCTCGAGAACAAGACACATTAGAACCATACGAAAGAATTCATCAGATATTGGATTAGTAATATCCAATTAGAATAACTCGTTAGAGATGGGATCAGTAGTATTGTAGAAACCCGTAACTTCCCCGTACAGGAAAGCGGCGGATAGTTCGAGAACAAGCCACAACAGAACGCATATAAAAGAACATTTCATTGTATATTACAACAATGCATCAGATTACACGAATATACACAGTTTGAATAAATAAATATTACACAGAAAATATCAGAGATTACAATACATTGTATAGCAGCGGAAAATAATACAATACACAACTAGAAGAGATATACGGATACAAAACTTCCCGGATATCGTTCCAGCTGTAAACCAGGATCCTGTGAATATAACTCTGCAAAACCAAAACTACTAGCTGCCCGTGTCAAAATAGGGGCACCCAGAGTTTAGGTTAAAACAATAAACTCCAGGTCAGTCATGGGACTAGTGTGAGAACTAAAACAGTTATAAATCTTCATTTTAAAGTTAGGTAAATCAAGGGACCACGCCGTATAACACGGAACGGGTTTCCTCCCAAGAATACTAGTGCATAAAACAACAGCGCAATGCTAAATAAAGAAAAATGAAGCTGTTATAAGACCCAGGTCCTATCACACAATGCAACGCAAGCCGGGGGATAGGGTTTTTACCTTATAATAGCCAAGAATGCTTGATACGTTTTAAAAGAAATCATTTGATACTATAATAAGTGCATAGTGTATGAAACAACTTCAAATCATAAGTATCAATCATAGGCGGCATGAATGCCCCATACCACTATGTCGCCATATATAGGTTTACAAATAAAACCGCAAATGTCACGTATTTGGAAATTGGATTTCCATCTATGAACCGAGGCAAAAGATAGTCCTCAACCGATTTCGTGACTCTCTAGCCCGAGCCACAGGACCCAGACTCAGGTGGGCCCTTGGAGCGACAGGGCTGGTCCACCGATGTGGATTAAAATGCCTGAACACTACGTTTCCCCGCCCTTTGGGGCGTAAATGAGCCAACGAATGACTCCATCGGACCCGGATCGTCCGATCAAACCGAGGCGCCTCGCAACAGCAACAACCACACAGGTGAAAAGTATATAAATGTCAGGGCTGGAAGGTCACTGACACCACCCTAGCTAGAAAGAAACGCATGTCCTCCCTGAGGTCCTTCCTCCCGTTTCTGGTTCATAACCGGGGTGCGAAACTCGCGAAGTAAACGTTGCACAAAGCTACGCCACAAAGGCCGTGCTTTGATCATCACCACAAGACTTTGCTTTTCAACAGAAGCCTCGATCAATTGCCACTTAGGCATGCCACACAGGCAATTCACTCCATGCGTTTGATATCCATCAATATATAACCCCTGAGCTCGTACGTCTCAGAGAAGGGCGTTAAGCAAGAGAATAAATTCTCCGCCGCCAAACAGATATATATTTAATAGAGATCAATCACACGGACTAAATCCAATGTCAGACACACAGTCCATTTACAAGTCCGTTCTGGGTCTGAACGAAACCGGAGGCACCTAGTACCCCGCATATCCATCGATCTCCAAATACGTCTGGACGATCACCAACTGTTTCCATCTTCTTAGGTGTACAGCCCAATCAAGATCATCAGTAATCACCCAAACGACGTGAAGACTTCCGGTCTTCGACCACCGTCTTCATCTTCGACTTATCGTCGTATCGGTTATTCAGAATGGGATAAACCCGGTCTTTCCGAATAACTCGCGTATATTTTAAATAAGTGTTACACAAACACAACATACGCCTCATTCCAATTCATCAGTCACTAACCGTAAATTAATCAAGAGAATAATTTCCCAAATATTAACCCCGAAGGCCGAAACCAACATCAGATCAATATCCAGAAAACCATTCTGCTTAGCTAACCGACAGTTAGTTTCTAAATTTCACATTCATAGGGAAAGGTTCCCATTAATTTTATCCAAGATAAATTCCTTGAATTTATTCTCTAATCTCCTTTTGAATTTCGATTCAACTAGTCGGGATTAACGAACCTTACCGAAGTAATCATCTGTTTTAATTTCCCAATCCCAACCTATTCATCCCATGAAGTAAAACTGGTTATACTTCATATCTAACACCTCGGTGTTATCGGTAAATTCAATTACCATTTCACGTTCAAATCTAATTAAAGATTTAACTAACGCCGGGAGCAAAACTGGTGATACTCCATTCTCGATCATTTCAATCTAATTAAAGATTCATTAAAACTCCACTTAGTTTTAATCGTTAACTGGGTTAAAGAATCAGTGTCATTTAAAACACGGTCCACAATAAACCCAAAATCACATTCATTAATTATCGGGTTAAAGAACAAGTGTTATTTAAAACACTGTTCACGATAAACCCAAAAATCAATATCAATTCAATTCCAATCAAATATTATTTAATTGGTACACTTCATTAAATCTAAATAAAAAGATTTAATCTTTTCTCAACTGGGTTCAAGAACAATGTTAGTCAAAACACCATTCACGACAAACCCAAATCACATTTGATATTAAATACAAGGCTCTGAATAGAAAATATATCGGCTTATATTCAATATCAAATTCTACGACCAACAGATATCGTATTGGAAATAACGATATATAAATATCTTTCAAATTTCCATAAAAACATCTGTATAATCACGAAATTTAACATCGAAATATTCCGAAGACGATTTCGATTCAAATCCATCCTAATGCAATCATTGGAAATTCTGGTTATTTTCGAAACCATTTCAAATCCAATTTATTTATTTTAAAAATAAATAAATTACAATTCTAGTTCAAAACTAGTTTACTTCGATAAAAATCTATTTTTATCTTTTCAAATATGGAGTTTTTCATCCCAATTTTTCCCAAATCATTTCTTATGATTTTACACAATTTATTATTATTTTTAATAATTTTATCAAGGCCCGTACAGTCGATTTCCATCAACGGTCGTCGAACTGCACTTACAGCGACCTTTTTCAAACTTGATTTGGACATAATTCCAAATCCAACCGTTAGATTTCTAATTTCTAATATTCGTTAGAAAGCTCTTTTCGATACGAACCCAACGGTTCCGGTTTTAGGAGAATCCGACGGTCGGATCTCCCGTAATGTCCGTTTGAAATAAATGGTCGAAATTCGCGAACTGCCGCGGCGCGACGCGTTCTATTCAGGCCATTATATTATATATATAATATATATTTCGTCGATTACTATTTAAAACGAATTTTATAAATAGTTTTGAATTCGTTTCAAAAACGATTTCAACCTTTATTTCAAATTCAAATCGAAATTGAATTTTCTATTATAAATCCTTTTTACCTTCATTTCTATTTGATTTCAATTCAAATCGATTTTAATTCGATTCGAATTCATTTTCTTTTCAATTCAGTTCAATTCGAATTCGTTTTCCTATTCAATTCAAATTCAATTCATTCTCTATTCAATTCAAATTCAATTCATTTTCTAATCAATTCAAATTCAATTCATTTTCTAATCAAATCAAATTCGTTATATATTCAATTCGAATTCGTTTTCTTTTCAATTCAGTTCAAATTTCATTTCAAAATATTCGATTTTGAAATCATTTTTCAATATTCATTTTAAAATGAATAAAATCGATATAAATATCGTTCACGTCAAAATGGCGTCAATCTAATCAACACGGCTTCATATATTTCTATTTTCAAATATTCTATTTCAAATATTTCCTTTTCAAATATTTCTATTTCAAATATTTCCTTTTCAAATATTTCTATTTCAAATATTTCTATTATTAAAATATTTCGTTCAACACATGACTAATCTCAACGGATGAGTACTGTCAACACATGAACCTTTATTTTATATTGGTAAAGATATAGATTTTATTGTAAAAATATTTCGTTCAACACATGACTAATCTCAACGGATGAGTACAGTCAACACATGAACCTTTATTTTATAATATTCTTTATTTTCTAAATTGGAATGAGGCCCAATCAATCACCATATAAAATTAATTATATGGATTTTCATACCACACATGTATATAATAGCATTGAAAAATAATCAACCATCAACCAAAGTGCACTACACTGTACAAGCATCAAATATAGATATCTAACGCTTATAACAGCCTGTCAATCAATCGATCGACATATTTAATCAATCAGGATGAGTGAACTTCATATTTCATCCCAACACCCGTATGGGGTTTCAAACCATCAAACGCATATTTTATTTGTGCAGTTGGGCGATGTGTAAAATTTATCGACCCAATCAATGTCAGTCAAATCAGTGTACATAAACAAACCGTCCGGTTTGTAAATGAATATTTTATCTTGTTCACTTCACGTTAAAAATTATATTTTTAACGATAAAATATTTTATTTCAACACATGAATTTTCATTCAGTTCATTTACAAAATAAAAATGATATTTTTATTTTTCTAACATATTTTAGAAAATTTCGGCGGCATAACGGCACGATACTAGAAACGGGACAAGGCCTAGCCTTATCCCCAGTCTAGTGAAGGCCCACGCCATTCACACATCAATCAAATCAATTTCATTTCACCAAACAATTCAATTCAAACCAAATCATCAAATTAATTTATGCAACCAAACAAACAAGTCCATAGTCTGTGGACGATTGTGTCGGGTGCTACTAAGCACCGTCTGCATCCTAGTATATATATATAACTAGAAAAAGAAATTGAAAGGTGAGAAATTCTCACCGATAGCTATCCCAACTTCACGACACTTCATTTAGAAATCTTCGCCGTTCTCGCCTTTCGTCACCTTCTTTGCCCGTATTCTCTACATATGTAAAAATCGAATTTTCACTTCGCTATTCAATATATAAAAATCATATTTTTACTTCGATGTTCAATATATAAAAATCATATTTTTACTATGCTATTCAATATATAAAAATCATATTTTTACTTCGATGTTCAATATATAAAAATCATATTTTTACTTCGATGTTCAATATATAAAAATCATATTTTTACTATGCTATTCAATATATAAAAATCGAATTTTTACTTCGATGTTCAATATATAAAAATCATATTTTTACTATGCTATTCAATATATAAAAATCGAATTTTTACTTCGATGTTCAATATACAAAAATCATATTTTTACTATGCTATTCAATATATTAAAATGGATTTTTTATCACGAGAAAAACATTATAAAAATCGAACCTTTCTATTTATAAAAATCAAGTCTTTGCGAATATAGAAATCAAATTTTTATATGGTTACCATATATACGACGACAATATTTTTATATTTTATTTTAAAACAAAGATTTTTACTTTCACACTAATGTATATTTCCTTTTCTAAAACAAAGATTTTTCTTCTGCCCTTTTCTATTTTAAAAACATTGTGATATATATTTTCAAAACTTTACGATATATATATTCTAAAATTTACTATATTTATTCTAAACTTTACTATATTTTTTTTTAACAAGGCTAATTTTTATATTGAAAATCAATTCAAAATTATATTTTAAAACACTTCAAGTTTATCTTTTCTATTTAAAGGTTATAACTTTTATTCTACCAAGAAAACAAGTTTTATAATCTAAAGAAATCAGCTTTTAATGCTATACTAAAATAAAAATTCAGTCTTTATCAAATAAAAATTCGAAGATTTCATATAAATAAATAAACAAAACAGACTTTTATGTATATAAAAAAGAAAGATCAAGAAGACTCACTGCGTTGAGGTTAGGAGGGGGGTTGGAAGCTGCTCGCAGGTGGGGGGGGTGAGGAGAGGTTCGGCGCGGTGGTGGGGGGTCCGATTGGAGGGGGAAGGCGGTGGCTCCTGGTGCCAGGCGGAGGCGGATCGGAAAAGGGAGGGGGTTGGAATCGCGAGGCAGAGGGTTTCGGGAGGAAAAAAAAAGGGGTCGGCGTCGGTCGAGGGGAGGGGGTTGCGCGCTTGGAGGCTGCGATAGGGGAGTTCGACGGTGGACGTGGCGGTGGGCTGCTGCGTTCCTCCGTCTATTTTTTTTTTCTCTGATTCGAAATGAACGGGGGGGGGGGGGGGGGGTGGGAAGAGGAGATAAGGGGAGGAGAGAAGGATTATTATATTTTTTTTATTTAATTCTAAAAGTTGACTTTTACATACGACCTCTAAACGAGGCCCACCGCCTGTCGCCCATAGCGTTTTACCCTCATTCCGAACACAATGGGATATGTACCGCAAGCTGATTCGACTATTTCGATCAGTTTCCGTTGAATTTACATTTAAATCGCTATATTGAATTTTAAACGTACATTTCAAATTACCGGGGTCACATACTAACTCTATAAATCCCATAAAAATATTTTCTAGCTTCGTATTGACGACACGGTCCTAACAAAACTAATTTCGTCGAATTCTGAGATCGTTGGAAAAATGGTCAATTTCCAGTCGATTAAAATCAACTGAAACTGGTCAAACGCGTTTTCCTTCGCCACGCTCACATATTGATTCGAAAAATTATGAAGTTTGAAATCTAGCAATAACTTTACATCCCGGACCCAACAAAACTGGTTTCGTCGAAATCCGAGATCGTTTGCAAAATTCCCATTTTTAAGGGCTTGAATTCCATAGTGACTATTCTGAATTTTCAACTGTACATATCTTTTGATTCCCGTTATGAAATTTTGATTATTCGGATTCGTTGGAAAGATATTATCAATTAGATCCTAATGTTTTTGGTTTCGCTAAAATCCGGACTGTTTTGCACCCGGTACATTCAATTGAAGTTTGAAATCGAATTATCGAACTACCGCGCCATTTTCAATTCTACTTATAATTATATATAATTATATATTCTAATGACGACGTATATAATATATACGATCGAATTCTATTCAAAATAAATTTCTCGTCGATATTATTTAAAATAATTCATTTTAAATAATCAAAATTCGCTAAAATTGCCAAAATAAAAATTTTAAACTGGCCCAGATTTTCGGGTTGTTACAAGTATCCTAGAACGAGTGTGAAGAGTATATTTTTTCAAATGAAAACAAGTTTGTTTAGAAAATTTAAACCATTTTAAACGTATTTGATTATTTATTTATTTTGAATATGGACAATCGAGTATATAAAGATTTTGCATATACGCGTCATGAACGTATATTCGAAGTTTTAATATACTAGATAGATATAGAATCACATTCTAGACCCCCGGAGATGGTTCTGATGATTGATCGATCATCATCCGAACTTATGTTCGAGTTTCGAAGGTGTGATATCTATATATTTCCATTAGACTGGTGTGAGAACCAAAACAAATATAGCTAGAACACATTGTTGTGAATTGGCATCAAAAACATGATTTTCTGTATATATATCAAAATTATGAATTTGAAACGTTAATTCACTAATTGATTGATGATTGTGTTGTTTGTTTATTTGTTTGTTAATTTTTGAACCGTTTAGCCTAATTGAATCAAATATTGAGTTGTATTGAAAATTGGTCGCATTTGCTTGCATATACATATACTTACATTGAACAGGTCATAGCAAGGAGGCTAGAGCCGAAGAATAAAATTTGTTTGCCCGACAAATAGGTACATGTTTACTACATAATTTACTGTTTTGTTTGGGTGATGATGATTTTATGAGCCTATTGGCTAGCCGCTTGGCTTTTTCTTTTTGAGATCAGAAGGCCTATATGGCAATTTCGGGATTTTCCCGTGGCTCCCGGTGAGGTTATGGCGAAATTTTTCGAAAATTTAGGGTGTTAGCCAAATTTTTGAAAATTTGAAAATTCTAAGAAACTGAAAAGTTGGAGAATGGAAGCCAGATCGAACGTAGAGTTGATTAATCAAACCACTTTCGACTTTGTTCCTTTTCGGGGACGAAAAGTTTTAAGTGGGGGAGATTGTAATAACCCGGAAAATCCGAGCCAGTTTAAAATTTTTATTTTGGCAATTTTAGGGAATTTTGAATATTTAAAATAGATTATTTTAAATGATATCGACGAGAAATTTATTTTGAATATAATTCGAACGTATATATTATATACGCCGTCGTTAGAATATAAATAATTATTTATAATTATAAAAGGAATTGAAAATGGCGCGGTAGTTCGATAATTCGATTTCAAACTTCAATTGAATGTACCGGGTGCAAAACAAACCGGATTTTAGTGAAACCAAAAACATTAGGATCTAATTGAGAATATCTTTCCAACGAATCCGAAAAATCAAAATTTCATAGCGGGAATCAAAAGATATGTCCAGTTGAAAATTCTGAATAGTCGCTATGGAATTCAGGCCCTTAAAAATGGGAATTTTGCAAACGACCTCGGATTTCGACGAAACCACTTTTGTTGGGTCCGTGATGTCAAATTATTGCTAGATTCCAAATTTCATAATTTTTCAAATCAATATGTGAGCGTGGCAAAGGAAAACGCGTTTGACCAGTTTTAGTTGATTTTAATCGACTGGAAAATGGCAATTTTTCCAACGGTCTCGGAATTCGACGAAACTAGTTTTGTTAGGACCGTATCGTCAATACGAAGCTAGAAAATATTTTTCTGGAATTTTTCGAGTTCGTATGTGACCCCGGTAAATTGAAATGCGCGTTTAAATTCAATATATAGAATTATATGTTGATTTTAACGGAAACTGATCGAAACAGTCGAATCAGCCTACAGTACATATCCCATTGTGTTCGGAATGGGGGTAAAACGCTATGGGCGGCAGGCGGTGGGCCTCGTTTTGAGGTCGAAAATAAAGTTGCTTTTAGTTGGAAAATAAAATAATAAAAATAATAAAAAAATTAATGTTCTCTCTCCCTCTCCTTAAATCACTCTGCCCCCCCCCCCCTTTTCTTTCAAAACCGAATCGATATCAGAAAAAAAAAGAGAACCCTCGATCGACAGCCGCCCCCCCTCCCATCGTTCGCCCGCCGCCGTCGATCTCCGGCAGACCCCCCCTCTCTCGCCCTCGCGTCTCGCTCCTCCTCCCCCTCTTGAAAACCGCACCCCCTTCCACAACCGTACCCCACGACGCACCCACCCTCCGCCTCCATCCACCTCGCGCTGAACCCTAGCCGCCGCCGTGGCCCACGACCCCCCCTCTCCGACCTGCAGAATCCGGCGCCCTCCCCCTAGCATTCCTGTAAGTTTTTTTGTGTTATTTTCTTTATTTGTTCAATAAAAATTCAATTTTAATTTCAGTTTTTTTGGTATGGAATTTATTTTCAGTTTTAAAGTAATAAGAATTTGATTTTTATGAAGAGTAAAGATATGATTTTTATATTTTTAAAGAAATAAAAATATGATTTATATATTTTTAAAGTATTAAAAATATAATCTTTACTATATAGATGATATAAAAATATGATTTTTGTTTATGTAGAGAATTAAAAATATAATTTTTTACATGATAGTAATATTAGAAATATCATCTTTGTATGAGTGCAAAGACGATATTTTTAAAAGTGCAAGGACGATATTTTTAAAAGTGCAAGGACGATATTTTTAAAAGTGAAAAGACGATATTTTTAAAATAGAAAAGATTAGATTTTAAAAATAGAAAAGGCGAGATTTTTATATATTGAATAGCATAGTAAAAATTCGATTTTTATATATTGAATAGCGAAGTAAAAATTCGATTTTTACATATGTAGTGGCTACAGCAACGAAGATGACAAAAATGCGATAACGATGAAGATTTCTACCAAAGAAGAGTCAAGATGATTGGATAGCTTTCGGTGAGAATTTCTCACCTTTCAATTTCTTTTTCTAGTTATATATATATACTAGGATGCAGACGGTGTTTAGTAGCACCCGACACAATCGTCCACAGACCATGGACTTGTTTGTTTGATTGCAAAAATTAGTTAGATGATTTGATTGAAATTTGAGTTGTTTGGTGAGATGGAATGATTTGATTTATGTGTGAATGGCGTGGGCCTTCACTAGACCGGGGATAAGGCTAGGCCTCGTCCCGTTTCTAGTATCGTGCCGTTATGCCGCCGAAATTTTCTAAAATAAGTTAGAAAAATAAAGATATCATTTTATTTGATAAATGAACTGAAAAAAAATCCATGTGTTGAAATAAAATATTTTATCGTTAAAAATATAATTTTTAACGCGGAAGTGAATAAAATAAAATATTCATTTACAAACCAGACGGTTTGTTTATGTACACCTATTTGAAGGACATTGATTGGGTCGATAAATTTTACACATCGCTCAACTGTACAAATAAAATCTGTGTTTGTTGATTTGAAACCCCACACGGGTGTTGGGATGAAATTTGAAGTTCACTCATCCTGATTGATTAAATATGTCGATCGATTGATTGACAGGCTGTTATAAGCGTTGAATATCTATATTTGATGCTTATACAGTGTAGTGCACTTTGGTTGATGGTTGATTATTTTTCAATGCTATTATATACATGTGTTGTATGAAAATCCATATAATTAACATTATATGGTGATTGATTGGGCCTCATTCCAATTTAGAAAATAAAGAATATTATAAAATAAAGGTTCATGTGTTGACCGTACTCATCCGTTGAGATTAGTCATGTGTTGAACGAAGTATTTTAATAATAAAATCTACATCTTTATCATTATACAACAAAGGTTCATGTGTTGACTGTACTCATCCGTTGAGGTTAGTCATGTGTTGAACGAAATATTTTAATAATAAAACTACATCTTTATCATATATAGAATTAGAAATCAACTGGAAAATAGATGAGATGAGTGGTCTCCTGGATATTAATCTGATGTTGGTTTCGGCCTTCGGGGTTAATACTCAGGGAATCGTTCTCTTACTAATTTACGGTTGGAGTCTGATTTTAAATCAAACGATAGATACCATAATTTTTATAAAATATATTAAATAACAAAAATAGTCACACGTGGACAGTACTCATTCGTTGAGATTAGTCGTGTGTTGACAAAAATAAATATTCATTTGTTGAATAGAATATTTGAAAATAGAAATATATGAAGCCGTGTTGGTCAGATTGACGCCATTTTGACGTGAACGATATTTATATCGATTATATTCATTTTAAAATGAATATTGAAAAGTGATTTCGAAATCGCATATTTCGAAATGAATTGAATATATAACGAATTTGAATCAAATAGAAAACCAATTTGAATTGAATCGAATAGAAAACCACTTTGAATTGAATTGAATTGAAAACGAATTCGAATTGAATTTAAAACGAAGTGAAATGAATTCAAATCGAATTGAAACTTGAATTGAATAGAAATGAATTTTAAAACGAATTTATAAGGAAAGATTCAATTTTGATTTGAATTGAGATGGAAGTTGAAATTGTTTTTGAAACGAATTGAAAACTATTTATATAATTCGTTTTAAATAGAAACCGACAAAATATATATTATATAGATATTATATATATAATATAATGGCCTGAATAGAGCGCGCCGCGCCGCGGCAGTTCGTGAATTTCGACCATTTATTTCAAACGGACATTACGGGAGATCCGACCGTCGGATTCTCCTAAAACCGGAACCGTTGGGTTCGTATCAAAAAGAGCTTTCTAACGAATATTAGGAATTTGAAATCTAACGGTTAGATTTGGAGTTACGTCCAAATCAAATTTGAAAAAGGTCGTTGTAAGTGCAGTTTGATGGCCATTGTTGGAAATCGGCCGTACGGGCCTTGATAAAATTATTAAAAATAGTAATAATTTGTGTAAAATCATAAGAAATGATTTGAGAAAAATAGGGTGAAAAACTCCATATTTGAAAAGATAAAAATAGATTTTTATCGAAATGAACTAGATTGAACTAAATTTAAAACCCGATTTTTTTTAAAATAAATAAATTAGATTTAAAAAGGGGTTTTAAATAATCGGAATTTCTAATATATTTGATTGGATTTGAAATGGATTTATCGTGAATGGTGTTTTAAATAACACTAGTTCTTTAACCCGATAACAAATAGAATGTGATTTGGGTTTGTCGTGAACTGTGTTTTAAATAACACCTAGTTCTTTAACCCAGTAAAAGGAGTTTTCACGAATCTGCAATTATATTGAAATGTAAATCTATAATCTAAATTATCAAATTTAGAAATGAGCGAGAATGGAGTATTGCCAGTTTTGCTCCAAAGCGATAGTTAAATCTTTAATTAGATTTGAACGTGAAATGGTAATAAATTTTACCGACAACACTGAGGTGTTAGATATGGAGTATTACCAGTTTTGCTTCATGGGATGAATAGGTTGGGATTGGGAAATAAAATAAATAATTACTTCGGTGTGGTTCGCTAATCTCGACTAGTTTAGAAAACCATAATTTGGTTTTGAAATGACATCCAAAAGAAGATTATAGAATAAATTTAGAAGAATTTATCTTGGATAAAATTAATGGGAACCTTTTCCTAAAAATGTGATTTTGTGAATAAAAGAATATTCTGAATTGGAATGAGGCGTATGTTGTGTTTGTGTAACATTTGTTTTTAATATACGCGGGTTGTTCGGAAAGTCCGGGTTTATACCCATTCTGAATAACCGATTTGACGATATGTCGAAGATGAAGACGGTGGTTGAAGACCGGAAGTCTTCACATCGTTTGGATAATTACTGATGATCCTGATTGGGCCGTACACCCAAGAGGATGGAAATAGTTGGTGGTCGTCCAGACGTACTTGGAGACGGATGGATATGCGAGGAAAGTGCCTCCGGTTTCGTTCAGACCCACAACGGACTTGTAAATGGATTGTGTGTCTGACATTGGATTTTATTCTGTGTTGATTGATTTCTATTAAATATACATCTGTTTGGCGGCGGAGAATTTATTCTTTTGCTTAACGCCCTTCTCTGAGACGTACGAGCTCAGAGGTTGTATATCGATGGACATCAGTCGCATGGCATGAACTGCCTGTGTGGCACGCTAAGATGCAATGATCAAGGCTTCTGTTGAAAAGAAAAGTCTTGTGGTTGATGATCAAAGCACAACCTACGTGGCATCTTTGTGTATAGCGTGAATTCGCGAGCCTCACACCTCGGTATGAGTCAAAAACGGGATACGGACTGCAGGGAGAGCACGACGTTTCTTTCTAGCTTTGGTGGTGTCAGTGACTTACCTGCCCTGACATTTATATACTTTTCACCTTTGTGGTTGTTGGATGAGGCGCCTCGATTATAGGTCTGTAAGGACCGGGAAACGTGTGTTCAGGAATTGCCAATCCTCTAACGTAAGTGAGGACCGGCCCTGAAGATCCAGGGGTTGCCCAGAGTGCGTAGCCCTGGGACATTTGCTAGAGTGTCTCGAACGCGGAGAGGAGCTTGCCCCTTGCCTCGACTCATGACGGAATCCAATTTCCAATACGAGATATTTCGGTTTTAATTGTAGAACTAGTATGGCGACATAACAGATGGTAGCTGTGCCGCCTATGATTGATATTTATGATTGAAATGTTTTGACACTATACACTTATTATAGTATCAAATGATTTGTTTTAAACGTATCAAGCATGCTTTGGCTGTTATAAGGGAAAACCCTATCCTCCGGCTTGCGTTGCATTGTGTGATGGGACCTGGGTCTTATAACAGCTTCATTTTTCTTTATTTAGCATTGCGCCGTTTATTGATATGCACTGGTATTCTTGGGAGGAAACCCGTTCCGTGTTATACGGCGTGGTCCCTTGATTTACCTAACTTTAAAACCAATATTAATAACTGTTTTAGTTCTCACACCAGTCACATGACTGACCTGGAGTTTATTGTTTTAACCTAAACTCTGGGTGCCCCTATTTTCCGCACGGGCAGCTAGTAGTTTTGGTTTTGCAGATTTATATTTACAGGATCCTGGTTTACAGCTGGAATGATATCCGGAAAGCTCTGTATCCGTATATCACCTTCAGTTGTGCTTTGTATTATTTCCCGCTGCTATGTAATTTATTGTAATCTCTGATATTTATCGAATGTAATTTATTCATTTATACTCTGTATATTCTTGTATCTGATGGAATTGTTGTAATAGCAATGAAATGTTCTTCCATCTGTGTTCTGTTTTGTCTTGTCCTCACAGTAATTCGTCCTTTCTCATCTCTTCGGAGACCGGGGAAGTTCGGGTCGCTACATCTGAGGGGAGGCGGAGCAGCCTGGCGCAGGCGCCAAGGGCGGCGGCGAAGTCGATTGAGGGTTGGACGGTTTTTTTTCTTTCTGAACGAAGGAGAAAAGGGAAGTGAGGGAGGGGGCTTAATATAATATATATAAATTTATTTATTTATTAATTTAATTTCCAACTAGGTTGACTTTTGTTTCGAATCCAGATTCAAACCCAACGACTGTCGTCCCTAGGGTAATACCCCCATTCCGAACACAATGGAATATGTCACGTCAGCCAATTCGACTGTTACAATCAGTTTCAGTTAAATTTAAAATTCAAATCTATATATTCAAATTTAAACGTACATTTTAATTTACCTGGGCCATATACTAGCTCGAAAAATTCCAAAAAAATATTCTCTAGCTTCGTATTGACGATACAGTCCTAACAAAACTAGTTTCGTCGAATTCTGAGACCGTTAGAAAAATGTCCATTTTCCAGTCGATTAAAATCAACTGAAACTGGTCAAACGCATTTTCCTTTGCCACGCTCACATATTGATTCGAAAAATTATGAAATTTGAAACCTAGCAATAACCTGACATCACGGATCCAACAAAAGTGGTTTCGTCGAAATCCGAGGTCGTTTGCAAAATGGCTATTTTTAAGGGCCGAAATTCCATAGCGACCATTCTGAATTTTCAACTGGACACATCTTTTTATCCCCGCTATGAAATTTCGATTTCCCGGATTCGTTGGAAAGATATTCTCAATTAGATTCAAATATTTTTGGTTTCACTAAAATCCGGTTTATTTTGCATCCGGTACATTCATTTGAAATTTGGAAATCGAATTATCGAACTACCGCGCCATTTTCAATTCCTTTTATAATTATAAATAACATATTTATATTCTAACGACGACGTATGTAAATATATACGTTCTAATTCTATTCAACATAAATTTCTTATCGTTATTATTTAAAATAATTCATTTTAAATAATCAAAATTCAGTAAAATTGCCAAAATAAAAATTTTAAATTGGCTCGCATTTCCGGGTTGTTACAATCTCCCCCACTTAAAACTTTTCGTCCCCGAAAAGGAACGAAGCCGAAAGTTGTTTAACAAATCAGCTCAACTTTCATTATTTTCTCTACGGCGTAAGTTCTTCAACTTTTCAGTTTCTAAAAACTTCAAATTTTTCAAAAATTTGGCTAACAACCTAAATTTTCGAAAAATTTCGCCATAACCTCACCTGCACCGGGAGCATCGGGAAATCCCGAAATTGCCATATAGGCCCTCTGATCTCAAAAAGAAAAAGAAAAAGCCAATCGGCTCATAAAATCATCATCACCCAAACAAAACAGTAAACTATGGTAAACATGTAATTATTTGTCCGGCAAACAAATTTTATTCTTCTGCTCTAGCCTCCTTGCTATGACCTGTTCAGTGTAAGTACATGTATATGCATGCAAATGTGACAAATTTTCAATAAAATTCACTATTTGATACAATTTGGCTAAATGGTTAAAATTTTAATTAATCAAACAACACAACCATCAATCAATTAGTTGATTAGCTTTTCAAATTCATAACTTTGATATATAGTCCAAAAATCAGATTTTTGATGCCAAATCACGACAATAAGCCCTATCTAATTTTGGTTCTCACACCAGTCAATAGGAAGTATATAAATATCACACCTTCGAAACTCGAACCCAAATGACTGATGCTGTATAGTCATCAATAGTTTCATCTTCGGGCGACTAAAGTGTGATTCTATATCTACCCAATATATTAAAACTTCGAATACACGCGGATCAGATGTATACACAAAATCTTTATATACTGGATAGTCCGAATCAATATAAATAAATATTCAAATACGAATAATTCGATTTAAATTTTCAAAACAAAAATTGTTTTCATTTTCAAAAATATACTCTTCACACTCGTTCTAGGATACTACTGATCCATCTCTAACGAGTCATTCCCATTGGATATTACTAATCCAATCATCTGATGAATTCTTTCGTATTGTTCTAATGTGTCTTGTTCTCTGAGATTTGTAAACCAACGCTCTGATACCAAATGAAGCGACCCGAACTTCCCCGGTCTCCGAAGAGAAGAGAAAGAACGAATTACTTTGAGGACAAGATGAATCAGAATGCAAACAGAAGAACATTTCATTGTATATTACAACAATTCCATCAGAATACAAGAATATACAGAGTATGAATAAATATTACACAGAAAATATCAGTGATTTAAACTACATTTAAATTCATCGCAGTGGAAAAATAATACAATACACAACTAGAAGTAATACACGGATACAGAGCTTTCCGAGTATCGTTCCAGCTGTAAATCAGGATCCTGTGAATATAAATCTGCAAAAACCAAAACTACTAGCTGCCCGTGTCAAAATAAGGGCACCCAGAGTTTAGGTTAAAACAATAAACTCCATGTCGGTCATGGGACTGGTGTGAGAACTAAAACAGTTGTTAATCTTTATTTTAAAGTTAGGTAAATCGAGGGACCACGCCGTATAACACGGAATGGGTTTCCTCCCAAGAACACCAGTGCATAAAACAACAGCGCAATGCTAAATAAAGAACAATGAAGCTATTATAAGACCCAGGTCCCATCACACAATGCAACGCAAGCTGGAGGATAGGGTTTTTACCTTATAATAGCCAAGAATGCTTGGTACGTGAAATTTCATCTTGTATTATTACTATAAGTGTATAGTGTCAAAACAATTTCAAATCATAAGTATCAATCATAGACGGCATAAGCGCCCCATCCCACTATGTCGCCATACTAGGCTCTAAAATCAAAACCGCACATGTCACGTATTGGAAGTTGGATTTCCATCTGTGAACCGAGGCAAAAGATAGTCCTCACCGACTTCGAGACTCTCTAGCCCGAGCCTCAGGGTGAGAGCGCATCGACCCTTGGATCCTCAGGGCCAGTCCACCGATGTGGATTAAACTAAAACCCTGATCCTGCGTTTCCCCACCCTATGGGGCGTAAATGAGCCAACGAATGACTCCATCAGACCTGGATCGTCCGATCAAACCGAGGCGCCTCGCAACAGCAACAACCACATAAGTCAAACTCGTCATGGCGTGTAAAACCACTGACGCCACTTCTAGCTAGAAAGAAACGCATGCCCTCCCTGATGTCCTCTCCCGTTTTGGTTCACACCGGGGTGTGAGGCTCGCGAATCTACGCTACACAAAGCTACGCTACAAAGGCTGTGCTTTGATCATCAATCACAAGACTTTGCTTTTCAACAGAAGCCTTGATCCATTACCACTTATGCATGCCACACAGGCAATTCATTCCATGCGATGGATATCCATCAATATATAACCCCTGAGCTCGTACGTCTCAGAGAAGGGCGTTAAGCAAGAGAATAAATTCTCCGCCGCCAAACAGATATATATTTAATAGAAATCAATCACACAGACTGAAATCCAATGTTAGACACACAGTCCATTTACAAGTTCGTTCTAGGTCTGAACGAAACCGGAGGCACCTAGTACCCCGCATATCCATCGATCTCCAAGTACGTCTGGACGACCACGAATTGATTCCCTCCTCTTGGGTGTACGACCCAATCAAGATCATCAGTAATTATCCAAACGACGTGAAAACCTCCGGTCTTCAACCACCGTCTTCACCTTCGACTTATCGTCGTATCAGTTATTCAGAATGGGATAAACCCGGTCTTTCCGAATAACTAGCGTATATAATAAACAAGTGTTATACAAACACAACATACGCTTCTTCCTATTCAGAATATTCTTTTATTCAAATATTCTTATACTTTGGGAAAAGTTCCCATTAATTTTACCAAAGATAAATTCTTTAAATTTATTCTTTAATCTTCTTTTGAATATCAATTCAAACTAGTCGGGATTGGCGAACCACACCGAAGTAATCATTTATTTTATTTCCCAATCCCAACCTATTCATCCCATGAAGTAAAACTGGTCATACTTCATATCTAACACCATGGTGTTATCGGTAAATTCAATTACCATTTCACGTTCAAATCTAATTAAAGATTTAACTATCGCCTGGAGCAAAACTGGTGATACTCCATTCTCTATCTTTTCCATCTAATTAAAGATTCATTAAAACTCCACTTAGTTTTAATCTTTAACTGGGTTAAAGAATCAGTGTCATTTAAAACACGGTTCACGATAAACCCAAAATCACATTCCATTACTTATCGGGTTAAAGAACAAGTGTTATTTAAAACACTGTTCACGATAAACCCAAAAATCAATACCAATTCAATTCCAATTAAATATTATTTAATTGGTACACTTCATTAAATCTAAATAAAAAGATTTAATCTTTTTCTCAACTGGGCTTAAGAACAGTGTTAATGAAGACACCATTCACGACAAACCCAGATCACATTTGATATTAAATACAAGGCTCTGAATCGAAAATAATCGGCTTATATTCAATATCAAATTCTACGACTAACAAATATCGTATTGGAAATAACGATATATACATATATATATATATATATCTTTCAAATTTCCATAACAACATCTGTATAATCACGAAATCCAACATCGAAATATTCCAAAGACAATTTCGATTTAAATCCATTCCAATTCAATTACTGGAAATTCTGGTTACTTTTAAAACCCTTTTCAAATTCAATTTATTTATTTTAAAAATAAATAAATTATAATTCTAGTTCAAAACTAGTTCATTTCGATAAAAATCTATTTTTATCTTTTCAAATATGGAGTTTTTCATCTCAATTCTTCACAAATCATTTCCTATGATTTTACACTAATTATTACTATTTTTAATAATTTTATCAAGGCCCGTACAGTCGATTTCCATCAATGGCCATCGAACTGCACTTACAGCGACCTTTTCTAAATTTGATTTGGACATAATTCCAAATCCAACCGTTAGATTTCAAATTTCTAATATTCGTTAGAAAGCTCTTTTCGATACGAATCCAATGGTTCCGGTTTTAGGAGAATCCGACGGTCGGATCTCCCGTAATATTCGTTCGAAGTCAATGGTCGAAATTCGCGAACTGCCACGGCGCGGCGCGTTCTATTCAGGCCATTATATATAATATATATATATATATATATATTATATATTTCGTCGATTTCCTTTTAAAACGTATTTTTTTATAATTTGTTTTAAATTCGTTTTCAAAATGATTTCAACTTCATTTCTAATTCAAATCAAAATTGAATTTTTCCTTATAAATTCGTTTTAAATTCATTTCAAACTGATTTCAATTCAATTTCAGTTCATTTTCAATTCAATTCGATTTCAATTTCAATTCGAATCCATTCAGTTCAATTTCAATTCGAATTTATTTTCAATTCATTTTAATTCGAATTTCTTTTCTATTCCATTCAATTCGAATTCATTTTCTAAAATATTCGATTATTGAAATCACCTTTCAATATTCATTAAAAACTAATAAAATTGATATAAATCTCGTTCACGTCAAAATGGCGTCAATCTAATCAACGCGGCTTCATATATTCTATTTTCAAATATTCTATTTCAAATATTTCTTTTTCAAATATTTCTATTCAAAACTGGAATGAGGCCCAATCAGTTACCATAGATTTTATTTCTATGGACTTCCATACAACGCATGTATATATCAACAACGACAAATAATCAACCATCATCCAAAGTGCATTCTACACTGTATAAGCATCAAATATAAATATTCAACGCTTATAACAGTCTGTCAATCAATCGATCAACATACAACTAATTATTGGGATTATTGTATGTCATATATCATCCCAATACCCGTGTGGGGTTTCAATCAATCAAACACATATTTTATTTGTGCAGTTGGGCAATGTGTAAAATTTATCGTCCCAATCAATATCAGTCAAATGTGTGTATATAAACAAATTGTTCGATTCGTTTATATTAATTTATTTCCTTTCATATACACGTTAAAAATTCTATTTCCAACTATAAAATATTTTAACTATATAGATATTTTATTTCATTTCACATCACAGCACACAATCAACTACACATCAAAATCAAACAAACAAGCATACAAGCCGTCCATGGTCTGTGGACGACGGGTGTCGGGTGCTACTAAACACCGTCTACATCCTAGTATATATTTTAACTAGAAAAATTAAATTAAAGTGAGAAGTTCTCACCAACTAGCTAAACCGAACGCCATGACTCTTCATATGTAGAAATCTTCACCGTTCTCGCCTTTTGCAACTATCGTTGCTCGTAGCCACTACATATATATAAATCACATTTTTATATTGTTGCTATGTATATAAAAATTCTATTTTTACACCGCTATTATATAGATAAAAATTCTATTTTTATCTTGCCACTAATATAATAAAAATTATATCTTTATTACCCTACATGAATAAAAATCATATTTTTATACCGCCACTCATATAAAAATCGAATTTTTATTTCGCTTCAACATATATAAAAATATGATCTTTTCTACTTAATCAACTATATAAAAATATGATCTTTTCTACTTAATCAACTATATAAAAATATGATCTTTTCTACTTAATCAACTATATAAAAATATAATCTTTTTTTCTATAAAAAGATTTAAACTTTCCTATAAATAAAAATCCGACCTTTCTAATATAAGAAACCTCAAAACTTGTTTCTAAATGTAAATCAGATTTTATTTTAATAAAAGTAATAAATAAAATAAAAGAAAAACTTACAGTCGAAGTTTGGGAAAGGGAAGGACTGCCGCAGCGGCGTTGGGGAGTGTCGAGGGGAGAGGCGGCGTTACTGGTGGTCGAGGTCGAGTCCATGGCAGCGACGGAGGGTGTAGAGCATGGGGCGGCTCGTTTTGGGGTGGTGGAGCTAAAGGGCTCGGTTTAACGAAGGGGGAGGGGTACGGGGAGGCAGTGCTGACGCGGGGGAGGCGGCGCAAGGGGGGGCGATGCCTGAATGGCGGCGGCGGCTCTTTTCTGGCATGGAGGGGTTTAAGGGTTAGAAGAAGAGAGAAGAAGGAGGGAGGGTGGAGGAGGAAGTTGCGGTGATCTGAGGGGAGGCGGAGCGGCCTGGCGCAGGCGGAGAAGCCAAGGGCGGCGGCGAAGTCGATTGAGGGCTGGACGGTTTTTTCTTTCTTTCTGAACGAAGGAGAAAAGGGAAGTGAGGGAGGGGGCTTAATATAATATATATAAATTTATTTATTAATTTAATTTCCAACTAGGTTGACTTTTGTTTCGAATCCCGATTCAAACCCAACGACTGTCGTCCCTTGGGTAATACCCCCATTCCAAACACAATGGAATATGTCATGTCAGCCAATTCGACTGTTACAATCAGTTTCTGTTAACTTTAAAATTCAAATCTATATATTCAAATTTAAACGTACATTTTAATTTACCTGGGCCACATACTAGCTCGAAAAATTCCAGAAAAATATTCTCTAGCTTCGTATTGACGATACAGTCATAACAAAACTAGTTTCGTCGAATTCTAAGACCTTTAGAAAAATGGCCATTTTCCAGTCGATTAAAATCAACTGAAACTGGTCAAACGCGTTTTCCTTTGCCGCGCTCACATATTGATTCGAAAAATTATGAAATTTGAAACCTAGCAATAACCTGACATCACGGATCCAACAAAAGTGGTTTCATCGAAATCCGAGGTCGTTTGCAAAATGGCTATTTTTAAGGGCCGAAATTCCATAGCGACCATTCTGAATTTTCAACTGGACACATCTTTTTATCCCCGCTATGAAATTTCGATTTCCCGGATTCGTTGGAAAGATATTCTCAATTAGATTCAAATATTTTTGGTTTCACTAAAATCCGGTTTATTTTGCACCCGGTACATTCATTTGAAATTTGGAAATCGAATTATCGAACTACCGCGCCATTTTCAATTCCTTTTATAATTATAAATAACATATTTATATTCTAACGATGACGTATGTAAATATATACGTTCTAATTCTATTCAACATAAATTTCTTGTCGTTATTATTTAAAATAATTCATTTTAAATAATCAAAATTCACTAAAATTTCCAAAATAATTTTTTTAAATTGGCTCGCATTTCCGGGTTGTTACAAGAATGGAGTATCACCAGTTTTGCTCCAGGCGATAGTTAAATCTTTAATTAGATTTGAACGTGGTAATTGAATTTACCGATAACACCGTGGTGTTAGATATGAAGTATTACCAGTTTTACTTCATGGGATGAATAGGTTGGGATTGGGAAATTAAAACCAATGATTACTTCAGTAAGGTTCGTTAATCCTGGCTAGTTTGGATAAACCATAATTTGGTTTGAATTGATATTCAAAGGAAGATTAAAGAATAAATTTAAAGAATTTATCTTTGATAAAATTAATGGGAACCTTTCCCTAAGAATGTGAAATTTAGAAACTAACTGTAGGTTAGTTAAGAAGAATGGTTTCCTGGGTATTGATCTGATGTTGGTTTCGGCCTTCGGGGTTAATATTTTGGGAATTGTTCTCTTACTAATTTACGGTTAGTGACTGATGAATTGGAATGAGGCGTATGTTGTGTTTGTGTAACACTTGTTTATTATATACGCGAGTTATTCAGAAAGACCGGGTTTATCCCATTCTGAATAACTGATTCGACGATTAGTCGAAGATAAAGACGGTGTTTGAAGACCGGAGGTCTTCACGTCGTTTGGATAATTACCGATGATCTTGATTGGGCCGTACACCCAAGAGGAGGGAATCAGTTGGTGATCGTCCAGACGTACTTGGAGATCGATGGATATGCGAGGTACAAGGTGCCTCCGATTTCGTTCAGACCCAGAACGGACTTGTAAATGGACTATGTGTCTGACATTGGATATCATTGTGTGTGATTGATGGATATCGGTTGCATGGAGTGGTTTGCCTGTGTGGCATGCTAAGATGCAAATGATTAAGGCTTCTGTTGAAAAGCAGAGTCTTGTGGTGGATGATCAAAGCACAGCCTGTGTGGCATAGCTTTGTGTAACGTTGATTCGCGAGCCTCACATCCCGGTTGTGAACCAAAAACGGGAGAAGGACCTCAGGGAGGACATGCGTTTCTTTCTATCTAGAAGTGGCGTCAGTGGTTTTACACGCCCTGACGAGTTTGACATATGTGGTTGTTGCTTTAGCGAGGCGCCTCGGATATATCGGTGACTATGTGAAGCCAATGGAGTCATTTGTTGGCTCATTTACGCCCCAAAGGGCGGGGAAACGCAGTGTTCAGGCATTTTAATCCACATCGATGGACCGGCCCTGTCGCTCTAAAGGTCACTCGAGCTAAACAGTCTCGAATCGGTAATGGACTATCTTTTGCCTCGGTTCGCAGAAGGAAATCCAATTTCCAAATACGTGACTTTGCGGTTTTGATTGTAGAGCCTAGTATTAGCGACATGATATATGGTACCCATGCCGCCTATGATTGATATTTATGATTGTATATAAAATTAGAAACTAACTGGAAACGAGCTAAGATGGGTGGTTTCCTGAGTATTGGTCTGATGTTGGTTTCTACCTTCGGCGTTAATGCTTAGGGAATCGTTCTCTTACTAATTTACGGTTGGAGTCTGATTAAGAATCAAAAGGTAAAATTTCGCGTATCAAGCATTCTTTGGCTGTTATAAGGTAAACCCCTATCCTCCGGCTTGCGTTGCATTGTGTGATGGGACCTGGGTCTTGCTTCATTGTTCTTTATTTAGCATTGCGCTGTTGTTTTATGCACTGGTATTCTTGGGAGGAAATCCGTTCTGCGTTAGCGGTGTGGTCCCTTGATTTACCTAACTTTAAAATAAAGATTAATAACTGTTTTAGTTCTCACACCAGTCACATGACTGACCTGCAGTTTATTGTTTTCACTTAAACTCTGGGTGCCCTTATTTTGACACGGGCAGCTAGTAGTTTTGGTTTTTGCAGATTTATATTCATAGGATCCTGATTTACAGCTGGAACGATACTCTGAAAGCTCTGTATCCATGTATTACTTCTAGTTGTGTATTGTATTATTTTTCCGCTGCGATGTATTTAAATGTAGTTTAAATCTCTGATATTTTCTGTGTAATATTTATTCATACTCTGTATATTCTTGTATTCTGATGGAATTGTTGTAATATATAATGAAATGTTCTTCTATCTACGTTCTATTTTGTCGTGTTCTCAAGATAATCTGGGCTTTCCTTACCGGGGAAGTTTCGGGTCATCACAATAGAAGACCAAGGTTACTCGCATGCTTTTCAGAAATTCAAAGATACAAAAGGCATATTAGAAAGGGATTAGTTCATGAAATCTATGTCAATACAAGCCACCTTGAAAAATATGCAGATTGTATTCCAGATATATGCAAAGAGAAGCTTGCTAAGTACTCAAACAGGTTTTTTACTATGTTCATGTTCCAAATATGGAGCATTTGGGAAGAAAGGCAGTATATTCGTCTATTCCCTTCCATTCAATTATGGGAAATCCATAGGGTTATAGACAACCCACAATACGATACAATCAAATTCTGTAGAAAAGATTTCAATGAAAGTGAAGAGAGAATCAAAGCAGCTGAAGAATTCTTCACTGAAGCTATTAACACAGCAAAAATTGGAGTACACTCAGTTACAGATGGAAAGCTAGTTCTAGTGTTTGACTATTTGTCTGAATTCGAATTGTCTACAGACAGAATCATCAAAGTACAAAGGTTTCTAGACACTCTCATTGTTGGACCAATAGGAACAATGGCTCAAGAATTATATTTTGAAGAACAAGTCGAAAAAGAAAGAAGCAGACAAGATTCTATAATGAGAGATACTTTAGGCACGTACCCGTTTGATGACGAATCAATGGCCAATCTTGACCTACAAGATTAATCAGAAGCATGGTGGACCTAAAACCACTTTTTCAATCAATTACCCAACTTTACCGACACATTATTACCTTTTCAGACACGTTATCCTACCTACACATTATCCTACTGTTTTAGACTTGGACACATATCCGAAAGTTTTATACACGTAGCAAATGACACACATAATCGAGGACACCTCCTCTTCTAATAATTAACAGATGGATCCTACAAAAGAAGGCGTGTTAAACCTACTACAGAGGAGAAGCAGAAAACTCAAGTATAAAAGAACCACAAGAAATCAGTAGAAGGGAGTTCGAAAAATATTCTCAGTTTCTCTGTAATAGTTATCATTTAATATTCCGAGTGCTTTGTAATATTAAGTTGTATTTTATCAGTTTGTAATAATATTAAGTGGAAGTTTGATTTCTGTTCTATCTACTTCAATCTGATATTCTATCTGCTTCAATCTGGTATCAGAGCCTGGATGCTAGTGGGTATGATTCATTGATTTTATTTTTCTAATTTTCATATCAGTTGTTATTTAGTTATAAAAAAACACTAGAAAAAGAAAAAAGTTACTATTTGCTACAGTACGAACTTTGCTATAGTGTTTTCCAAACATTTTCCACATATGTCAGCCTAAAAATATTCTTTTGGACATAATTAGGTTATGAGTATAAGTTTTTCTATATAAATATTTCTTTGAAAATTATAAATCATAATCTGAACTTTCTAGTAAAATTATTACGCAAGGTGTAGGAAACAAACCATTGCTGTTCTCTAATTAGGTACGTTAAAGAGTTAAATCACAAATTGTATAGACAATCTCTTAATGGAGGGTTTGGGCAAAACATGTCAAAAATTCATTGGTTAAACAGAATTAGGATGGTAAGATATACATCAGAAGAAATAAAATAAAATTGATGTTAATGAAATAAATCAAACTTACGATCAGGATTTTCTAAAGCTTCAAGAAAAGGAATTAAACGGAGAAATAGAAAGTGCTAAACTTTATTCATGTTATGAACAACATTCAGCTGCAATAAATTATTTCAAGAAAAAAGAAGAAACCTCTTCTAGTGAAGATTCTGGACATGAATCTGAAGACTCCATAGAGTCATGTGATTTATCTGACACTTCAGATAAAATTATTTTCAAAATAAACACGAATGAGGCAGAATCCAGTAGATCAACAATGATGCTTCCCGCACCGGAAGGAGCGTCTAGGGTTGATGTACCAAACATGATAAGAATTCTTCATTGAAGCTATTAACAAAGCAGAAATTGGAGTACACTCAGTTATAGAAGGAAAGACAGTTCTAGTGTTTGACTATTTGTCTGAATTCGAACCGTCTACAGACAGAATCATCAAAGTACAAAGGATTGTAGACACTCTCAGTGTTGGACCAATAGGAACAATGGCTCAAGAATTATGTTGTGAAGAACAAGTCGAAAAAGAAAGAAGCAGACAAGATTCTGTAATGAGAGACACTTTAGGCATGTACCCGTTTCATAATGAATCAATGGCCAATCTTGACCTACAAGATTAATCAGAAGCATGGTGGACCTAAAACCACTTTTTCAATCAATTACCCAACTCTACCGACACATTATTACCTTTTCAGACACGTTATCCTACCTACACATTAACACTGCTTTAGACTTGGACACATATCCAGAAGTTTTAGACATGTAGCAAAAGACACACATAATTGAGGACACCTCCTCTTCTAATAATTAACAGATGGATCCTACAAAAGAAGACGTGTTAAACCTGCTACAGAGGAGAAGCAGAAAACTCAAGTATAAAAGAAGCACAAGAAATCAGTAGAAGGGAGTTCGAAAAAATATTCTCAGTTTCTCTGTAATAATTATCTTTTAATATTCCGAGTGCTTTGTAATATTAAGTTGTATTTTATCAGTTTGTAATAATATTAAGTGGAAGTTTGATTTCTGTTCTATTTACTTCAATCTGGTATTATATCTGCTTAAAATTTGGTATCAGAGCCTGGATGTTAGTAGGTATGATTCATTGATTTTATTTTCCTAATTTTCATATCAGTTGTTATTTAGTTCATAAAAAAACACTAGAAAAAGAAAATATTCTTTTCTGAACATTTTCCAGATATGCCAGCTTAAAAATATTCTTTTGGACATAATTAGGTTATGAGTATAAGTTTTTCTATATAAATATTTCTTTGAAAATTATAAATCATAATCTGAACTTTCTAGTAAAATTATTACGCAAGGTGTAGGAAACGAACCATTGCTATGCTTTAATTAGGTGAAGCGACGATATAAGCTTGTGATTATCTAAGTTCGAGGCTTAAACCAACCATAAATCCACGGTTTGTTATAAAACTGAATTGAGGTATGGTGTCTAGCCGCTTAATTTAGGGTCAAAATTAATTTTAATAAAAGTAAGGATTAAGCATTTATTGTTACAAATATTTTATATAGAAAATTCTAAACGCTTATAACTTAATTATGTTCGAAAGGCTTTTCTAAATGGATAAAAATATGCTTATTATTCCTGACAAAAATAAATGTCATTTCAATTTGGACTCTAAATTATATGACCATATAATTCATATACCTACCCATGAGAATCCGGAAAATGGTATTCAAAATTTAATAGACAATTTACTTCAAGAAATTAAAACATACGTTAAAGAGTTAAATCATAAATTGTATAGACAATCTCTTAATGGAGGGTTTGGGCAAAACATGTCAAAAATTCATTGGTTAAACAGAATTAGGATGGTAAAATATACATCAGAAGAAAAAAATAAATTTGATGTTAATGAAATAAATCAAACTTACAATCAGGATTTTCAAAAGCTTCAAGAAAAGGAATTAAACGGAGAAATAGAAAGTGCTGAACTTTATTCATATTATGAACAACATTCAGCTGCAATAAATTATTTCAAGAAAAAAAAAGAAACTTCTTCTGGTGAAGATTCTGAACATGAATATGAAGACTCCATAGAGTCATGTGAATTATCTGACACTTCAGATAAAATTATTTTCAAAATAAACACAAGTGGAGCAGAATCCAGTAGATCAATAATGATGCTTCCCACACCAGAAGGAGCGTCTAGGGTTGATGTACCAAACCTAGACATAGTAATGGGAGAAAAGGATGAAAATACATATGAAAATACTACTGAGGATCCCTATCCACAAATGCTAAGACATGGTACTAGATCTGATTGGATTAAGTATCATTCTTCTCGCAAACACTTAAAGAACTTTTACAATGATCAACCAAAAGATACTCTTACTTTCAATATCGATAAAATTCCCCATAAAAAAATAGAAAGTATATACTAACTTGGCTTGAACATATTTCCATAACTATATATTTATTACCTCCCCAATTAAATATTCCAGAATTTATAAACTATGCAACAAGTTATTGGGAAGGAGATGCTTTAGCTTGGTTAATAAATCTAGAACAAACAAATTCATCTCAATTACAGGCTATTAAAAATAATCAAAATAAACAAGATGCTCTAGGATATTTGTGCACGTTATTACTTGCAGATTTTACTGGAGAAACTTTTCTTGATGATACTAACTATGAGAAACAATAACTAAAGATAATTTTATGTGATATTTGTATGTTAGAAGAATTTACAACCAAATATATTGGATTACTTTTTCATTTAAAGAATTTTGATTAAAAGATCTTTTGGATTAAAGGGCTTTTTGCAAAAGTACCATATCCATGGAATAATATGATCCAAGAAAGATATAACTTTCTAAGACAAAGTAATACTGATGAAAATCATGCCACAGGCCTCTTAAAGAAGGCACGCATGGAAACAATGGAAAGAGTTTGCAAACAGACTAGTGCTAAAAAAGAAATGAAAAATAAAATCTAACATTCTAAACTAGGATTTAATTGTTGTACAAAATACTCAAAAGACATTAACGCACAGTTTGGATGTTAACCTAAATATGAAAAGCGGTTCAATAACTTTAATAGGAAAAGGAAGCCTAAATACAAAATTACTCGAAGAAAATAGAAACTGAATATAAGAAAAAAATTCATAGAAACAATAAATTTTCAAAGAAAAAAAATTATTAAAAAGAAAGACTTTAAAAATGGTTGCAAATGTTTCAAATGCAATTAAGAAGGACATTATGCTAATGAATGCCCTGCAAATGTTAAAAATATTATAATATCAAATATTGAAGAATACGGTATTCATGTTGGTACAATTGAGGATATATCAAGTGATGCTAGTTCTTCTATATGTGAAATTGAATCATTTTATTCAGATACTACTGAAGAAATTGATGACGTCATTGATGATTTTGACAACTTCAAAGTCAACATGATAACTATAAATCAAACACATAATCAAATAAAAATAATACCATTAATAGTATACGCAATCCTCCCTAAAAAAGAGAGAATAAACTCTCTTGGATATACTTTATATGCAGGAAAAATATTGCTTTAAGAAGATATTATACTACAGAAGTCTTTTTGGACTTATTAATAAAAATTCCTTTGGGATACTATGGAAAAATATATAATATTCCTAAACATACACAAGAAAATATTTTTATAACACATGGTTTAATTGAACCACTTTCCAAAAATAATGCTACTATATTATTCAAAAGTACTAGTTTGGAAAATAAAGATTATATCATAGATCAAGGAGACCAAAAAGGACTTTTAGCCATTCATAAATATGAAGATCTTCCTATTATAAAGGAAGAAATGTATGACTGTGATACACGCGTCCCATTGGGAGGCTCTACATCTCATTCTTCACGAAATAATGAAACTGAAACATATCGTGAATACAGAATATACATGAATACAATTTCATCAGAAGAAACATCAGATTCACAAATTCAAGATTGTGAAGGAGAACAATTTATTATTACAGATGAAGATTTTGAAAAATTAAAAGAGGCAATTCCAAGATCAGATAAAAGGGAAATTTATAAACCTATAACCTGTAAATCTAGATTCCTTAATCAACATACTTATGTATTTGAACGAATGCAAGGAAATGTTGAGCTAAAAGGAGATGAAGATTTTACTTCCATTAGTCTTCTAAACAAAAACAAAATAGAAAGAATAAAGGAAAAATATCCTAAAATGACATATTTACATATAGGATTGATACAATTAAAAACTATAGCTCTTTTTAGATCTGGAATAGATACTCCTATTATGATAGTATGTATGGATGAAAGAATAATTAACAGTCCTTTAAATAGTATTATAGGGGGAGCTAAATCTAATTTAGTAAATAGATTGTTTGGAGTAAATATACATCCTGATTTTTGTATAAGCCTTGAAGATAAAAATATTGATAAAGCATGTACTTTATCAGTAAATTTACAGAATATTGAGCTATTAACAGGCTCTAAGGTCTTAGGAATTCAATGGGAACATTGTATGGCTTTAAATGATACAACTACATTTAAATATATTACTCCGAAACAATTCGTAAAATTATTCAAGGTTGGAATAGGAAAAACAATTCAACCTAGATTAGTAGATATGAGGCACTTAAAATTTGATAATGAAATTCAAGTTTTCATAAAATCTCTTAGACTGGAAGTACAAATACGTACAGAGTGTTTTGTTGCTTCAGGAAATACTATTTTTACTATAGTATAAAAGAATGAAGAAGATTCAATTTCGGATAAATCGAGAAGATCGCTATCTTTATCTAAAGTTGAACTAACATCTGACATTCTAAGAGGAATAAATAATCGTATGAGTTTTAGAAAATCTGATCCAATGGAAGGAAACACCATACGAGTACTTAATAAGCAAAAAGAACAAGAACCTAACCGAATGGTGATAAAGGTTCCCTCTGAAAATATAAAACATTATGATTAGACGTCTTGATCTTAAAAAGAAAGCTCAATTACATATATATCTTCCATTAACAATATGTATTCCTGATTATTAGGAATTCACAATACATGCTTTACTAGATTCTGGTGCAGAAGCTAGTCTATTACAAGAAATATTTATTCCCCAACAATTTTGGGTACCTTTAGACAAAAAAGGTGTAACGACCGGGAATATCGCTCGATCCGAATCAGCCGCTAAACCAACCCAGACCGTTTAAAACGTCTGATTGCTTTGAGAACACGACAAATTAGAACGCAGACAGAAGAACATTTCATTGTTTATTACAACAATTCCATCAGAATACAAGAATATCCAGAGTATGGATAAATAAAATGCATTCGATAAATATCAGAGATTACAATAAATTACATAACAGCGGAAAAACAATACAAAACACAACTAAAAGTAATACACGGATACAGAGCTTTCCGAGCATCGTTCCAGCTGTAAATCAGGATCCTATGAATATAAATTTGCAAACCAAAATTACTAGCTGCCCGTGTTAAAATAAGGGCACCCAGAGTTTAGGTTAAAACAATAAACTCCAGGTCAGTCATGTGACTGGTGTGAGAACTAAAACAGTTACTAATCTTTATTTTAAAGTTCGATAAATCAAGTGACCACGCCGTATAACACGGAATGGGTTTCCTCCTAAGAATACCAGTGCATAAAACAACAGCGAAATGCTAAATAAAGAACAATGAAGCTATTATAAGACCCAGGTCCCATCACACAATGCAACGCAAGCCGGAGGATAGGGTTTTTACCTTATAATAGCCAAGAATGCTTGATACGTTTAAAACAAATCATTTGATACTATTATAAGTGCATAGTGTATAAAACAACTTCAAATCATAAGTATCAATCATAGACGGCATGGGTACCATATATCATGTCGCTATACTAGTTTTACAATTAAAACCGCAAAATTACGTATTTGGAAATTGGATTTCCATCTGTGATCCGAGGCAAAAGATAGTCCTCTACCGATTCGAGACGCTCTAGTCCGTGTCTCAGGTCAAAGCTCGAGTGACCTTTGGATCGTTAGGGCCGGTCCACCGATGTGGATTAAAATGCCTGAACACTGCGTTTCCCTGCCCTTTGGGGGCATAGGTGAGCCAACTAAATGACTCCATCAGTTCGAGAACGACCGATATATCCAAGGAGCCTCACAACAGCCACAACCACAAAAGTCAAACTCGTCAGGGCATGTAAAACCACTGACGCCACTTCTAACTAGAAGGAAATACATGCCCTCCCTGAGGTCCTCTCCCGTTTCTGGTTCACAACCGGGGTGTGAGGCTCGCGAATCAACGTTACATAAAGCTACGCCACACAGGCTGTGCTTTGATCATCACCCACAAGACTTTGCTTTTCAACAGAAGCCTTGATCATTTGCCACTTAGGCATGCCACACAGGCAATTCACTCCATGCGTTTGATATCCATCAATACATAACCCCTGAGCTCGTACGTCTCAGGGAAGGGCGTTAAGCAAGAGAATAGATTCTCCGCCGCCAAACAGATATATATTTTATAGAAATCAATCACACAGACTGAAATCCAATGTCAGACACACAGTCCATCTACAAATCCGTTCTGGGTCTGAACGAAACCGGAGGCACCTAGTACCCCGCATATCCATCGATCTCCAAGTACGTCTGGACGATCACTAACTGATTCCCTCCTCTTGGGTGTACGGCCCAATCAAGATCATCAGTAATTATCCAAACGATGTGAAGACCTCCGGTCTTCAACCACCGTCTTCATCTTCGACACCACGTCGAATTAGTTGTTCAGAATTGGATAAACCTGGTCTTTCTGAATAACTCGCGTGTATAATAAACAAGTGTTACACAAACACAACATACGCCTCAGTCCAATTCAGAATATTCTTTTATTCATATATTCTTATACTTTGGGAAAGGTTCCCATTAGTTTTATCAAAGATAAATTCTTTAAAATTTATTCTTTAATCTTCTTTGAATATCAATTCAAACTAGTCGGGATTAGCGAACCACACCGGAGTAATCATTTATTTCATTTCCCAATCCCCACCTATTCATCCCATGAAGTAAAACTGGTAATACTTCATATCTAACACCACAGTGTTATCGATAAATTCAATTACCATTTCACATTAAAATCTAATTAAAGATATAACTATCGCCTGGAGTAAAACTGGTGATACTCCATTCTCGATATTTTCTATCTAATTAAAGATTCATTAAAACTCCACTTAGATTTAATCTTTAACTGCAGTGTCATTTAAAACACGGTTCACGATAAACCCAAAATAACTTTCAAATTCAATTCCAATTAAATATCATTTAATTGGTACACTTCATTAAATCTTAATAGAAAGATTTAATCTTTTTCTCAACTGGGCTTAAGAACAGTGTTAATGAAGACACCATTCACGACAAACCCAAATCACATTTGATATTAAATACAAGGCTCTGAATAGAAAATATATCGGCTTATATTCAATATCAAATTCTACGACCAACAAATATCGTATTGGAAATAACGATATAAATATATCTTTCAAATTCCCATAAGAATACCTGTATCATCACGAAATCCAACATCGAAATATTCCAAAGACAATTTCGATTCAAATCTATTCCAATTCAATTATTGGAAATTCTGGTTACTTTTAAAACCCTTTTCAAATTCGATTTGTTTATTTAAAAATAAATAGAATTATAACTCTAGTTCAAAACTAGTTCATTTCGATAAAAACTATTTTCATCTTTTCAAATATGGAGTTTTTCATCCCAATTCTTCCCAAATCATTTCTTATGATTTTACACAAATTATTACTATTTTTAATAATTTTATCAAGGCTCGTACAATCGATTTCCATCAACGGCCATCGAACTGCACTTACAGCAACCTTTTCCAAATTTGGTTTCGACATAATTCCAAATCCAACCGTTAGATTTCTAATTTCTAATATTCTTAGAAAGCTCTTTTCGATACGAACCCAACGGTTCCGTTTTAGGAGAATCCGACGGTCAGATCTCCCGCAATATCCATTCGAAGTCAATGGTCGAAATTTACGAACTACCGTAGCGCGGCGCGTTCTATTCAGGCCATTATATTATATATATATATATAATATATATAACATATATAACATATACTTCGTCGATTTCCTTTTTAAAACGTATTATATAAATCGTTTTAAATTCGTTTTCAAAACGATTTCAACTCAAATCGATTTTTAATTCAATTTCAGTTCGTTTTCAATTCAATTCAATTTCAATTCGAATTCATTTCTATTCAATTTCAATTCTAATTCATTTTCAATTCGAATCTAATTCTATTGAATTTCAATTCGAATTCATTTCAAATTGATTTCCATTCAATTTCAATTCGATTCAAATTCATTTTCAAAATATTCGATTTTGAAATCACTTTTCAATATTCATTATAAAAACGAATATAATCGGTATAAATATCGTTTGCGTCAAAATGGCGTCAATCTAATCAACACGGCTTCATATATTTCTATTTTCAAATATTATATTTCAAATATTTCTTTTTCAAATATTTCTATTTTCATATATTCTATTTCATATATTTCTTTTTCAAATATTTCTATTTTCAAATATTCTATTTCAAATATTTCTTTTTCAAATATTTCTATTTTCAAATATTCTATTTCAAATATTTCTTTTTCAAATATTTCTATTCAAAACTGGAATGAGGCCCAATCAATTACCATAGATTTTATTTCTATGGATTTCCATACAACGCATGTATATATCCATAATGACAAATAATCAACCATCATCCAAAGTGCATTCTACATTGTATAAGCATCAAATATAAATATTCAACGCTTATAACAGTCTGTCAATCAATCGATCGATATACAACTAATTATTAGGATTAGTGTATGTCATATATCACCCCAATACCCGTGTGGGTTTTCAAACAATCAAACACAGAATTTATTTGTGCAGTTGGGCGATGTGTAAAATTTATCGTCCCAATCAATATCATTCAAATGTGTGTATATAAACAAATCGTTCGATTTGTTTATATTAATTTATTTCATTTCATATATATGTTAAAAATTCTATTTTTAACTATAAAATATTTTTAACTATATAAATATTCTATTTCATTTCACATCACATTACACAATCAACTACACATCAAAATCAAACAAACAAGCATACAAGTAGTCCATGGTCTGTGGACGATGGGTGTCGGGTGCTACTAAACACCGTCTGCATCCTAGTATATATTTCAAACTAGAAATAAATTAAAGGTGAGGAGTTCTCACTGAAGCTAATCCAAACCCCGCAACTCTTCATATGTAGGAAATCTTCACCTTTTCGTCCTTTGTCTCTTTCGTTGCTCGTATTCACTACATATATAAAAATCACGTTTTTATATTCTCTCTACTTCACGATAAAATAAAGTTCAGATTTTTATTTCACTTGATATACTTACAACGCTTCTTTCTATATAAAAATTATATTTTTATATCTCTACTTCTTATATAAAGATTGAATTTTTACAAGTTATATAATATAAAAATCGTATTTTTATATTCTCTATCTTATAAAAATCCTATTTTTATAATCTCAGCCATATAAAAATTATATTTTTATTATCTCTACTATATAAAAATTATATTTTTATTATCTCTACTATATAAAAATTATATTTTTATTATCTCTGCTATATAAAAATTATATTTTTATTATTAAAAACCATATGTTTATATTTTCAAAAATTTAGCCTTTCTATTTTTAAAAATCCCATCTTTACTTCATTAAAAATCAAAACATTTCAAATCTTTATCACTTTTAAAATTCAAATCCTTTTATAGTTAAAAATTTAATCTTTTCCTTTAAAAACCCATTCTTTCATTCATGCTAATTAAACTTCTAAAAATCATGTTTTTATCCTATCAAAACATAGGTATTATCTTCAATATTATATACAATAAATAATTAAAGAAACTATATCATTATACGCTTAAAAATCATGGCTTTCGTATAATAAAAATCATAACTTTCGCTATTAAAAATCCGACCTTTATATAAATAAAAATCATGTTTTTATAAACTAAAGAAACCAGTTTTTAAACAATGTTTATATCAAAACAAAGAAAAAGGAAAATCAGATTTAAAACTCACTGTGGTTATTGAAAAAGAGGAAGGAAGAGGGGTTTGCGGCGTCGGGTGCTGGAGGTCGTGGAGGAGGCGGACTGAGGCAAAGGGGCGGCGGATTGGGAACGAGGGCTTCGTGGCTTCACGGTGGACCTGGGGCTCGCGCGTGGGAAAAAGGGCGATGGGGAGGCGCTGGAGAGGGAGGGTGAGAGAGGGAGTCGGCGGCGAGGTCTGGGGGATGCGGCGCGTCGGTGCAGTGGTCCAGGCGGCGTCGTGATGGGAGGCTTCACCCTTTTTTTTTCTTTTTTTCGTTTAGAACTGATAGAGAGGAGAGAGAAGAGGGAAAAGGGGGGTATTATATAAAGATTTATATAAAATTTAATATTATTAATTTCTCCATCAAAGTTGACTTCTAATTCGAACACCAAACGAGGCCCACCGACTGTCGTCCCTAGCTAATTACCCCCATTCCGAACACAATGGGATATGTTTCGTTAGCCAACTCGATCGTTACGATCAGTTTTCGTTCGAATTAAAATATAAATATGTATATTCAATTTTAACGTACATTTCAAATTACCGGGGCCACATACTGACTATAAAAATTACAGAAAAATTATTTCTAGCTTCGTATTGATGATATGGTCCTAACAAAACTAATTTCGTCAAATTTTGAGACCGTCTGAAAAATGGCCATTTTCCAGTCGATTAAAATCGACTGAAATTGGTCAAAACACGCTTTCCTTCGCCACGCTCACATATTGATTCGAAAAATTATGAAATTTGAAACCTAGCAATAATTTGACAACGCGGATCCAACAAAAGTAGTTTCGTCGAAATCCAAGGTCGTTTGCAAAATTTCCATTTTTAACGGCCGAAATTCCATAGCGACTATTCTGAATTTTCAACTGGACATATCTTTTTATCCCCGCTATGAAATTTCAATTTTTCAGATTCGTTGGAAAGATATTCTCAATTAGATTCAAATATTTTTTGTTTCGCTAAAATCCGGTTTATTTTGAACCCGGTACATTCATTTGAATTTTGAAATCGAATTATCGAACTACCGCGCCATTTTCTATTCCTTTTATATATATAAACAAATATTTATATTCTAACGACGATTCAAATAAATATATACGTTCGAATTCAATTCAAAATAAATTTCTCGTCGTTATTATTTAAAATAATTCATTTTAAATATTCAAAATTCATTAAAATTACCAAAATAAAAATTTTAAATTGGCTCAGATTTCCGGGTTATTACAAAAGGTATGCTAAACAATTTTATGGGAAGACAAGTTCCTGTAACTGAGTGTACTTCAATTATGTGTGTCTTTTGATACGTGTCTAAAACTTCTGGATATGTGTCCAAGTCTAAAACAGTTGGATAATGTGTAGGTAGGATAATGTGTCTGAAAAGGTAATAATGTCTTTTGATATTGTGAATTGTTTCGGAGTAATAGATATAAATGTAGCTGTATCATTTAAAGCCATACAATGTTCCCATTGAATTCCTAAAGCCTTAGAGCCTGCTAATAACTCAATATTCTGTAAATTTACTGATAAAGTACATGCTTTCTCAATATTTTTACCTTCAAGGCTTATACAAAATCAGGATGTATATTTACTCCAAATAATCTATTTGCTAAATTAGATTTAGCTCCCCCTATAATACTATTTAAAGGACTGTTAATTATTCTTTCATCGATACATACTATCATAATAGGAATATCTATTCCAAATCTAAAAAGAGCTGTAATTTTTAATTGTATCAATCCTATATGTAAATATCTCATTTTATGATATTTTTCCTTTAATCTTTCTATTTTGTTTTTGTTTAGAAGACTTATAGAAGTAAAATCTTCATCTCCTTTTAGCTCAACATTTCCTTGCATTCATTCAAATACATAAGTACGTTGATTAAGGAATCTAGATTTAAGGGTTATAGGTTTATAAATTCCCCTTTTATCTGTTCTTGGAATTGCCTCTTTTAATTTTTCAAGATCTTCATCTGTAATAATAAATTGTTCTCCTTCACAATCTTGAATTGTGAATCTAATGTTTCTTCTGAAGAAAATGTATTCATGTATATTCTGTATTCACGATATGTTTCAGTTTCATTATTTCATGAAGAATGAGATGTAGAGCCTCCCAATGGGGTGAGCTTTTATCACAGTCATATATTTCTTCCTTTATAATAGGAAGATCTTCATATTCATGAATGATTAAAAGTCCAATTGGGTCTCCTTGATCTATAATATAATCTTTATTTTCCAAACTAGTACTTTTGAATAATATAGTAGCATTATTTATGGAAAGAGGTTCAATTAAACCATATGTTATAAAAATATTTTCTTTTGTATGTTTCGGAATATTATATATTTTTCCATAGTATCCCAAAAGGGATTTTTATTAATAAGTCCAAAAAGACTTCTGTAGTATAATATCTTCTTAAAGCAATATTTTTTTCTGCATATAAAGTATATCCAGGAGAGTTTATTCTCTCTTTTTTAGGGAGGATTACGTATACTATTAATGGTATTATTTTTATTTGATTATGTGTTTGATTTATAGTTATCATGTTGACTTTGAAGTTGTCAAAATCATCAATGACGTCATCAATTTCTTCAGTAGTATCTGAGTAAAATGATTCAATTTCATATATAAACGAATTAGCATCACTTGATATATCCTCAACAGTGCCAACATGAATACCGTATTCTTCAATATTTGATATTATAATATTTTTAACATTTGCAGGGCATTCATTAGCATAATGTCCTTCTTAATTGCATTTAAAACATTTGCAACCCTTTTTAAAGTTTTTCTTTTTAATAATTTTTTATTGAAAATTTATTGTTTCTATGAATTTTTTTCTTATATTCGGGTTTCCATTTTCTTCGAGTAATTTTGTATTTAGGCTTCCTTTTCCTATTAAAGTTATTGAACCGCTTTTCATATTTAGGTTGACATCCAAACTGTGCGTTAATGTTTTCTGAGTATTTTGTACAACAATTAAATCCTAGTTTAGAATGTTTTCTTTTATTTTTCATTTATTTTTGAGATCTAGTCTGTTCGCAAATTCTTTCCATTGTTTCCACGCATGCCTTCTTTAAGAGGCCTGTGGAATGATTTTCATCGGTATTACTTTGTCTTAGAAAGTTATATCTTTCTTGGATCATATTATTCCATGGATATGGTACTTTTGTAAAAAAGCCTTTAATCCAAACGTTCTTTTGATCAAAATTCTTTAAATGAAAAAGTAATCCAATATGTTTGGCTGTAAATTCTTCTAACATACAAATATCACATAAAATTATCTTTAGTAATTGTTTCTCATAGTCAATATCATCAAGAAAAGTTTCTCCAGTAAAATTTGCAAGTAATAACTTGCACAAATCTCCTAGAGCATCTTTTTTATTTTGATTATTTTTAATGGCCTATAATTGAGTTGAATTTGTTTGTTTTAGATTTATTAACCAAGCTAAAGCATCTCCTTCCCAATAACTTGTTGCATAGTTTATAAATTCTGGAATATTTAATTGGGGAGGTAATAAATATATAGTTCCGGAAATATGTTGAAGCCAAGTTAGTATATACTTTCGAATCTTTTTATGCGGAATTTTATCGATATTGAAAGTAAGAGTATCTTTTGGTTGATCATTGTAAAAGTTCTTTAAGCGTTTGCGAGAATAATGATACTTAATCCAATTAGATCTTGTACCATGTCTTAGCATTTGTGGATAGGGATTCTCAGCAGTATTTTCATATGTATTTTCATCATGTTCTCCCATTACTATATCTTGGTTTGGTGCATCAACCCTAGACGCTCCTTCTGGTGCGGGAAGCATCATTGTTGATCTACTGGATTCTGCTCCATTTGTGTTTATTTTGAAAATAATTTTTTCTGAAGTGTCAGATAAATCACATGACTCTATGGAGTCTTTAGATTCATGTTCAGAATCTTCACCAAAAGATTTTTTTTTCTTGGAATAATTTATTGCAGCTGAATGTTGTTCATAATATGAATAAAGTTTAGCACTTTCTATTTCTCCGTTTAATTCCTTTTCTTGAAGCTTTATAAAATCCTGATAGTAAGTTTGATTTATTTCATTAACATCATTTTTTTCTTTTGATGTATATTTTACCATCCGAATTCTGTTTAACCAATGAATTTTTACATGTTTTGCCCAAACCCTCCATTAGGAGATTGTCTATACAATTTGTGATTTAACTCTTTAACGTCTTTTTTTATTTCTTGAAGTAAATCAACTATTAAATTTTGAATACCATTTTCGGGATTCTCATGGGTAGGTATATGAATTATATGGTGATCCAAAATGAATTTTGAAGTGTGACTTCAACAAAATAAGATATAAATGTTATAATAATCTACTTATACATTTCTAGTATTAGATACTAGATAAGAATAACATAAGTTATGTGAATTTACAGAAATTGCAAAATATGTAGAAATCTGATAAAACGACAAGTGGACTTACGATTGGAAATGAAGCAAATGTTGCTAGATCATCCATAGGAAGTTGATTCTAATTGTACATACTAGCTTAATTAAATAAACAAAATAATAGTTATTATGAAATTTCACTTAAAATAAATGTTATAATATATCTTGTTTAGACAAATTCTAGTTTCATTTATAATAAAAGAACAGTTCATTTTATTTAAAATGGAATATCTAAGGAATGTCACAAATAATTAATGGTCTTTATAAACCCTTAACTGTCATGTACTTGATATAAATATAGAGTGGTTTAAATTTAATGATTTAAATCCGGCATACCTTTAACATTACTAGTTAGCACATTTAAACAAGAAAGTATATCAAAACTCTACAATGATGGAATTTTGAAATCAATTGATTTTGAATCATACGAAGAATGCAAATCTTGTTTATTAGGCATATTAACTGAATTACCTTTCACTTAACAAAGTGAAGGGTGATAAGTATTAGGTCTCGTACATAATGATGTATATGGAGCAATGAATACATAAGCTAGAGGCAGGTTTTACTACTTCATTATATTTACTGATGATGTCAGCAAACCTATATTTGTGTATCTTATGAAACACAAATCCAAATCCTTTGAAAAGTTCAAAGAATTCGAAAATGACGTTCAAAACCAATTTTGATAAAAAAAATAAATTCTCTTTGAATGGATCAAAGAGAATATTTAAGCCAATTATTTAATGACAATCCTTGTGAGTTTGAAATTGTTTCACAACTCACTCCATCTAGAACATCATATTGAAATGGTGTGTCTGAAAGGAGAAATCGCACCTTATAAGATATAGTACGATTAATGATAGGTCATATAGATCTTCTGATAAATTAAATTTAGAACAATTACATTTAATCCCACTAAAACGATTTTGAAGACGCCATATAAGATATGGACTAGGAAATGTCCTAGTGTGTCTATTATGAAGATTTGGGTTGTAAGGCATTTGTTAAACGTCTTATCTTTGATAAGATTATTTTCTGAACTATCCAAAAGAAGCAAACAGATATTATCTATATTAATCCTTGAGAATAAAATGTTTATTGCTTGAATGGGTATCAATTTAAAGAAGAGCCAGTCTCTAAGACACCAATGGGAATAAAATAGAACCCGAAATGTCTCGAAAACCACAAAGTACCATTGAATCTTGTATAAACAAGAAACTGAGTGGGAGTGGCACAATAATTCTAATGTTATTTGATAACACATTGATCATTGTAAATAATGTTAGTTTTAAACAAGAAATAAATACTGATTCTAAGAAAGAAAATGTTTGGATTAAGAAGTTCATATTTGAACTTAATTGTTGATCCAATGATTTGCATTGGGATAACAATGTGGCTATTGCTCAAGCCCAAAACGTTAAACTCATTATCGATCCAAACATATATTTAGGAAATATAATTCTTATGTTAGGTTGTTCACATATGAAATGACTACAAAGTTGTAGAAGCTGTAAAATTGTAGGCCTGCTGAATTAAACTCTATCGCAGCAGAAGTTTAATAATCACACTAGTTTCATGAGTATACGATACGTAAATGATTGACTCTAGTGCAAGTGGGAGATTGTTAGAGTTTATGCCCTAGAAGCAATCCATTTGATGAGATGGATAACAATGTTTTTGTTATTATTTTATTTGGAATAAAATATATTACGTTATGTTATATTACTTCGTAATAAAATATTAACATAACAGAAGTCCTTAGTATAATAGTACAGAATTATATAGTTCGAGTAAGACTTGAGCTTGAGATTATACAATTATTAAGTATATTAATTCTTAAATGTCCTTAGTCAAGTTTTATTGTATACAAAGGACAACAATAAAACGTTGAGACTAGTATGTTGATTGACTGATGATCACATCTCACTGATCATTAGTATACATGATATTAATGTCAAAACATATATACGTATTGGAGAATATCGTATTGGGTTGACCCAATGTGAGAAAAACTACGTGGAAAATAATTAACAGTATCATAGGTTATTCTCATAGTGGAGGTGATGTAATGGTCCTCAGACCTGAAATCGTTATAATTTTATTCGACGATATTTGTGTTTTGATATCATCTAAAGTGACTCGTAACAGAGTAACGATAACGGTGATTATTTTATACATCTCGAATCGAATGAAAATTATAAATGATATAGATGGAATTTAACCCTATAATATATATGTTTATATTTGTAGTGATATTCATGAGCCTCATGATTGAGTGAGACTATGAAATGCATGGCCATGCTCAAATATTGATTTGTTTTAAACAGTCTACTCATCAATCAACATAAATGGATTAAATTATAAAGAGGATGATACGATCCATGCCTTGAGTTTAATCCTGGATATATTGGTTAAAAGGATTATATTACATTGATACACTGGTCATAGAAAAGGTTGTTTCGAATCGATAGTATTATTATAACTTGGGTAGCGGCGATGTATTACCAGATGTCACTCACTGTTTATAACTTAAGTACGATTTAAATTATTTCCAACGTTGTAATAACCTATAGGGTCACACAATATAAAACGTTATAAGGAGAGAATAATTTTAGGCAAATAAAAATATCAATCCGTTGATATTTTGTTTAAGTTGGAATTAGTATTCAAGTAATTCCTAATTTTGTGGTAAACGTTTATTTTTAAAAGGGATATCCATTATCCTTTTATTAAGGCGGTTATACCATATAATAAAGGGAAAGATCAAAAATTGTTTTGAGCGACTGCAAATACATTTTCCAAACCCTAAAATTAAACTAGCGACTAGTACCCCATCCTTAATTTTCTTTAATTTAATTAAAGAAGAATTCGTTCTAGTGGACAACTGTAGAGGCGTAGTGATTTTCTATGCTTATCAACTCGATCCATTCAGACATCAGCTACGTTCTAGAATCGATGAAGCATAGATTCAGTTTGATTTCATAAGCCCTACAAGGTATGAAGTTTCGATCTACTTAATTTTTGCATAAGATCCTTGATTTGAATTGTATAAATTGCTAGATAGGGTCTTGAAAACCCAACAGTTTTGACATCTAGTTGCTCTGATTCCATATCATAATGAGCAAATAATGCCAAGAGAATGCGAACAGAAGTACGCCTAACAATTGGAGCAAAGAAGCCATGATACTTTGCCCCTTCTTCTAAACGTAACCCTTTCCTACTAGTCTTGCTTTGTATCTGAAATTTCCATTGCCGCTATCTTTCACTCTATAGATCCACTTACATCCAGTAGCTCTTTTGTTGGTAGGAAGAGGCACCAAATCCCAAGTATGATTTTTCTATAAAAATCCGATCTCCTCTTCCATAGTAACTAACCAACTGGAACTGTCAACTGATGCAATAGCATCTCTATAATCTCTGACCTCATCATGGACAATGTTTTATGCGTATGTTTCCATATCATCAATGTTAATGTCTTTGATGCTCAAACCAGCAAACTCATCAAGCCATTTAGGCTTTCTTCTTTCTCTAACAGACCTAGTCTCTGTATGAGCTCCACTGTAACACCCCACCTCCGCTAGGGTCACTCACAAAGGGAATGCACTAGTTTTGGAGGAGCGTTATCGAGGTAAACAAACACAGAAATATTACAAGACAGAACATAGATAAAACAGCGGAAGAATCAAAAGATAAATTTCATTATTTTCAAAAAGAGTCAAAGCCTTTTACACCCAAAGTACCAAATAGCCAAAGTCATTATTTTCCATTACAACAAATTCTGTCTTGCATAAATAAAGAAGCATAATCTCAAAACAACAAAAGTAGCTTAATTCCCCAAAGGTAGCATAAATGCAGCATAGCATAGCTCAAGATCAAACCGTAAATGAGCTGAACCGAAAGCAAGCGAAATCCAAGCTAAGTGCTAGAGTTTCCTCCCTGAGAACCTGGGGGGAAACGAAAGGAAAAGAGGAGAAAGAAAACGGGTCAGTCATAAAGACTGGTAAGTCCTAGCGACTTTCAGCATAAAAACAGGTAAAGGTAACATGACATGTATAAACTGAAAGTAAACATAAGGATGATGACAAGATGGGCAAGATAGACTAAGATAACATGATAAATCAAGTATAAATCAAGTATAGCATCACATATTCAAGGTTCTCTGCATCAATTGTACTAGAATCCCAAACCCATGTCTTATATTAATCATGAAATAATACCTTGGCCCAATATCATGAAATGAACTATTTCTTGGTCCAACGAAACGATCCACTAGTCGATCGGCTCCCTACAAGTTCTAACTCGTCACGTGTCTGTGTCATACGGCCCTATCACGAATGTAGTCACCTGTGCTAGGTCCATCATAGGGTGTATCAAGCCCTAGGGTGTCAACCACCGACACGAGCCAAGCATGCAAAAATAAACCTACTGATGCCCAATGCCTGCCTTTTCAACTCCGGACCACATGCACGACCATAGCCCGCCTGAACCTACACTGGTGCACCAACACAGCCGTCGTTCTGGTCGCTTACAATCAACCAAGTAATCGTGCCCTACCCTTCCTAGTTCCAGGGTACCGTGATACATCTAGTGGGTTACTGCTGAAATGGACCGCGTAACTAAGGTTTCTGTCCAATAGGTTAAGTGTTGTCATTTAAATTCGTGACTTAACCCTTATCAGTCTAGCATGTCAAGTTGGTTAAGTGTTGTCATTCAAGTTCGTGACTTAACCTGCCTACGAATCATGTATCAAGTTGGTTAAGTGTTGTCTTTCATGTTCATGACTTAACCCTATCATGTGGCATTAATTCATTAATGCACCCCAACCTCTCACATCAGACCTGTTGTTGTGGTCACTGGATATGCCCGGCGGTTCCGGGCAGAATTACACCATAACTCAGTCTGACCTTGGGTTTTCAAGTGTGATATGACCAACTACCCACATTGGATCCTATTGTTTGTAGTAACTGGATTTGCCGGGCGGTTCCGGGCAGAATTGCACTTCAAACTCAACCCAACCTCGAGTTGGCCATTTTCAAGTTCTTTCTAGTGTCATGTCCATGTCCAAATTTTCATGTCAAGTTCGTGTCAAGTTTTCAAGGCAAGTTTCATGCCCACATCCAGATTCAAGTTATAACATTGTTCATGTTTCAAGATTCATGTTAAGTTTCAAGATTCATGTCAAGTTTCATGGCGAGTTTCCTATAATTACCAATTTTTTCCAATGTTACCCCATCTAAATATTAGGCTAACAATCTTAGCCTAATTTTCCGTCCGCATGATTTTTGACATATAATATTAGGCTAAAAACTTAGCCTAATTTAACGTACACAAAATTTGCATAAAGAAATTCATTAACATGACATAGGTGTAAACTTGGCATTCTTGGCATAGTCAATATGAAAACCATAGGCGTGTACTTGCAAAACAATCAACATGAATATCATAGGTGTGATCTTGCAACGTAGACTAAATCAACATACGTATATGTGAATTTGCAACATAGACTAAATCAACTTACATATATGTGAACTTGCAAATCAATCACGAGCATATGAATAAGTGTGATCTTGAAATATGACATAGGTTCAACATATACACATAAACATGTAGATCTAACATGTGGTCATCTGTGATATGATTTTACAACCTAAAACTTGCCTAACATGATAAACTACACAACTTCTCATAACAGGTTATACTCCAATATACATATGAATAGACTTATTCATTTATTCCCAATTCAACATGATAATAAAGTAGAATATCATTCAATTCCACATATAACATGTTAAACATTGTTCTATTATCAATTTATTTCCAAGGCATAACATAACTGAATAAATTGAGTAAAACATCACAGGCATATAGATCTGATAACATTATGAACATGAAAAGGTTTGAATAATAATCTAGGTTCAAGAACATGGATAGATCTAACTTAAATAGAAAAATCCCCAAAATCAAGATCCAAGGACAAATAAAGAAAATAGGTATGAATAGAAAATCAAGCTTAGATCCGATTTCATAGTCATAATCCTAGGCAATAACCTCATGGTCATGAATCATAGGTGATTAGCCACAATTGTCCTTGTAATAGTTATAGGCAATAGTCTTATGTTCACAGTCATAGGCATAGGCATAGTCTTATGTTCATAGTCATAAGCATAGGCATAGTCTTATGTTCACAGTCATAGGCATAGTCTTATGCCATTAACAATAGTTTCAACATCGTAGGCAATATTCCCAATAGTCAAGATCCAAGAAGAAAACAAGAATAGATATGAATCATACATAAATCTATTCCAATTTATAACATGCCCATATTAAGTTTATAGTTTTTATCTAGAAGTAACTTGAACTTACAGATCGTGGTCTAAGAAATTTAGATGCGTAAGTCAAGTCTAGAAATTTGTCATTGAATCGTTGAATCGTCGAATCTTGCTTTGATTGTAGAAGCAAATCCCCAATTCCTAGCCGTAGTCTTCAAGAAATAATCTTCGCATTTAATTTAATTTATCTTAATTTAATTTAGAGGAAGAAGAAGAAGCCATGATCATCAAGAGTTTGTGCAGCATAAGGTTAGAGAAGAATGGTATAAAGAGAATGAGGCTAGGAGGCTATTTATATAGGATTAGGCAGACGAACCTGGACAGAAAATGAGTCTAAATACATCAGAATGCATCAGGTTCAGAAAGTGGGTTCGTGAGGCAGGTCGACCCCCAGGTCGACACTATGGTCGACCTGGTCCCTGGGAGGTCGACACTATGGTCGACCCCCAAGTCGACCTGGTCCCTGGGCGGGAAATTTCCCGCCCAGCCTGTTTTGGGTTTTGAATTCGAATTTGAATTCGAATTTTCGAGTTGTTTTCGATTCTGAAAATTTCCGAAACTTCAGAGGATCATATCTCCCTCATACGAACTCCAATTTTCGAAAACTCGGACTCGTTTCCAAGAAAAATTTCGAGACGAACGCAATGGCGCAACCCGTTTCCCTTGATTCTTATTTTAAAAATTAATTCTGCTTTGATTTATGGTTTTAACATGTTATTAAAATACGGGTTGTTACATTCTCCCCTTCTTAAAGGATTTCGTCCCCAAAATCTTCAAGTTAAGAAGAATGAATCCTATCATCCAATCATCCATCTACTCAAAACATCATCCACAAGCAATCATTGTCCTTAAAAGATTTCTAATGCTATATGAACATATGCAGAAAGTGTGTGTATATGTTCCTTATCTAATGCAAATGATCAGGCTTGATTGATCTTCTTAATGCAAAATATGTTTAGTGCCATGAATCCAACATGTATGCAAATAGTCCTAGTCACATAAGCACTATATGTGTGCACAAACATCCATCCATATTCAACATTCACATGATAACACATTCAATTTCATCCATAAACAAGTATAAACACTCATGCATATGCAATATGAAAATGTGTTTGAGCCGATCTAGTGCCTAATGTGTGTTATGCAACCACGAGCAACCACTTGTGACCACTTGCAGCCATTTGCAAACATCAACCATAACATGTTTCAATCACATGTTTACATCCAAAAGGGTTCTACCTAAGGTTCTCAAGATAGGATTGAGAAGATAAGAAAGATAAAACAAAGCATCAAGGTGAAGAAGTTAAAGATGTACCCACAGAAGATCCTGCTTGCGGGGCTTGCCCTTGCTTCTTAGGGCAGTTCTTGCTGATATGTCCAATATCACCACACTGAAAGCATGGTCCCATCTTCATCTTCTTCTTTCTACAATCCTGGACTATATGCCCCTCAATACCACAGAAGTGGCATTTCCTCTCTTATCACGTGACTTCTTATTATTGTTGTCATTGTTCTCGCCTCCCTTCTGGAAGTCTTTCTTCTCGTTCTGAGACTCATCCACCTTAACTTATCACTCATACCTTCCCTATGTAACATGTTAACAAGCCTCACAGAAACTATCTCCATCGTACGAAAAACCCTCTACGAAGCTAGAAAGAAGATTAGCCGCAGGTAAAAACTACTGCGACTACAGATAGAGAATAGAAAGGAAAAGAGATTCAAACGAGGAAACAAAGGATAGTGCTAATGGATTTTGGGGAATAGCCTTTAAATAAAACAAGACTTCTCTTGAAAAAATTCTTCTTTGTAAACGATTTTGAAAATAATTTTAGAAGGTTTTAAAACTTTTGCCCAGTCTGGTAACCTTCTGCTCTGATACCAAATGTAACACCCCACCTCCACTAGGGTCACTCACAAAGGGAATGAACTAGTTTTGGAGGAGCGTTATCGATGTAAACAAACACATAAATATTACAAGACAAAATATAGATAAAGCAACGGAAGAATCAAAAGATAAATTTCATTATTTTCAAAAAGAGTCAAAGCCTTTTACATCCAAAGTACCAAATAGCCAAAGTCATTATTTTCCATTACAATAAATTCTGTCTTGCATAAATAAAGAAGCATAATCTTAAAACAACAAAAGCAGCTTAATTCCCCAAAGGTAGCAGAAATGCAGCCATAGCATAGCTCAAGGTCAAAATGTACATGAGCTGAACTGAAAGCAAGCGAAATCCAAGCTAAGTGCTAGAGTTTCCTCCCTGAGAACCTGGGGGGAAACGAAAGGAAAAAAGGCGAAAGTAAACGGGTCAGTCATAAAGACTGGTAAGTCCTAGTGACTTTCAGCATAAAAACAGGTAAAGGTAACATGACATGTATAAACTGAAAGTAAACATAAGGATGATGACAAGATGGGCAAGGTAGACTAAAATAACATGATAAATCAAGTATAGCATCACATATTCAAGGTTCTCCGCATCAACTGTACTAGAATCCCAAACCCATGTCTTATATTAATCATGAAATAAAACCTTGGCCCAATATCATGAAATGACCTATTTCTAGGTCCAACGAAACGATCCACTAGTCGATCGGCTCCCTACAAGTTCTAGCTCGTCATGTATCTATGTCATACGACCCTATCACGAATGTAGTCACCTGTGCTAGGACCATCATAGGGTGTATCAAGCCCTAGGGTGTCAACCACCGACAAGAATCAAGCATGCACAGATAAACCTACTGATGCCCAATGCCTGCTTTTTCAACTCCAGACCACGTGCACGACCATAGCCCACCGGAACCTACACTGGCGCACCAACACAACCATCGTTCTGGTCGCTTACAATCAGCCCAGTAATCGTGCCCCACCCTGCCTAGTTCCAGGGTACCATGATACATCTAGTGGGTTACTGCTGAAATGGACCGCGTAACTAGGGTTTCCGTCCAATAGGTTAAGTGTTGTCATTTAAATTCGTGACTTAACCCTTATCAGTCTAGCATGTCAAGTTGGTTAAGTGTTGTCATTCAAGTTCGTGACTTAACCCGCCTACGAATCATGTATCAAGTTGGTTAAGTGTTGTCTTTCATGTTCATGACTTAACCCTATCATGTGGCATTAATTCATTAATGCACCCCTACCTATCACATCAGACCTGTTGTTGTTTTCACTGGATATGCTGGACGGTTTCGGGCACAATTACACCAAAACTCAGTCTGACCTCGGGTTTCAAGTGCGATATGACCAACTACCCACATTGGATCCTATTGTTTGCAGTAACTGGATTTGCCGGGCGGTTACGGGTAGAATTACACTGCAAACTCAACCCAACCTCGAGTTGGCCATTTTCAAGTTCATTCTAGTGTCATGTCCATGTCCAAATTTTCATGTCAAGTTCGTGTCAAGTTTTCAAGGAAAGTTTCATGCCCACATCCAGATTCAAGTTATAACAATGTTCATGTTTCTAGATTCATGTTAAGTTTCATGGCGAGTTTTATACCAAGTTTCCTATAATTACCAATTTTTCCCAACGTTACCCCGTCTAAATATTAGGCTAACAATCTTAGCCTAATTTTCCGTCTGCATGATTTTTGACATATAATATTAGGCTAAAAACTTAGCCTAATTTAACGTACACAAAATTTGCATAAAGAAATTCATTAACATGACATAGGTGTAAACTTGGAATTCTTGGCATAGTCAATATGAACACCATAGGTGTGTACTTGCAAAACAATCAACATGAATATCATAGGTGTGATCTTGCAACGTAGACTAAATCAACATACATATATGTGAATTTGCAACATAGACTAAATCAACTTACATATATGTGAACTTGCAAATCAATCACGAGCATATGAATAAGTGTGATCTTGAAATATGACATAGGTTCAACATATACACATAAACATGTAGATCTAACATGTGGTCAAATGTGATATGATTTTACAACCTAAAACTTGCCTAACATGATAAACTGCACAACTTGTCATAACAGATTATACTCCAATATACATATGAATAGACTTATTCATTAATTCCCAATTCAACATGATAATAAAGTAAAATATCATTTAATTCCATATATAACATGCTAAACATTGTTCTATTATCAATTTATTTCCAAGGAATAACATAATTGAATAAATTGAGTAAAACATCGCAGGCATATAGATCTGATAACATTATGAACATGAAAAGGTTTGAATAATAATCTAGGTTCAAGAACATGGATAGATCTAACTTAAATAAAAAAATCCCCAAAATCAAGATCCAAGGACAAATAAAGAAAATAGGTCTGAATAGAAAATCAAGCTTAGATCCGATTTCATAGTCATAATCTTAGGCAATAACCTCATGGTCATGAATCATAGGTGATTAGCCACAATTGTCCTTGTCATAGTTATAGGCAATAGTCTTATGTTCACAGTCATAGGCATAGGCATAGTCTTATGTTCACAGTCATAGGCATAGGCATAATCTTATGTTCACAGTCATAGGCATAGTCTTATGTTCACAGTCACAGCCATAGGCATAGTCTTATGTTCACAGTCATAGGCATAGTTTTATGCAATTAACAATAGTTTCAACGTCGTAGGCAATATTCCCAATAGTCAAGATCTAAGAAGAAAACTAGAATATATATGAATCATACATAAATCAATTTCAATTTATAACATGCCCATATTAAGTTTATAGTTTTTATCTAGAAGTAACTTGAACTTACAGATTGTGGTCTAAGAAATTTAGATGCAGAAGTTAAGTCTAGAAATTTTTCGTTGAATTGTTGAATCTTTGAATCTTGCATTGATTGTAGAAGCAAATCCCCAATTCCGAGCTGTAGTCTTCAAGAAATAATCTTCGCGTTTAATTTAATTTATCTTAATTTAATTTAGAGGAAGGAGAAGAAGCCATGATCATCAAGAGTTTGTGCAGCATAAGGTTAGAGAAGAATGGTGTAAAGAGAATGAGGCTAGGAGTCTTTTTATATAGGATTAGGCAGACGAACCTGGACAGAAAACGAGTCTAAATATATCAGAATGCATCAGGTTCGGAAAGTGGGTTCGGGAGGTAGGTCAACCCCCAGGCCGACACTATGGTCAACCCGGTCCCTGGGAGGTCGACACTATGGTCAACCCGGTCCCTGGGAGGTCGACACTATGGTCGACCCTAAGGTCGACCTGGTCCCTGGGCAGGAAATTTCCCGCCCAGCCTATTTTGGGTTTTGAATTCGAATTTTCGAGCTGTTTTCGATTCTGAAAATTTCTGAAAATTCGGAGAGTCATATCTCCCTCATACAGACTCCGATTTTCGAAAACTCGGTCTCGTTTCCCAGCAAAATTTCGGGACGAACGCAATGGCGCAACCCGTTTCCCTTGATTCTTATTTTAAAAATTAATTCTGCCTTGATTTATGGTATTAACACGTTATTAAAATATGGGTTGTTACATCCACCTTGAGTCTGATCTTCTATGCCAATATGTGTACTAACTTCAACAACAATGGTGTCATCCAAAACATCATTTGAACGTCTATGAAAAGAATCAATAGTTGACTTGCTTTGTGTCTGGTATTCTTCACATGTACTCTCATTGTTATCCGACGAGGAAGGCTCCACCTTCAACATAGCCTTCTCATCAAAAGTTACAAGCCTGCTTATAATAAGTTTCTTGCTAATAGGAAACCACAACCTATATCCTTTTACTCCTCTTCTATAACCTAGAAAGATACACCTGCGGGCTCTGGGTTTCATCTTTCCTCGACTCTCATGCACATAAGTTGGACAACAAAACACCTTGAGGAATGAATAGCTAACGTGCTATCCTTTCCATACTTCTTTAGGGATCTTCATATTTATGGTTGTAGAAGGTGTGTGGTTGATGAGGAAAGATGCCATAGATAAAGCTTCGGCCCAAAATCCCTTCTTTAACTTAGAAGTCAATCTAAGGCATCTAGTTCTCTCCAATAATGTTCGGTTCATCCTTTCTGCAACTCCATTGGACTGGGGGTACTAGGTGTTGTGTAATGCCTCTTAATGCCTTCAGACTCACAATAATCAATGAATTCCTATAATAAAAATTCATCGTCGTTATCTGAACGGAGAACTTTCAACTTCTTTCATGACTGCTTCTCCACCATGGATTTCCATTTACGAAATCTAGCAAAAGGTTTCACTTTTAGACTTTAGAAAGTACACCCAAACTTTACGAGAGAAATCGTCTACAAAAAAATGAAATACCTGGTTCCACCCAAGGATGGGCAAGGGGAAAGTCCCCAAACATCATTGTGAACATAATCCAAAATAGCTTTTGCCTTATGCTCACCAACACCAAAAGAAATCTTCATCTGCTAACCAAGAACATTCTCTTCACTAAAACCAAGCTTTAAATGCCAAACTCCATCAATTAAAGCTCACTTTCTTAGCTCATCCATATTGCGCTCTCCAATGTGACCCATCCACAAGTGCTATAATTTGGAAGAATCTGAATGAACTGAAGTAACTGAAGTTGATTCACCAACTATAGTACTGCCCTTTAGTAAAAAGAGATTTCCGCCCTCACTCCTTTCATAACATTCATGGAACTCTTAGATATTTTTATCTTCTCTTATTCAACAACAATATTTAGTACAAGTCTGCTCAATGCCCCAATAGAAATCAAGCTTGCAACACCCTGTAAAAATATGCTTAGAACAAGTTAATAATACATATTAACAATAAGGTAATAATATAATAATGGCCAAAAAAGGAATTTTGCGGCATCAGGATTTTGGCCACGAAAATACTGTAATTGTATTCATAACAAAATTCTGATCAATTTTCATATATAATATGTCAGAATCCGAGCCCGTACGAAAGAATTACACTTAAAGGAAATTTTACATTAAATATATATGTAACAGTGTTTGAAATTCAAATTATAATATTAATATATGAAATAATATATGACAATAAATGAGTAATTGGAATATTCCATCCAATTTGAGTTTGTGTGTGTATTTAAGTATACAACAAGGGACAAGAATAATGTTTAAAAGAAAAGAAATAAATGAAACTAATGAATGTTATATATTAAAAATCTTTCCATCCCTCAAGGAAAATCTATGATCAGGAGGTCTACCGCCCCCTAGAAGGGTGTTGACCGTTAGTCGACCACCCTTCTAGGGGAGCGGTCGATTGCCTGACAAGACCAATGCCCAGTGAGGCCTAGTTTAGGTCAGGTTTTGGTGTTAGTTTATAAATATAAATAGTCGGGATGTAATCTTAATAATCCTATGGCTATTATTCACAAACACACATGCACACACAAACTCATACACACCTATGAATAACACCCTAGACCTCAGACCTGAACCTAACCTCCTTCTCCTTCCCTGCCTCCACTCTGCCATTGATTCAAGAGAAATTTATAATACGTTTTCTTTCTTTTTTTGGTAGAGCCGATGGGGTTGAGTGGGCTCCTACCACTTTTACTAATATAACGAAGATGAATACAAAAGTAATAAAGTCAGAGAAAAACCAAAAAGAAAACAGAGAACACCTGACATATTAATGCTAATAGAAGATTAAAAAAACAAATACAAGCAAAAACTGCAAGAGCCTGCAGGTCCATTAGCTTCCAAAAATTCCTAGTTCGTATGAAAATTTCAGGTACTTGAGTCCCTCTCTCATTTCATGCCATAGCAGATGCATGAATTGGGCAGTATTCAAAGCCCTGTCCGGATCGAAGGTACGTGTGCTTCTTTAAGTCCAAATGTAAATCACGACCTTCTCCAGTACATAAGCATAAATTCTCGATTTCTTGCTCCTTCCTTTTACTTTACTTTTGATTTCTTCCCACTCTAAAGCACTGCTCTTATGCACATTCATGCTGCCGATTTGCTGTGAAGTATCACCCCAAAGACCTCTGATGTAGCTGCATTCGAAGAAAATATGACTAGCCATTTCTAGTAGAGTACTACAGAAGTTGCAGCGTTCTTCACTATTCATGCCTCTGCTATTAAGTATATCTTTTGTCAGAATAGACTTGTGAACAATCTTCCATAGACAAAAGTTCTCTTTCTCACTATTGTCACGTCTCCACACAGCTTTATGCCAACTGCAAAAAGGAAAGATAACGGTACCCTGTATATTGGAGTATATTGTTTTGGTAATGTACTTATTACCTTTGCATTTCCATATAGTATTGTTGTTTGCATTCATTGGCACGTAACTGCTATCGATCTTGCCCCACGTCCTCATCACATTCTGGTTAGAAGTAGTAGGTAGCCTTAAGTGCCCGCCTTGAAACAAACTGGCCACAGTTCTATTTGTACCAACTCCTGACTGGCTTATTTCCATTAAGGACAGTGAGCTTTCAAGAATAGAGCCAAAGTCATTCCAAGGATCATTCCAAAAGCTGATACATTCAAAAGCATTTCCCCCAAATTTGAAGTAAGGCAGAAAGACTGACTTAAGCTTAATTAAGTTTCTCTACGTCCAACTTATATTATTATTGATATTCAGTGACCAGTAAGAGTTGTTTTTGAGTACATGATTGTAAGACCACACAACCCAGAGGCTCACTTTTTTATTTCAAATATCATTCAAGTGCTTGCCGTAAGTAGCTTTGTTCAAGCATTCATGTTAATTATGCCAAGCCCACCTTTGTTAATTGGAAGTTCAAGCCTTTTGAATGATATTAGAGCAAGATACTTCACCTGTATATTGCCTTTCCAGAGAAATTTCATAAAAGCGGTTCTTAACATGTTTAGAAGCTTTTTAGGCAAAATAAAAGTCCTTGCCCAATAAGTGTGCATGGCAATCACCATGGATTTGATCAAAGTGACTTTGCCAGCTTGACTAAGTGTTCTAGAAGACCAACACTCTAGTCTTTCAGTTATACGAGTATACAATGGCACACATTGCTGTGTTGTTATCCTGGATGTTGCCAAAGGAAAACCAAGATACGAGATAGTCGTGTCATTGTGTATCAGCCCAGTTTGAGTACCAATCATAGCATTGCATTGATCACTAACACCAGTAGTTAAGAATTCAGACTTTTCAAGATTTATACGCAAACCAGTCATCATATAGAATTGGTCAAGAGTAGACATGATATTAGCAATTGTATTACTCTCAGGTTTGCAGAAGATAATTAAGTCATCCGCGAACATGAGAGAAGTGATGACTAGATTGTTGCATTTAGGATGTAGTTTAAACTTCCCATTAACAACAAGTTCATTCAACATTCTAGTCAATAATTCCATGACAGTTATGAATATATAGGCAGAAAGAGGGTCACCTTGCCTTATACCTTGCTTACTCACGAAAAATCCTTCAGAGTTACCATTTACATCAACAGAGAAGTGTACGGTGCTCATACAAGAGTAAACCCAAGCATCAAAGCATAGGGGAAATTTCATGAAACTCAAAATTGTAGTGATAGAGGATCGTTGAATTAAGTCAAAAGATGTACTTATATGAAGTTTAAGCATCATGCATGGAGAAATAAATTTTGTTTGTTAACCTTTAAGCAGTTCATGTGCTAAAAGCACGTTATCTAATATATTTCTCCAAGGCAAAAAAACAGATTGGTTATTAGATATTAGTGAAGGTAAGACATGCTTAAGCCTAGTAGCCATCACTTTAGTTATACATTTATATATAGTGTTGCAACAAGAAATCGGCCTGAAAGCATTCACTGAGCATGCGTTACTAACTTTAGGAATCAATGCAATAACAATATTATTAAAAGAACCCAACATTTGACACCTCTTAAAGAACTATTTGATTACATTGCAAACGTCCAAGTTAACCACATTCCAACATTTTTGATAGCAAAAGCATTGAACTCGTTGGGTCCACCACAAGAGTTAATATTCAAAGTAAACATAGCCTCCTTGATTTTAAGATCAGTTACAGTTTCACTTAAGAAGTCTTGTTGCTCTTCGGTTAATTTTGGCATAATCATTGGGTTAATTTCATCAATAATAGGAATAAAGTCATTGACATTACCAAACAGATCCATGAAGTATATTACAAAGGCATTTTGGACATCACATTGAGTACTATAAACCATACTTGTCATGTCAGTAACTAGGAGAATGTTCTATCTATTTTGTTTTCCTTAAGAACAACATGGAAGTAAGAAGAATTCATGTCTCCCTCCTCTGCCCATCTAATTTTGACTTTTTGTTTACTCATCAAGGCTTTGAAGGGAATCTCTAAGATTGTTCGAATATTGAGTCTCTAGCGCAGCATGGCTTGGATTGTTAGGATCATTGTTCATTTGTATTTGAATATTTTCCAGCAGTTGCAACCAATGTTTTGATTGCCTACTGCCATATCCAAACTTACTGTTAGCCCAAGATTTGAATTCATGCTTAGTGTTCGTTAGTTTTTTTATACAATTAATGACATAGCTCCACTTAACCAAGCTATCATCAAATCCAATTTAATTCCTCTTAATTTTTTTGGTCCTTCCTTCATCTGGTCGAATAAAAGTCATTCTGGACCCCCAACTCTATGTAAGCTTGATCATATCTTTGTTAACTCTTCCTTTCTTAACATTTGTCCCAGACCTTTTTATCAAACCCTTCCTCCTACTATATTTGATCATTGTCCTCTTCTTTTATATTGGGGGAATGTTGATGCCATTAGAAAAGGGAAGTCCTCTTTTAATTTTTTTAATTTTTGGTTATCTCATAAAGATTTTTCCAGTATTTTGTTGCAGGTATGGGGTAATTGTTATGGTGGCAATCCTATGGACTCATTATTATACAAATTAAGGTTACTGAAGATTCACTTAAAGGCATGGTCTGATCATAATTTTGGCAATGGTTTTAAACAATCTTCAATTGTACGGGAAGAGTTAATTAAGGTGCATGATGCTATGATAGGTAGGCTTTATGATTTACAGCTTTAGATTTTGGAGAAAGAACTATAGGGCAAGCTTAAGGGTTTACTAGACATTGAACTTCAATCAGCAAGGCAGAGCTTAAATTTGAAGAGGGTTTTGGAGGCTGATAGAAATTTCAAGTTTTTCCATAATTCCTTGAAGTTAAATAAGTTGAAAGAGGCAGTCTATATGATAAAGGACATGGATGGTAAAATTCACTCTACTCAAGCTAGTATTGATGTGGCATTTGTTGATTATTTCAAATCTATTTTGCTCCAAGTTCTTTACCACCCAATAATAATGAACCTCTCTTCCATATTAAACTTCCTTGTATTTCTAATCAACAAGCTAGAGAGTTGGTTTCATTTGTTTCTGGGGATGAAATCAAAGCAGCAGTGTTTAATATGGGTTCGACTAGTTCAGGTGGACCAGATGGGTATAATGCAAGCTTCTTGCAAAAATGTTGGCCTATTATTTGTAATGGTATTATAGGAGCAATTCAATATTTCTTTTTGAAGAATACATTGCCTTCAAATTTTTTGCCACATCAATAGCTTTAATTCCCAAAGTAGATAATCCCTCTAGTGTATCAGAGTTCAGACCTATTTCATGCTGTAGTGTCTTTTATAAGATTATATCGAAGGTTTTTTCTAACAAGATTCATAGAGTGTTACCATCAGTGGTTTCTAGTAATCAGTCTGCCTACATATTAGGAAGATATATAAGTGACAACAATTTGGTCACTAAGGAGTTGCTCAATGGATATGATACGAAAAATATTTCACTACGTTGCATGCTGAAGCTTGATATTAAGAAGGCATTTGATAGTGTTTCCTGATTTTCAATTTTAGCTATATTGTCCAGAATGAATTTCTCAAAACCTTTCCTTTCCTGGATCTATACGTGCATTTCCTCCCTAATGTTTTCTATTTCTAGACATGGGAGCCTGTATTTTAAAGGAAAGAGAGGTGTTAGATAGGGAAATTTCTTCATACCTCTTCATTATAGTTATGGAACTGCTTAATTCTTTGGTTGCTGATCGGTGATGAAGGGTAATCTTGAGTTACATCCTCGCTGTAAAAACCCTCAAATAACACATTTTCTCTTTGCAGATGACCTCATAATATTTACCAAACCTACCATTACCAATATCCAATGTATCCTCTCCGTTTTTCAATCCTTTTATGAGATTACTGGGCCATGGATCAATTTAAGCAAGTCACATATTAAAATTGCAGGTTTGTCTCTTAATAAGAAAGTTGAGCTTATTGCATTGTTAGGGTTGCAGGAGTTACCTGATAATGCTACTTATTTAGGCCTTCCTCTTTTTAGTGGTAGAATTACAAAAGATAAGTGTTTGCCTTTGTATGAAAAAATTATTAATCAAATGAAGCAATGGCCTTCATGCATGTTATCTCGAGCAAGAAGGTTAAATATCGTTCAATCAATAGTAACCTCCATGACTACTTACTATACTAGGCACTATATCCTTCCTGTAAAGCTAATCAATATGGTGATGAGTTCTATGAATAAACTTTTATGACATGGCGACCCTTTTGCTAAAAAAAATATTCCTATCTCTTTTGCTAAATTGTGTGAGGATAAAAGAAGTGAAGGAGTTGGTATTATCAATCTTCTGCAATGGAATAAAGCTGCCATCTCTGTGTATATCAATAAACTATTCTCTGATGAAAAATGCTTGTGGACTAGATTTGTTAAGTGCAATTTAATTAGTAGGAAAAATTTTTGGTCTATGGATATTCCTCAATCTTGTAGTTGGAGCTGGAGGCAAATTCTGAAGCTTAGGAGTTTATTTTTACCCTTTGTTCAGTGTAATGTGAGAAGGATACCAGGTCTCTCTTTCTGGCACTCTCTATGGGTTGGGAATGGTTTATTATTAAGTAATTTGGTGGAGTATAACCTGATATGTAACAGTGGTATACCTGAGAATGCTAAAGTTGATGATGTACTACATGATGGAGAACTTATTTTACCACATAGTAGTTCTGGTTTTCTACGTATTCTCTGGAATGAAATTTCATCTAATTTCAATTTTTCAGTTGATCTTTCTATTTCATGGAAGGATAAGAGGCATTCTATTAGTCATGTTTACGACTTGTTGGGTAGAGACAAGCCTTTATTTCCATGGTACAAAAGGATTTGGAATATCACAAGTTCTGCAAAATCAAATTTCATATTATGGAAAATTATGTCTAACGCCATTAATACTAAAGACAAGTTGTTCAAAATGGGTCTCATTCTTGATCAGTTGTGTGTATTTTGTAGAGATGAATCTGAGTGTAATACTCACTTATTTTTTTAATGTTCTTCTGTTCATCAAATTTGGAGGAGGATCTTAGCTTTGGGTAATATGCACAGGCCATCTATTGTTAGTAGAGATGAATGGTACACTTTATTCAAGGAAACTAGATGGAGAACAAGGAGAAGTATGCTGCTGCTGAAGATGTTGAAGAATTTTTTGTATGAAGTTTGGGCTGAAAGGAATAAAAGAGTTTTCTCTAACTCTTATTAGTATGTAAATGAGTTATATGCTCTCATATATAGGAGTATTCTGAACAATACGAAAGCTGGTTGAAGTCTAGAGAGTTTATGCATTATGGCATGAAAGTTGATCAAGTTCTAGGTTATGTTCTGGTTCATTGCAGCGTTGTGCTTCTTTGTTCTAGCAGTATAGAGTTTTTTTTATACAATTTGAACATTGGGTTCTCAAAGGTAGGGGATTCCCATATTTTCATAATAATTTCATGAAATTGAGGATCGTTGACCCAGGTATTAGAATATTTAAAACTAGATTTTCTTAACACTTGATATTCTCCCAAATGCAGTATTTGAGGAGAATGATCATATAAAGCTGGAGGCGGTAATTAATTTATCATAGAAGGCCATTTACTCAAAGTGATAAGATTACAAAAAGCATGATTAATTTTAGTAAAGGTTCTAACTCCACCCCTTTTGTTATTATTCCATGAGAATTGCATACTAAAAGAATTAATTTCAAGTAAATCTGAATCATTGATAGCAATAATAATAGCTCTAATTTCAGTCAAAGTAACATGGGTTCCACCTATACAATCAAAAAGTTTAAGTGAGGTGTTAAAGTCACCACAAACCAGCCAAGGATGAGTATGCTTCCTAAAAGCAGGAAGCAAACTAAAAAGAGAGTCTCTAGCATTGGCTGGGTTGTGAGCATAAATAAAAGTAATGTAGTAAGAGGTAGCTGATGGTTTATGGACAATATGACAATGCATATGCTGACTGAATGAGGTAATTGTGTCAAAGTTGTGTACCATAGGATCATAAAGACTTAAAATTCTACCATAGTTATCCCCATTTAAGTTATGTATAAAGTGCCAGTTAGTATTGATGTACCTTGTCGCTCTCCTGGTAAGAGGATCATTCAATTTTGTTTCTAAGATTGCAAGAACACTCAAGTTATGTTTTCTTATTAGAAGCTTGCATTGATCCAATTTTATGTCCTGGTGTGCACCTCTAATATTGCAGACGCAGGTTTTACTGCATTCGCGGAGTTTGGGTGTTTGTTGCTGTTATTTGACATAGAATTGGTTAGGATCTTAGATGGTTTGATTGCTTCTGATTTATTTTTACTGTTACTTTTCATGCTATCCTTTCCTCTATTACGATCAAACAAGGGAGAATCTTCTGGATCCATCTGTCCAGATAGGGTTGTAATGCCACTATAGGATTGAGCTTTGCTTTTATCTTTCTGGCCTTCATTATGTTTGACAATTGGATTGTCATGGCTACTGCTTGAGTGGTTGCCACTTTGTACTTGTTGACTTGTATCTTGAATATTTATTTTCAGATTTTTAATAACTTCCTTAGCATTTGATACCATTCCACCAACCTATGGCATGGCATTTAACAGTATTGGGTCCATTTCCAGTTGTGAAATTCCGTCATTCACGTTGTCAGTTTCCACATCCACGTTGTTAGTTTCCATATGTACACATTCATTAGTACACTGAAAATCAGACTTGTTACCAGTCATGGAAGTGTCTTTGCCACTTTCTTTGCTGCTACCTAAATCATTATGTCCACTGCCAATATCTTCTGTATTTTCTACAGAAACAACTTCCTTGTTTTCATTGGTTTTGATTCCTGCTTCAATTTCTTTTCTAAATGCTCCCACTACATCCTCTACTACGACCTTTCCTTCATTACTTCTTATATCAGTGTTTGCCACCTTTTCCTGGTTCTCAGTTGCCATTTCTTGTACATAGCCAAAGTTATTGAATGTGTGCAGTTTGCTGCTTTTGGTTAGCTGTGTCTGCGCTTTGCCAACTTCAGAATGTATGACCTTGTCTTTGCCTTTGTTATTCGAGTAGGCATCAGTTTGTGCTTGGTCATGGATCTCTCCTTCTTCAATATCAACTTCGTTTTGTCTAATTACCGCGCTTTTCCTTTTTTTGCCACTGCTCTTTCGTAGCTGTTGCCCAGTAGTCTCCAAGATTTACTTCAAATTGTTTGAATTTTGCAGTTTTCTTATTTCTTTCTACCTTTTGACATAGATGCACTTTTAAGGGCACCACTATTTCCTTTGTTGTGTATTCCTTCCTTGCTTCAGTGTTCCCTTTGAATCTTAGTGGTACATTAGCAGTATTAGCTTTCTCATTGTTATTGACCTATCTTTTTATAGAGTGAACTCTGTAGTAATTTTCTTTCTTTTCTTCTAATTCTCTTCTTTATGTTTACTTCCTTCACAGCTAAATGTTTTGTGACCAAAAACTTTACATTTCTTGCACACTAGAGGTCTCTAGAGATATTCTACCCTAATTATTTGTGTACCTCCATCTGGAGTAGTCACAAGAAAATCATCCACAAGTTCGTGATTTGAAGATACCTCAATTAAGCATTTAACATGTTCTAAACGCTCAATCTTTTCTGTTATTTCATCAAGACAAATTAGCTTACCAATTCTACATGTCAGCCAATTGATACCAGGTAAATACCATGTAAACAATGGGATATTAGAGAGTTGTACGCAAACAGGTACAACTTTGACAGATCCACAAATGTTGCAAACTCGAGGGTTATAAGGTTGTATGATAAATAATATACTCCTCATAATTATGGGATCTCCCATTAAAATTCTTTCCTTGTCCTCTACACAAGTAAACTGGAGAAGAAATAGGGTGCCATCAGATTTGATTTCCACTATACCTTTAAGTTTTCAAGATTTGTTACTTTTTGTACAACAACTTTGTATGATAGTGGCTCATCTAAGAAGAAGCCAACAAGTGTATCTTTCCAAACTTGAGTACCTGCTTGAACTATTTCATTAGTGTGAATCATTGCATCGCCTTTGAAAGTGGGAATCATGTCAATGGGCTTGTACTTCCGATCATTAAGTGGTAGATGCAAAAACATGGAAGTCCAAAACCATTGACTATTGTGAGTATGAGTGTGAGTTACCTGTGGAAATGCCATAAAGGCTAAAGTAACTTGGGGAATTGCTTGGGGGAAGGATGAAGAGGGAGATGACGTCGAGGGGTTAGCTTGATGATCATACTCCGTTAGAGTGGAAGTAAGTGGAGGATCAGCTGGAAGTGGTGCTATGGTGAAGGTTGAATTGGATATTGCCTGCAGGATTGAAAGAGGAGATGCTAGAGGTGGAATCATTTGAGGGGGGTCTGGAGGTGCATGCGGTGGTTGCGGAGGTGATACAGAGAAGGAGCTGTGGGCTGAGGAAGTAAGTGGTTAATAAAGAGAAGCAGAAATGGTCTCCATGAAAGTTACCATTGATTAATTAAATTGAAACGAATGGGTTTTTGTATAGTAGGTTTTCATCTTCCTCTCTTAAAATCTAATTTTCTTTTCTAATCCCTTTTTCATATAGGATTTGAATAGGATCTGAATCTAAAATCATAAGATTTATATATATACATAAGAATTCTAACTATTTAATTCTTATATATATATGTATATATATATAGATTTATAGGGATTAGAGTTCATATCAAATACACAAACATTTCAGATCCATGGCAATTCCATACAGTTAAATCACTGTGAGTGGAAATAGTAATTATTTAGGCATATTCTACATTTGTAGATTTTTTGTATGAATTAGTATGTCTAGGGAGATTTGGATTAACGATAATATCAAATTGTAAAACCCCCAAATCTCCTATTTTGTATATGTTTCGCAAGAATTGTCAGTAAATGTTGAGTTTGCGAATTTGTTTGTGTTGTGGATGAAGAACATTTTGGGTGATTTACTTTTCTTTTCTTTGATTATCCATTTTATCTAAAAGTGTTTGTGATGTAAAAAAGGTTCAGATTTGATTTAGTTTTATTTTTTGAATAGGTTTGGATTTCCATTCTAAATGAATAATTTGAACGTATTTAGATTTGAAAACAATCAAATATCAACGTTTTTATGTACAAAATCGGAAAGGGTAAATTAGATTAGATAAAGGTCTATGTACATATATGTATATGATGTATGAAATTTACACCCTGTTCTTGATTCATCACTTGAATTGTTCTAACAAGCCTAGGATGCAAGTTTGGATAGATATGTTGTATTTTCCCCATTACTGCTTAAGCCATTATGCCATGTATTTAGCAATCTGATGTGGAAATTAACTCGTATGCCTTGAATGTAGGCTAAATTGACAATTTAGAACATTAGAACGTTCCTTCATTCATACAAAAATTACTATACGTATTAAATATTCTACTTATATAGCCTAATTATTGTAATCAGCATAATTATGATGTAATAAACACGACTATAATAAGGTTAGAATTTAAAATGTCCCTATATAAATTGTTGTTTATGTGTATGTATAAAATGGCCTATCTATATATCAAATAGTGACACATAGATACGAGTTTAGTCATCATTTGTGGTAGAAGTTTGCTTGGAACCGACCCGCAAATCCAGAGACCACAAGTGCACCTGGCTAATGTGAGAGGTTTGGGTGTCATGGGCCATTTAAACTGATACACTATGACGCGAGGTTAAGCCCACTTGTAGTAGAAGTTTGCCTGAAACCGCCTGGCATATGCAGCATCTACACGTTGATGGTTTAATGTGAGAGATCTAGTGTACATATATAACTATTATATGTGTAAATAGGTAGGTTTACTATGCCTTAAGTAGGTCTCAAGTGGTTGACTCTCTTATTATCTAGTTTGGGTCTAAGTTGTTAGGACTATTCCGAAGGTTTATTCCTTGGATGTGTACCAAAGTCATGGGACCTTCCCTTATTTGATTCAAAGTAGGTCTATGGGTCTCAATTATATAAAAGTGGTTTAGACATGTAAATAACGGAGTAAGGTAGTTTACCGAAATGTCCACTTCCTCTAGGAGCTCTGTGAGGGCCAACCTAGGGACAAAATTGGTATACGTTGAATGTAGCATGCTATCTATTTCACCAATTGTCTAAGGGAAGTCTTAAGTGGCATAGGTGTTCTACCGTAATATCAGTTAAGTAGTAACATGAGGCGTCCGCCGAAAGGGTATTAAATGGTTACTTGTGGGCCTACCCAAAACCGGTACTAAGCGGCGAGATACTACTTCTCATATTACTTGTGGGAATATATACTTAAGAACGTTGACATATTAGGATGGACTCTTAAGTGGCTAGGGTCTGCCTTTGGGTCATAAAATATCATGAGAATCCACCCTTAATAAATATGTTAGAATGGGCCTTACATGACCGAGAATGTCTACCTCATTGGGTCTACACTCTAAATGCACTAACGAAGGTCTTAAGTGATTAATTCGGATATCCACCTCATTGGTTAAATACTTCTTTGTATATGTGCGTGTTTCGTAGACATACCTTGACATATATAACCTTCCAAATTTAGGGTATGGACTTTAATAAAAAATTATTTTCAATCACACAGGACTTTATGTTATGACCCATCTCCTTAACATATCTAACAGGTTAGTAGGTGGGATACAATGGGCGAAGCAATGATTGGGCCTGAAGAAGGAGATGGAGATATTATGCTATTATTAGTTATCATTGTTGTTTTGCTTATGGAAACTCTAGATTATTAACAATGAAGATGTGCCATTTTGAATAATTGTATTTGAAAATTGTTATCTGAATCTGTGGTTTTTAATAATATGATGTATCTTATTTTGGTATTATACTTTTCCGTCCCACTATGTGAGATTCCATAACGCTATGTTTATCTGTTATTCTATGCAAGTGTAATTTCTTAAAGGAACCAACGATCCATTTAGAGTGGCTCTTAGTTTCGATGTGCCTTTTCTAGGTTGAAATTTAGGCCCACTCTGGGCGGGTTGTTACATTTGGTATTGGAGCATAGGTTACCTGATTATTGGGGAATTATACATATGAGGGACGTATTTGTATTTTGAAAAAGGTTTTCAAACTATATATATATATATATATAATATTTAACCCAATAAGCATACACAACTATATTAGGCAACTTTACCGTTTTCCTCCCTTTTTAGCTTAAATACTATCTCAGGAGTATCCGCTGAAGGATTCTTCCTTTTATTTTTCAAATAGTAGAATGGCCGATAATCCTTCCAAAAAGGGAAACCAGGAAAGACCTCGGTATTTGCTAGAATGGTTCCAACAGTATCTTCGTACTATGGAGCAAGTCCCTGTTGCTAATCCCGCTCTAGCGGTGCCTGCAGCTCCTATCGCTGAGGTAGCCTTTGATTTTCCTCGATTTTGTAAAAGCTTCGCAAACCTTGGTGGAAAACCATTCTTAGGAACGAAATATTTTGTTAGTACTAAAGCTTGGATAATGGATTATGAAAAGATTTCTGAGGCCACTGGATGGTCAGATGAAGTTAAAGGGAGGATTGTGGCCTGGCACTTAAAAGGAGAAGCCCTTGAATGATGGAACCTAGTATCTGAAGAAAAACGATGATCGAGTATTTACATGGGCTGAATTCAAGACTCGCTTTGAAGCAAAGTTTCTACCAAAAGTTGAGATGACGATTCAATTAGAAAAGGAGCAAGGAAGTTTAAGTCTACAAGAGTATGTGGCTAAATTCACCGAGTTAAGTAAGTTTGGTAGGGGTTTGGTGGATACCCCAATGAGCAAAGCTTTAAGGTTTGTTAAGGGGTTAAACTCCCCATTGAAGGACACTTTGTTAGCACAAGTAACATTCGGAGCAACGTTTGAAAATTAGTAGAGACAACCATTTTGTGCATGGCTGAAGGATCTAAGAAGAATAAGAATGGTGAGAAGGGAGAAGGAAGTTCCGGTCGTGGTAAGAATAAGAAGGAGTGGTGGAAGAATAAGAAGAAAGGGGGTAAGTTTAAGAAGGAAGTTAAGACATATATGAGGTGCAGCCGCAAAGGCCACGAGGCCAAGGATTGTAGACTGCTTTGGTAAAGAAAGAGTTTAAGGGAAAGTGCTACAACTTTCATGAGGAAGAACACATGTCTAGAGATTTCCCAAAGCCTAAGGTTATTCAGAGTGGTCAGAATTATGCATTGGAGGCAGCACCGATAAAAAGCCGAACCCCAAGAGATCAAGGTCAACCCGCACTTGAAATTATAACTTCTATTTTAGGAATTTCCATATACACCTTGTTTGACTAGAGAGTGACCAATTCTTTTGTCTAAGAGGTTAGTTGACTTGTTGAGCCTTCCCTTATCTTTCTCTAGTAATCCGATAGAGGTAGCTAACCCTATCAAGGAGATAAGTATCTTGAGTTGATCTGTAAAGACTTAGTATTGGATATATATGATGTTGAATACCTCTGTGAAGCACATGTGTTGGATTTTATGGGGTATGACCTTATCCTAGGTATGGATTGGCTATCATTTTATGGGTTCGTCCTAGATTGCGACAACATAATTGTTCATCTTAGGAGCCAAGGAGGACATAGTCTGAAAATTTGTTTTAACATTAGAAACAAGGATAAAAGCCTATTATACACCTTATCTCCTAGTTCAGAAGGACCATCTTCCGCCCTACAGTATTTGAGTTCTTGGACGTCTTTGAGGAAGTCACTAGACTTCCACCCCATAGAGAAATATCTTTTCGTATTAACCTAGAGAAGGATGCTAGACCGGTAGCTTTACCCTTAAGGCATATGATGCTAAAAGAAAGGAGAGAATTGGATAAACAAATTTCCGAATTATTACAAAAAGGCTTCATTTGATGAAGTACTTCCAAATGGGGTGCACCTATTGTGTTTGCCACCAAATTGGAAGGATCTCTAAGATTTTCATGGATTATAGGGAGCTTAATAAGCTAACCAAAAAGAACAGGTACCCCTTACCCAGAATTGATGACCTATTTGATCACTTGGGAGAAGCCCGAGTATTTTCCCAATTAGACCTTGCAATTGGATTTCACTAATTGAGAACTTTGGAGGATAGTAAGGATAAAACCGCGTTTAGGATGTTGGATGGATTATTCCAATGGGAAGTTATGCCCTTTGGACTAACGAATGCACCCTCCTTCTTTGTTGACTTCATGAGTAGAGTGTTTAGGGGCATTATGAATAAAGTCGCGGTAGTTTTCATAGATGATAACCTTATATTTTAAAAAGACTATGAAGAGCATGAAAGTCACTTAAGACTTGTCCTAGGGATATTAAGAGAGAACCAGCTAAAAGAAAAAAATTCAACGTGTCATTTCTGGAGAGAAGAGTTAGGTTTTTGGGACATAAAGCATAGGCTTAGAAGTAGACCCTGCAAAGATCAAGGCAATTAAGGAATGAAGAGTACCTCGAAATGCTGCAGAGGTGAGAAGCTTCCTGGGATTAGCTTGATATTACCGAAAGTTTATTAAAGACTTTGCAAAGATTGCTACTCCTTTAACTTAACTAACAAAGAAGAACTTGGTAATTTCTTGGAGTGGTAAGTGTGATATAGCTTTTAAGAAATTAAAGAAAGTATTGACTAGTGCACTGGTTCTTATTATACCTGATGGCTCAAGAATGTTCACTGTTTACACTGATGCATGCAGAACCGGTTTAGGAGCTGTTCTTATGCAAAATGGAAGAGTTGTTGCTTATGCTGGTAGACAACTCAAGGACCCTAATAAAAGGTGCCCATTTAATGACCTAGAGCTAGCCGCATTAGTGTTCACATTAAAGATGTGGAGGCATTATCTTTTAGGGGAGAAGTTTAAGCTTTTTACTGACCATAAATCCCTAAAGTACTTATTCTATCAACATGATCTGAATTTGAGACAACAATGATGGATAGAGTACATTATCTCTTTTTGGTTTTATGATCCAGTATATCCCAGGGAAGGGGAACGTCGTAGAGGACGCATTGAGTAGAAAGCATGCATCTTTAAATGCAATTTTGGAATGGAAACAGTTGGAGTTCCTCTCTAAATTTAACTTGCAATCCCCACCAGTAGCTTCTAGTAGTTTTCTTGGAGTCATGCTTGTTAGACCCACTCTAAGAGAAAGGGTTTGGAATATGCAAAACCATGATGAAGAAATAAGAAACTTGAAAAAGAAAATGGTTAAGAAGGAGACATTTCCCCATTTAGTCAGATATTTATTAGGAGACGATAGAAGTTTGCTTAGGGATGGACGACTTTGCATCCCTAAGGATGAAGAGTTAAGAATGGAATTTTTAGAGGAATGCCATAGTTCGAGGATGACCATACACCTCGATGGAGATAAACTGTATAAAGATACGAAAAGGAAGCTATTGGGAAGGGATGAAAAGGGAGATAGCTTCGTTTGTAGCAAAGCGTTTAACTTTCCAAAAAGTAAAAGCGGAGCAAGGAAGACCCGGAGGATTACTGTTACCCTTATAAATTCCCATGTGGAAGTGGGAACATATTTCCATGGATTCTGTGGATGGGCTTCCAAGAAGTCAGAAAGGAAATGAGGTTATTTGGGTTGTAGTAGACTGTTTGACCAAGTGTGCTCACTTTATACCAATAAAAAAGAATAGGACTGCAGCTTCATTTGCCCAGTTGTATATCAGAGAGGTTGTTAGACTACATGGTATCCCCTCTAGTATAGTGAGTGTTAAAGATCCCTAATTCACGAGCGAACTTTAGAGAAGTTGACAAGCAACACTGGGAACGACCCTCAACTTAAGTACAACTTATCACCCTTAAACCAATGGATGGACAGAGAGTAAATTAGATCGTTGAAGACTTGCTCAGAGCTTGCATTATCGACTTTAAAGGAGTTTGCGAGCAGCACCTTCCGCCTGTGGAGTTTACATACAATAATAGTTTTCAAGTGACGATTGGTATGGCCCCTTTGGTAGTGCTTTATGGGAGGTCAAGCAAATGCCAACTTATTGATGGGAAACTACCGACAAGGTTCTACTCGGACCAGACTTCATCTGTGATTCCGTGGAGAAGGTTTCCTTGATCAGGAAGAGATTAAAGGCAGCCCAAGAACGCCAAAAATTATATGCCGACAAGAGGAGGAGGGAATTTGAATTCAATATTGGATACTTGGTATTCGTAAAGGTTTTCCCTCTCAAGAAGATTGTTCAATTTGGAAAAACTGGGAAGTTGGCTCCAAGATTTATTGGGCCTTTTCGCATCAACCAGAGGATAAGATCTTTGGCATATCGAGTGGATCTCCCAGAACGTCTATCGGCAATCCATAACGTTTTTCATGTATCACATCTGAGGAAATGCTTTCATGATTCTGCTAGCAGACTCAAGCTTGATGAAATTGGGGACATAGGAAAACTTAAGTTGGAACCCATGGTGTCCCATGCCACTGCAAATATTGTAGAGCACAGAATCAAGAGACTTCGCAATAAAATCATTTGCCTCATCTGAGTGCAATGGGGAAATGATCCCGCGGAAAGCACATAGGATACTGAGGATAAGATGAGACAGACCGACCCAGAGTTTTTCTCGAGTAGTTTGTCCTCTAAATTACGTTTATGGATGCATTGTGGTTGCTAGGCTGGATGTTAGGGAAATGGGTGCAACAAAATTGTACAACACACTAATATAGAAATTTATGCATATTAGGATGTTTTGCATACATACTGCACCACTTATTTCACATATGTCTAGGATTTAAGCTCACTTAAGTGAGTTTGTGTAATAACCCAGAAATCTGAGCCAATTAAAATTTTTATTTTGGTAATTTTAATGAATTTTGAATATTTAAAATGAATTATTTTAAATAATTACGACGAGAAATTCATTTTGAATAGAATTAGAATGTATATATTTATTCGAATCATCGTTAGAATATAAATAATTTATTTTAATTATAAAAGGGATTGAAAATGGCGCGGTAGTTTGAAATTTCGATTTCAAAGTTCAAATGAACGTACAGGATTAAAAATAAACCGGATTTTAGCGAAACCAAAAATATTAGAATCTAATTGAGGATATCTTTCCAACAAATCCTAAAAATCAAAATTTCATAGCGGGAATAAAAAGTTATGCCTAGTTGAAATTTCAGAATAGTCGCTATGTAATTTTGGGCCCTTAAAAATGGAGATTTTGCAAACGACCTCAGTTTTTGATGAAATCACTTTTGTTGGATTCAGGATGTCAAGTTATTGCTAGATTCCAAAATTCATGATATTTCGAATCAATATGTGAGCGTGGCGAAGTAAAACGTGTTTTTACAGTTTCAGTCAATTTTGATCAATCAGAAAATGGCCATTTTTCTAATGGTCTCAGTATTTGACGAGATTAGTTTTGTTAGAACCTATCGTCAATACGAAGCTAGAAAATATTTTTCAGGAATTTTTGGGGTCCGTATGTGACCCCAGTAAATTGAAATGTATGTTTAAAATTCAATATAATGATTCATATTGTAATTTAAATGAAAACTGATCGTAACAGCCGAATTGGCTTACGAAACATATCCCATTGTGTTCGGAATGGGGTTATTTAGCTAGGGCGATAGTCGTTGGATTTGAATTGGGGTTGGACACCTTTATGGATAATTAAATAAATAAATAATTATAAATATCCCTATATAACCCCCTCCCCTGTTTCTTTTTCTCGTTTATACTCACAGGCCCTAAATCGAAAAAAAAACTGCCGCCCTCTCGAAATCGTCGCCCACCTCCCTCCAGGCGCCGGCCTCCCCCTAGCCTCCGCCGCCTCTGACGAGGCTCTCCAGTCAACCCCCCCCCCCCCCCAAATCGAAGAACCCGCTGCCCCAAAACCCCCTTCCCATCGCTCCACAGCCTGAGCCACTCCCCCTTCCGTCGCGACGACGCTGATGAACCCCCTGACAACCTCCGTTCGCTCTAGCAGGCTTCCCCCCCTTTTCAATTCGAACAACGAAGGTAAGTTTATTTTATTTTATTTATTTTAATTTATTCAGAAAAATCCAATTTATATAGATATGATTAGCAAACATAAATCTGAAATGATTTGATTTTATAAACTGAAATGATATGATTTTTTTTCATTTAATAAAAAGTTTAGATTTTTAGTTATAAAAAGATTAGATCTTTATTTGTTTAAAGTTATGATTTTTATTTATAGAGAAGATAAGAATTTTATTTATTTAAAGATAATATTTTTATTTATTGAAAGACATGATTTTTAAATATAGAAAGATTTGATTTTTTTTATGAAGAAGTAGCGAAATAAAAAATATTATTTTTATATAAGTAGAAAATTAAAAATAGGATTTTCTATATATATATAGAGATATAAAAATATAATCTTTTCTATATATATATATAGCGTTGTAAAAATATAATCTTTTCTATATATATAGCGTTGCAAAAATATAATCTTTTCTATGTATATAGCGTTGTAAAAATATAATCTTTTCTATATATGGAGTGAATTAAAAACATGATTTTTATTTATATAGCATTGAAATAAAAATGTGATTTTTATAAAAATCGTGTGAAACAGAGTGCGATGGAACCGATTGGAAACGCGGCGAAGATTTTCTACATATGAAGAGTCGCGGCGTTTGGTTTAGCTCTTGGTGAGAACTCCTCACTTTTAATTTATTTTCTAGTTGAAATACATACTAGGATGTAGACGGTGCATAGCAGCACCCACACCCGTTGTCCACAGACCATGGATGACTTGTTTGATTAATTGGTGTGTTGTGAAAGTTAATTGTGTGATGTGGAATGGAATAAAATATTTTATAGTGGAAAATATTTTATAGTTAAAAATATAATTTTTAACGTGTATATAAAATAAATAATAATAAACAAATCAGACGATTTGTTTATATACACTGATTTGACTGACATTGATTGGGACGATAAATTTTACACATCGCCCAACTGCACAAATAAAAATCTGTGTTTGTTGATTTGAAAACCCACACGGATGTTGGGATGATATTGACATACACTAATCCCTATTGTTTAGTAGTATGTCGACCGATTGGTTGACAGACTGTGTAAGCATTAATTATTTATATTTAATGCTTATGCAGTTGTGTGGTGCACTTTGGATGATGGTTGATTATTTATCATTGCTATTACATCCATGTGTTGTATGGAATCCATATAAATAATATTATATGGTAATCAAGTGGGTCTCATTCCAATTTAGAAAATAAAGAATATATTTCGTGTGTTGAATAAAAGAATATTCATGTATTGAATAAATTATAAATTCATGTGTTGAATAAAAGAAAATATTCATGTGTTGAATAGAATAACGAAGATATTGAAATATATAAAGCCGTGTTGATTAGATTAACGCCATTTTGACGTGAACGATATTTATATCGATTTTTTTCATTTTTATAATGAATATAGGAAAGGAAGTGATTTCAAAATATAACGTTTTGAGAATATTATCATTTATAGATTAATGATATGGAATGTTCAATTTCGATTAGAAATTGAACATGAAGTTGAAATCGTTTTGAAAACGAATTTAAAACGATTTATAAAATACGTTTTCAAAGGAAATCGATGAAATATATATTATATATATATATATATTTAATATAATGGCCTGAATAGAACGCACCGCGCTGCTGCAGTTCGCGAATTTCGACCATTGACTTCGAATGGACGTTACGGGAGATCTGACCGTCGGATTCTCCTAAAACCGGAACCTTTAGGTTCGTATCGAAAAGAGCTGTCTAACGAATATTAGAGATTTGAGATCTAACTGTTGGATTTGGAATTATGACCAAATCAAATTTGGAAAAGGTCGCTATAAGTGCAGTTCGATGGCCATTGATGGAAATAGACTGTACGGGCCTTGATAAAATTATTAAAAATATCAATAATTAGTGTAAAATCATAAGAAATGATTTGGGAAGAATTGGGATGAAAAAATTCCATATTTGAAAAGATAAAAATATATTTTTATCGAAATGAACTAGTTTTGAACTAGAATTATAATCCATTTATTTTTGAAATAAATAAATGGGATTTGAAAGGGTTTTAAAAGTAACCAGAATTTCCAATAATTGAATTGGAATGGATTTGAATCGAAATTGTCTTTGGAATATTTCGATGTTGGATTTCATGATTATACAAATATTGTTATGGAAATTCGAAAGACATATTTATATCGTTATTTCCAATACGATATTTGTTGGTCGTAGAATTTGATATTGAATATAAGCCGATATATTTTCTATTCAGAGCCTTGTATTTAATATCAAATGGGATTTGGGTTTGTCGTGAATGGTGCCTTCATTAACACCGTTCTTAAACCCAGTTGAGAAAAAAAGATTAAATATTTTTATTTAGATTTAATGGAGTATACCAATTAAATGACATTTAATTGGAATGGTATTGGAATTGATTTTTGGGTTTATCATGAACGGTGTTTCAAATAAAACTTGTTCTTTAACCCGATAATTAGAAGAATGTGATTGTGGGTTTATAGTGAACCGTGTTTTAAATGACATTGGCTCTTTAACCAAGTTAAAGACAGGATATGTTTTCCCAAGTTAAATAATCATTGATAGTGATTATTGGGAAGAATAAAACCAAGTGGAGTTTTGATGAATCTTTAATTAGATTGAAATAATCGAGAATGGAGTATCACCAGTTTTGCTCCAAGCGATAATTAAATCTTTAATTAGATTTGAATGTGAAATGGTAATTGAATTTACCGATAACACCGTGGTGTTAGATATGAAGTATGACCTGTTTTACTTCATAGGATGAATAGGTTGGGATTGGGAAATAAAATAAATGATTACATCGGTGTGGTTCGCTAATCCCGACTAATTTGAATTGATATTCAAAAGAAGATTAAAGAATAAATTTAAAGAATTTATCTTTGATAAAATTAATGGGAACCTTTCCCAAAATATAAGAATATTTGAATAAAAGAATATTCTGAATTAGAATGAGGCGTATGTTGTGTTCGTGTAACACTCGTTTATAAAATACGCGAGTTATTCGGAAAGACCGGGTTTGTCCCATTCTGAATAACTGATACGACGATTAGTCGAAGATAAAGACGGTGGTTGAAGACCGGAGGTCTTCACGTCTTTTGGATAATTACTGATGATCCTGACTGGGCCATACACCCATGAGGAGGGAATCAGTTAGTGATCGTCCAGACGTACTTGGAGATCGATGGATATACGAGGTACAAGGTGCCTCCAGTTTCGTTCAGACCCAGAACGGACTTGTAAATGGACTGTGTGTCTGACATTGGATATCATTCTGTGTGATTGATGGATATCGGTTGCATGGAGTGTTCTGCCTGTGTGGCTTGCTAAGATGCAAATGATCAAGGCTTCTGTTGAAAAGCAGAGTCTTGTGGTTGATGATCAAAGCACAGCCTGTGTGGCACAGCTTTGTGTAGCATTAATTCGCGAGCCTCACACCCCGGTTGTGAACCAGAAACAGGAGAGGACATCAGGGAGGGCATTTGTTTCCTTCTAGATAGAAGTGGCGTCAGTGGTTTTACACGCCCTAGCGAGTTTGACTTATGTGGTTGTTGGATTGTGAGGCGGCTCAGATATATCGGTCGATCTGGGACCGATGGAGTCATTGGACTCATTGACACCTCATAGGGTAGGGAAACACAGTGTTCAGGCATTTTAATCCACATCGGTGGACTGGCCCTGATGATCCAAAGGTCACTCGAGCTCTGACCTGAGGGGCGGGCTAGAGCGTCTCGAAGCGGTAAGGACGATCCCTTGCCTTGGTTCACAGATGGAAATCAAACTTCCGATACGTGATTTTGCGGTTTTGATTGTAGAAACTATATATGGCGACATAGTGGTATGGGGCACTTATGCCGTCTATGATTGATACTTATGATTGAAATTGTTTTGACACTATACACTTATAGTAACGATAAAAGATGAAATTTAGCGTATCAAGCATTCTTTGGTTATTATAAGGTAAAACCCTATCCTCTGGCTTGTGTTGCATTGTGTGATGGGACCGGGTCTTATAATAGCTTCATTGTTCTTTATTTAGCATTGCGCTTTTGTTTTATGCTCTTGTATTCTTGGGAGGAAACTCGTTCCGTGTTATACGGCATGGTCCCTTGATTTACCTAACTTTAAAAATAAAGAAAAATAACTGTTTTAGTTCTCACTCCAGTCACATAACTGACCTGGAGTTTATTGTTTTAACCTAAACTCTGGGTGCCCCTATTTCCATACGGGCAGCTAGTAGTTTTGGTTTTGCAGATTTATATTCACAGGATCCTGGTTTATAGCTGGAACAATATCTGGAAAGCTCTGTATCCATGTACCTCTTTTAGTTGTGTTTTGTATTATTTTCTGCTGCAATGTAATGTAATTTAAATCTCTGATATTTTTCTGATGTGTTTTATTTATTTATACTTTGTATATTCTTGTATTCTGATGAATTGTTGTAATAAACAATGAAATGTTCTTCTGTTTGTGTCGTGATGTGGCTTGTTCTCAAAGTAATCCGCTCTTTCCTTACCGGGGAAGTTACGGGTCCTTATATTTGGTATCAGAGCTTTGGTTTACAAAGCTCGGAGAATAAGACACATTAGAACCATACGAAAGAATTCATCAGAGATTGGATTAGTAATATCCAATGAGAATGACTCGTTAGAGATAGGATCAGTAGTATCCTAGAACGAGTGTGAAAAGTGATGTTTTTAAAATAAAATTGAAAACAAATTTTCTTTTGAAAATTTAAACTTTATTCTTCATATTTGAATATTATTTTTATATTGATTTGGGCAATCCAATATATAAAGATTTTGCATATACGTTTGATCCGCGTGTATTTGAAGTTTTAATATACTGCATAGATATAGAATCACACTCTAGTTGCCCGGGGATAATTTTGGTGATGGTGCATCATCGCCAGTATTTACTTTCGAGTTTCAAAAGTGGGATTTCTATATATTTCCAATTGACTGGTGTGAGAAACGAAATATAGTTAAAACATATTGTTGTGACTTGGCATCAAAAACATGATTTTCTGTATATATATATAAAAGTTATGAATTTGAAAAGCTAATCAACTAATTGATTGCTGGTTGTGTGGTCGGATTATTGTTTGATTAACTAAATGTTGAACCTTTAGCCAAATTGAACCTAATAGTGGATTGTATTGAAAATTTATCGCATTTGCATGCTTGTACATGTACTTACATTTGCTAGTTGTGTGGTCTGATTATTGTTTGATTAACTAAATGTTGAACCTTTAGCCAAATTGAACCTAATAGTGGATTGTATTGAAAATTTATCGCATTTGCATGCTTGTACATGTACTTACATTGAACAGGTCATAGCAAGGAGGCTAGAGAAGAGGAATAAAATTGTTTTCCCGACAAATAGGTACATGTTTATTGTATTTCTTGGGTTTTTGATGATTTTATGAGCCGATTGGCTGTTTCTTTTTCTTTTTGGATTGTTGAGGGCCAGGGAAGGCTATTTGAAATATCCCGAAGCTCCGGGTGCAGGGGAGGTTATGGTGAAATATTTTGAAAATTTAGGGTGTTAACCAAATTTTTGAAAAATTTGAGAAGTTCTTAGAAACTGAAAAGTTGAAGAACTTAAGCCGTAATGAAAATAGTGAAAGTTGAGTTGATTAGTTAAACAACTTTCAGCTTCGTTCCTTTTCGGGGACGAAAAGTTTTAAGTGGGGGAGATTGTAATAACACGGAAATCTGAGCCAATTAAAAATTTTTATTTTGGCAATTTTAATGAATTTTGAATATTTAAAATGAATTATTTTAAATAATTACAACAAGAAATTCATTTTGAATAGAATTAGAATGTATATATTTATTCGAATCATCGTTAGAATATAAATAATTTATTTTAATTATAAAAGGAATTGAAAATGGCGCGGTAGTTTGAAATTTCGATTTCAAAGTTCAAATGAATGTACAGGATTCAAAATAAACCGGATTTTAGCAAAACCAAAAATATTAGAATCTAATTGAGGATATCTTTCCAACGAATCCGAAAAATAAAAATTCATAGCGGGAATAAAAAGTTATGCCCAGTAGAAATTTCAGAATAGTCGCTATAGAATTTTGGGCCCTTAAAAATGGAAATTTTGCAAACAACCTCAGTTTTTGACAAAACCACTTTTGTTGGATCCTGGATGTCAAGTTATTTCTAGACTCCAAAATTCATTATTTTTAGAATCAATATGTGAGCGTGGCGAAGTAAAACGTGTTTTGATAGTTTTAGTCAATTTTGATTGACCAGAAAATGGCCATTTTCTAACGGTCTCATAATTTGACGAAATTAGTTTTGTTAGAACCGTTTCGTCAATACGAAGCTTGAAAATATTTTTCGGGAATTTTTGGGGTCCGTGTGTGACCCCAGTAAATTGAAATGTACGTTTAAAATTCAATATAATGATTTATATTGTAATTTAAATGAAAACTGATCGTAACAGCCGAATTGGCTTAGAAACATATCCCATTAAGTTCGGAATGGGGGCATTTAGCTAGGGAGACAGTCGTTGGATTTGATTCGGGGTTGGAATGGAAATCACCTTTATGGATAATTAAATAATTTAATAAATATAAATATCCTTATATAGGCCCCTCCCCCGTTTCTTTTTCTCGTTTATACTCCCAGGCCCTAAATCAAAAAAAAAACCGCCGCCCTCTCGAAATCGTCACCTACCTCCCTCCAAGCGCCGCCGCGCCAGCGCCGGTCTTCCCCTTGCCTCCGCCGCCCCTGATGAGGCTCTCTAGTCAACCCCCCCAAATCGAAGAACCCGCTGCTCCAAAACCCCCTTCCCATCGCTCCACAGCCTGAGCCACTCTCCCTTTTGTCGCGACGCCGCTGATGACCCCCTTGACAACCGCCGTTCGCTCCAGTAGGCTTCCCCCTTTTTGAATTCGAACAACGAAGGTAAATTTATTTTATTTTATTTATTTTAATTTATTCAGAAAAATCCAATTTATACACATATGATTAGCAAACATAAATCTGAAATGATTTGATTTTATAAACTGAAATGATATGATTTTTTTTATTTAATAAAAAGTTTAGATTTTTAGTTATAAAAAGATTAGATCTTTATTTGTTTAAAGTTATGATTTTTATTTATAGAAAAGATAAGATTTTTATTTATTTAAAGATAATATTTTTATTTATTGAAAGACATGATTTATAAATATAGAAAGATTTGATTTTTTTATAAAGAAGTAGCGAAATAAAAAATATTATTTTTATATAAGTAGCAAATTAAAAATAGGATTTTCTATATATATTGATATATAAAAATATAATCTTTTCTATATATATAGCGTGGTAAGAATATAATCTTTTCTATATCTATAGCTTTGTAAAAATATAATCTTTTCTATGTATATAGCGTTGTAAAAATATAATCTTTTCTATACATCTAGTGAATTAAAAATGTGATTTTTATCTATATAGCATTGAAATAAAAATGTGATTTTTATATAAATCGTGTGAAACAGAGTGCGATGGAACCGATTGGAAACGCGGCGAAGATTTTCTACATATGAAGAGTCGCGGCGTTTGGTTTATCTCTTGGTGAGAACTCCTCACTTTTAATTTATTTTCTAGTTGAAATATATACTAGGATGCAGACGGTGCTTAGCAGCACCCAACACCTGTTGTCCACAGACCATGGATGACTTGTTTGTTTAATTGGTGTGTTGTGAAAGTTCGTATGATGACCATGGATAATATTTCAATTGTTTGATGATTTGTCTAAGACTGATGGACTTACTGGAATTGTATTCACTAAATTTTTCGAATAACAAGAATGAAGGGGTTATCTTCTTCTATTATTGGGTTGGAATTTGGAAGGGTTGGTTGAAGGAATTTTGTGGGACAACTGTGTTGATATCATGAAGATTTATCCTCCAATACCACAACCATTGACAAGAAAAGAGCATGCTTTCACTTTCAGTTTGAACCTCATTAAACTGAGGAGATTATACATGGATTTGATTGTCAGAAATAAGAGAGCAGTTTTTAGTTTTTTGGATAAGATTCTAGAGCATTTTGATGTTCTAAATACGGCCATTAACTGTGATGTTGGTGATAGGCAGTATAAGTCTGCATGTTTTGTACCAGTCAATGCGGAAATGAGTAACAGTAATCAGAAGGTAGAGGATATGGGGGCAAGTTCTGATTTGGTAAATGCTGGAGAGGCTTGTCTTATAGAACATGCAAGGGATGATGAGGGTTTATGTTGGTTGTCGATGTGTGATCCAATGTTATTCGATCCTTCGATTCTGAGTTGTTTGGGTAATAGTGATATGAATTTGCGTACTGTTGGGCTTAAGGGGAGTTTGACTGCCACTAAGGGGAAGGGTAAGGAAGTGATGACGGGAGTGGATCTAGTGGACATGGGAGACTATGTCCCAGATTGTGCCTTAGAGTTAGAGCCGGTTTGTTTTCCGGAGGTGGAGGAAGGGCTTGAATGGTATGTGGCGAAGGGAGTGGACCTTTCGAACAAGTTTTGAAATTTTAAGGGAATGGAATGATGGGTTGGTTTCGAAGAAGGTGGGGTTAGAGAAAGCTAAAACATCGGCTGTCTCGAAGTTTGGATCCTTGTCGACGAAGGGCTTTAGTCTGAGACGTTCAAAATATGGGAGGTTGTTTCAAATGAAGAATAGAAGGCACAGTGGTTGTGAGCGAGACAAGGTAAAGAGGGGTATGTATGTAAATAAGGCAAAGGCTACAAGCCTTAATGTCATGGACGTGGGGGATGAGAACGACAGTGGGACTTTGGATAATACAGAGGTGGATAAGTGGGCAGGTCAGAATGATGAGGATATGGAATTGTACAGTATGGTCAGTACTGTTATTAGCTTGCCTACCAGTGGTGATTTAGCCGTAGTGGCTAAAGGCTTGGTTGGCTTAGATTCTGTGTTTGATTGCCAGTTGTGTGGTTTTACAATTTCATGGGGTAAAGATTCTTGCTCGGTTGTTGTGTGCAACAAGTTAGTTAAACTTCTTTTTATGTATTTGAGACCAAGCCATGGTATATTTGGTAGGGAGGAAGACTGCCTATGCTCGATGATTGTTTCTAAGGTTGATACTAGTATCTCGAGTACTGTTGGTTTGATGGAGCCTAGTGTGGTCCTTTGTCAGAGTAGAGTTGTTGCTCCTTATTCTTCATCTAGGAGGGGGAGACGCAAGAGAGTAATCCCCAGTTCTGGTGTTATTCGTCGCAGTGCTAGGATCAGATCGAGTTCTTCTCATTTTCGAGGTAGGTCCCTGAGTCCGAATGCTAGTAGTAGTAATTCGGACATGGGCTCAGATATGACTTCTGTTTATGGTAGTGATTATTCTCCCTATGCTTTGAGTAGTCTGTCGACTAGTCAGTTACTTCAGCTTGCCAGTGATATAACTTTTATTTTTACTGATATTGAGTTAGATTCTGATTTTATTAGGAGTAGGGAATTAGAGAGAGATTCTGACTTGAGTAGATGAAGATCGTTAGCTAGAATATTAGGGGTTTAAATGAACCTAAAAAATATGCTAAAGTTAGTTCGTTTTTGGTAGATTATCATATTGACATTGCATTGTTCCAAGAGACTAAAATTGAAAGTCCGGACTTCAGATTTTACGCTAGATTAGGTGGATCCCATTTACGTGATTGGGCCTGTCTACCGTCTATTGGTAGTGCAGGAGGGCTTATGATTGTTTGGAAGGATAACCAATATAGATTAGTGCAGGAATTTTCTAAGTTACATTCATTACATATTATATTAACTTCACTTAGTGATAATTCTTTATTGGGCATTACGAATGTGTATGGCCCTCATACTAAGATTGAGAGGAGACGTTTGTGGGATGGATTGTGACGACCCCAAACCCCGTACTGACGGCATCAAGGGTAATCCTTGGAATATAACATAGAAACAGATAATAACAGAACAGAATTTAATAAATACACCAGATAATGCACAATAGAATATACTGGATAAACGTAATCATCAGAGTTACACAGTATATAGGATCATACCTAGAACAAATACAGTTCAGCTATACATAAATGTCTACAGCGGAAAACAAACATAATGTACAATAGGGGCTGAACAACATAAAAAGAGATAAATAATAGAATCCATCTTCAGCTCCAGCTATCCAGATAAAGCCTGCTAAACCTGAATACAAGGCTGCCCGTGTAGAAAAAGGGGCACCCGAGTTTGTAAGTGAAACAAACTATGAGTCAGTCATGGGACTGGTATGAGAAATCTACTCAACACATTTAAAATATGGCTAATCACAGGACCACGCCACTTTCGTGGAACGGGTTTACTCCATCGGATTGCCAGTGCTTCAAAACAATTAAATCTTTTAAACATCGCATTGCTTTTTATAAAAATGAAGCCATTATAAGACTCAGTTCCCATCACACAATGCAACGCAAACCGGAGGATAGAGTTTTACCTTATAATGGCCAAAATATGTTTGATACGAATAAAACAAAAGCATTTGATATTATTACTAGTGTTTATATGTTTCAAAAGCAATTTCAAAACATAACTATCAATCATAGACGACATTAATGCCCCATACCACTATGTCGCCATATATAGGTATACAATCAAAACCGCACAGTCACGTATTTGGAAATTGGATTTCCGTCATGAACCAAGACAAAAGATAGTCCTTACCGAATTCGAGACAATCTAGCCCATGTCCCAGGCACAGCCGCAACCGTACCTTGGATCGTCAGGGCCGGTCCACACGAAGTGAATTATAATGCCTGAACAATGCGTCCCTCCGCCCTTTGGGGCGTAAATGAGCCAACGAATGACTCCATCAGACCCGGATCATCCGATCTAACCGAGGCGCCTCGCAACAGTAACAACCACATAAGTCAAACTCGTCAAGGCGGGTAAAACCACTGACGCCACTTCTAACTAGAAAGAAAACGCACGTCCCCCTTAGGTCCTCTCCCGTTTCTGGTTCATACCGGGGTGTGAGGCTCGCGATTTCACGTTATACACAAAGCTACGCCACACAAGCGGGGCTTTGATTATCACCACAAGACTTTGCTTTTCAACAGAAGCCCTGATCACTGCATCTTAGCATGCCACACAGGCAATTCACACCGTGCAACTAATGGCTATCAATCACACAGAATAAATTCCAATGTCAGACACACTTTCCATTTGCAAGTCCGTTCTGGGTCTGAACGAAACCGGACGCACTATATACCTCGTAAACCCATCGATCACCACGTACGTCTGGACGATCACCACTCATTATCCATATTTCGGGATGCCTCCCAATCAGGACCTCGGTTACCATCCAAACGAGGTGAAGATCTCCGGTCTTCGACCACCGTCTTTATCTTCGATTTCTTTTCGTCGATTCAGTTATTCAGAATGGGATAAACCCGGTATTTCTGAACAACTTGCATATACAATAAACAAGTGCTACACAAACACTACTACGCATCATTTCAATTCATTAGTCACTAACCGCCAATCAGTAAGAGAACGATTTCCCAAATATTAACCCCGAAGGCCGAAACCAACATCAGATCAAAATCCAGGAAACTATTCGACTTAGTTAACCTTCAGTTAATTTCTAAATTTCACATCCATATCGTTTATAATATTTTATAATGATTTATCGCTATTTTTATTTATTTTAAAATAGCCAATTTATTCAAACGACACTTCGGGCCATAACGCGGCCGTGGCGCTGTTTTTCTTCAGATTTGATTTACACATATCTGAAAATCTAACCGTTGGATTTTCATAAAATTTACATCATTAGAAAGATCTTTTCAAAACGAATCCAACGGTTCCAGTTTCGGGAAAATCCGACGGTCGGATCTCCCGGTATAATCGTTTGAAGTTTCGATTTCAAAATACGAACTGCAGCGTCGTTATTCGATTTAATATATATATATATATATATATATAATCGATTCTGGCGCTGTTTTTCTTCAGATTTGAATTAAACATTCCAAACAATCCAACCGTTGGATCTTTACAAAGTTGGTGCCGTTGGAAAGATATTTCCAAAGCGGACCCAACGGTTGCGGTTTCGGGAAAATCTGATGGTCGGATCTCCCGCACTAATCGTTTGAAATCACGGTTTCAAAATACGAACTGCAGCTTCGTTATTCGTTATATTTCAATTCTATTTATATATATATATATATATATCGATTCTACGATTTCAAAACCATATGAATTTTATACATTTGATAAAAATGATATTTTTATCTAACTTTTTCTATTTCAACACTTCACTATTTTTAACAATTCATGTATATTATAAAAAGGTGATTTTTAATGTAAAACCATTTATTTCAAAACTCGACTATTTTATATAGTTCATATAGGTGATAAAAATAGGATTTTTATTATAAAACACTTTCTTTCAAAATATGAATACCATTCAACACATGAATTACAATTCAACGAATGAATTTCGATTCAACACATGAAGGTTTTCTATAGTTTGTATATATAGATAAAAATGTGATTTTTGAATTTAAAACACGAATACCATTCAACATGAATTTCTATTCAACGAATGAATTTCAATTCAACACATGAAGGTTTTCTATAGTTTGTATATATAGATAAAAATGTGATTTCTATATTTAAAACACGAATACCATTCAACACATGAATTTCTATCCAACGAATGAATATCGATTCAACACATGAAGGTTTTCTATAGTTTATATATATAGAGTAAAAATGTGATTTTTATATTTAAAACACGAATACCATTCAACACATGAATTTCTATCCAACGAATGAATATAGATTCAACACATGAAAGTTTTCTATAGTTTATATATATAGAGTAAAAATGTGATTTTTATATTTAAAACACGAATACCATTCAACACATGAATTTCAATTCAACGAATGAGTTTCAATTCAACACATGAAGGTTTTCTATTCAACGAATAAATATAGTTCCAACAAATGGAAATAATTCTAACACATGAATATTATTCAAAATTTCGGCAGCATAACGGCAGGGTAGTTAAAACCGGGACCGTCCCTAGTACGGCTCCTCGCTCTACCTTAAAGCCTCGCAGCTTTTGACAATGGGGAATCATGCATCTAGTTCGCACGCAGGCGACATGTATATTTTTTTCATTTCCACAAACTAATCCTATGTGGTTTCAACCAAATATTTCTCAACCACAAACGGGTATTTTTCAACCACAATCAATCAATATCAACCACAAACAATTCCAATCAACCATTCGCTATCAATCAATTTTCACACCAATCACAACCAATAAATATCGTCCATGGTTTGTGGACGAGGGGCGTATATATATATATATATATTTATATATAGCATTTCACTTCTATTTCAACACATATATAATTTTTACAATGCATATACAACTTATACATCGAACGTACAACTTATACAACGCTTATACAAGAGGTGTACAATGCTTATATAACTCATACATTGATTATATAATTTATACATCGTCGTTTTCCATATCGTTTATAAATTAGAAATCTCACATTGGGTTCCACTCCACCAAAAATAGCAAAAGGCTCAGAAAAATATGCGGTCTCTTCTAGAAGGTAGAAGACGTCCACATGAGTCCACTGTCTCTTGTTTCACTGAATTTCATCAAGAAACAAAAAAGATATGATTTTTACAAGTTTGCAACACTTAAAAGTGTAAAAATCAGTTCAAAATAAATTAGCCGTATACCTGTTCAAAACTAGGTTTAAGGTTTTCGGCGAATCCTTGAAGCGAGGTGTCGATCGGGCTACGCCACGCGAAAGAGCTTCGAGAGGCGCTCCAGGGGGTGGTGGCCACAGCCTGTTCGGTGGTCGGACGAACTCGCGGCGGTGCTGGGAAGTTCTGAACTTCCCGGAGGTGCTGCTCTCGATATAGGCGACGAGGGAGGCTGGGGTTGGTCTTGATTTGAAGAGGGAGGAGAGGCGCTTCGTTTTCGGGTGGTGGCGTAGCCTATCGTGGAGCAAGGCGGCGGCGGTCTGGTCGAGAAAGTTTGAGCAACTTCCGCCGTCGAGATCGGCTGATACGGGGGTTTTTTGATTTTTTGATTTTTAAAATAATTATGAAAGAAAATTTCCTATTGGTTCATACTTTATTAAATTTTAAAATAGGGTTTTTGCACATGAACTCGAAATCAAACCCAACGACTGTCGCCCCTAGCTAATTACCCCCATCCCGGACACAATGGGATATGTTTCGTAACCCATTTCGGCTGTTACGATCAGTTATTCTTCAAATTAAAATATAAAACATTCAATTTCTGATTTGAACGTACATTTTAATTTGCCGGGCCCACACACTAACTCTAAAAATTCCAAAAAAATAAATCTAGCTATGTTTTGACGATACGGTCGCAACAAAACTAGTTTCGTCGAATTCTGAGACCGTTTGCAAAAAGACCCATTTCTGGTCAATCCATTTTAACTATAATTGACCGAAACACGTTTTCCTTTGCTACGCTCACATACTAGCTTCAAAAATTATGAAATTTGAAACCTAGAAATAACTTCACATCCCGGATCCAACAAATGTGGTTTCGTCTAATTCCGAGGTCGTATGCAAAATGGCCATTTTCACGGGCTATATAATTTCTATAGCGACCTTTCTGAAAATTCATTTGGCCATAACTTTTGCTTTCCGCTATGAAACTTCGATTTTTCAGATTCGTTAGAAAGGTATTCACTAACAGATTTAAATATTTTTGGTTTCACTCAAATCCGTTTTGTTTTGCACCCGGTACAGTCAGTCAAAGTTTGAATTCAAATTTTGAAACTACCGCGCCATTTCAGGCCTTGTTTATAATTAGAATTAATTATATTTATTTTCAAATATCGATTCAAACTCACTTTTCATTGCTATTATTTAAAATATTTATTTTAAATATTTAAAATCCACTAAAATAGCCAATTTAAAATTTTTAAATTGGTACAGATTTTTCGGGTCGTTACAATCTCCCTCACTTAAAACTTTTCGTCCCCAAAAAGGAACAAAGTTGAAAGTGGTTTGATTAATCAACTCTACGTTCGATCTGGTTTCCATTCTCCAACTTTTCAAATTCTGAGAATTTTCAAATTCTTCAAAAATTTGGCTAACACCCGGAATTTTCGAAAAATTTCGCCATAACGTCTTTTGTACGGGGAGAGGTTTGGAAATTTATTGGGCCGTATTAGGTACCCAATAAATCCTAATAAGCATACACATATTTATAGTGATATAATCTGGTGTTTACAGGGGAGCGTGTATAGATAATAACTCCAGAGAATAAATTCTCGTCACCCTGTCAAAGCCTGAGGGAGTGTGTATTTTAATTGCTCCAGAGGATAAATCCTCGTCAGCTCGTCCCGTGTGGGAAATAAATAGTCCATGTGCCGTATCTAATAACTAGAGAGACGTGATTATTGTCAACTCCAGACCCGTGTGGTTTTTTTTATTAATCTGGCAATTTTATCATTACAATTTACATAGTCCATATCAGTCATCAGTTCAACCTGTAAAATATAGTCATCGCCATACAAGCCTCTCGCTCGTATGGTAAATCTTCCACCTCGTCACACAAGCTCCAAATGCTTATGTTGTATATGATGAAGTATGCCTATCTTCAGAAGTATGCCATGTAATGTAGTTCAAAATTAATTGTTACTATCCTATGGCGACGTTTATTATTACACACAGAATAACCAGCACTCCGCATCCAATGGCATTCACAGGAGTTGATATAATAATATTTCGCATCCAACTCATTAAGGTTTACCTATTTGTCAGGCACGCAAATAAAATCTTTACTCAACAGCTATCCATTTACCTGTTCAAACATATATAATGCACATGTATATATTTCTATCTATTTTCTAATCAGTTCAATGTGTGTTTTAATCGAATAAATTCTACCATTCATTCTATTATTGATTAAATTAACTATCGTTTTAATAATTTAATTAATCAAATCTACTATCACACAACACAAACAATCAATAAAATTGTTTTTAACTTTTCAAGAATTACTAATCAATTTCTATACTCCTTTAAAATCATTCAGACTATAGAATTAAAAGTGCACATCCATGGAAAGAAAATAACAACATAGTAGAGAACTAATTGGTAATGCAAAGTATGGTAAATGTACCATGCACCGGAGTCAATCAGAGATGTCTACTCGGCACCTAGGATAGGCTTTCTGAATGCTCTCCTCGGTTTCCCAAGTACAATCTCGCGGATCTCCACTCCATTGCACTTTGACTAAGTGAACCTTCTTGTTCCTCAGTTCTTTGGTTTCTTTGCCAATGATCTTAGGCGGTTCTCTTCTCACAGCTAATTCTGGAGTAATTTCAATATCCTGTTGAGCTGCTTCTTCCACGATCAAGTCTGGATCATGAACGTGCTTTCGAAGTTGAGATATGTGAAATACATCATGCACTCCAGGCAACCAATCAGAAAATTTAACCCTATAAGCGAGAGTTCTGATCCATTCCAGAATTGGAAACGGACCAATGAACTTGGGCGCCAACTTCCCAATTTTACCGAACCGGATAACTCCTCTCATCGGCGATACTTTCAAATATACATAGTCGCCAACAACAAATGTTATATCTCTTCTTCTCCTATCGGCATAGCTCTTTTGTCAGCTTTGAGCAGCGAGTAACCGTTTCTTGATAAAATCGACTTTGTCGGCAGCTTCTCAGATCATATCAGGTCCCAATACAAGTCTATTTCCGAGTTCGACCCAACAAGCAGGAGATCGGCACGGCCTACCATACAATGCTTCGATTGGTGACATTGTCAGGCTCGCCTGGTAGCTGTTGTTATATGAGAATTAAGCCAAATGTAAATGGTCTTCCCATGATCCACCGAAATCTAGAACACAAGCCCGCAATAGATCTTCTAGTATACGATTCACCCTCTTAGTCTGACCATCTGTCTGAGGATCATAGGCGGTGCTTAGGTTCAGCTTTATTCCCAGCTCTACTTGAAATGCCTCCCAGAGTTTGCTAGTAAATATTGTATCTCTATCACTGACTATACTGAGCGGCACTCCATGTAGTCTAACAATTTCCTTGAAGTATATCTGCGCCAGACTCAGAGCAGTTCTGTTTGATCTGACAGGTATGAAATGGGTGGTCTTCGTGAAGCGATCTACGATCACCCAAATACTGTCATTTCCTTTTCTGGTTCTGGGAAAACCATCAATGAAGTCCATGGAAATATGTTCCCACTTCCAGCCTGGAACGTCTAGCGGTTGTAACAATCCAGCCAGTTTCTGTTGGTCGCTTTTGACAAGCTGGCAAGTAGGGCATCGGCTAACATATATTGAAACGTCTCTTTTCATAGCCTTCCACCAGAATGTTCGCTTGAGATCGTTGTACATTTTGGCCACACCGGGATGGATACTCAGCTTGGATTTGTGACACTCGTCTAACACTTCCCTTTTTAACTCTGGGATGTTGGGAACACAAATCCTTCCTTTCAATCTCAGGATTCCATCGTTATCTATTTGAAAACACGAGGGTTCGCCTTTCTGAATCCTTTTGATCATATCCATAATAAAGTTATCCTCCTTCTGAAGAATAGATATTTTGTCAATCAATGAAGTCGTGATAATAAAACTGGCGATCATTTCATTCTTTCGGCTTAATGCATCGGCCACGACATTGGCTTTCCCTGGAGTGTATATAATCTCAAAATCGTATGCTGCAAGGAACTCTAGCCAACGTTGCTGCCTCAGATTCAAGTCTTTCTGGGTGAACAGATACTTTAACGACTGGTGATCTGTATACAGTTCAAATCTCTCACCCAGAAGATAGTGTCTCCAGATTTTCAAGGCGAATACTATAGCCAATAACTCAAGATCATGAGTTACGTAGTTTTTCTCATGCGGCTTCAGCTAACGGCTAGCATAAGCAATCACTTGACCTCTTTGCATTAACACTGCGCCAAGGCCTTCTCTAGAAGCATCTGTCCAGACTTTCAAATCCTGATTGCCATCGATGATGGTTAACACTGGAGCTGTCGTTAATCTTAACTTTAGCTCTTCAAAAGCCTCTTCACTTTCTGGAGTCCATTTGAATTTAGAGTGCTTCTTTGTAAGCTTCGTTAAGTGACCAGATATCTTCGAAAAGTTTTTAACGAACTTCCGGTAATAACTAGCCAATCCGAGAAAACTGCAGACTTCTGTAGGAGTACTGGGCTGTTTCCAATTTTGAATAGATGTGATTTTACTTGGATCCACAGCAATTCCTTCTTTCGATACAACGTGGCCCAGAAATTTCACTTCATTTTGCCAGAATATGCATTTGGACAGTTTGGCTTTCAATACATTCCGTCTCAGAATTTCTAGAACCTGTTCCAGATGCTTTTCATGTTCGGCCTTTGATTTAGAGAAGATTAGAATATCGTCAATAAATACCAGAACAAATTTATTCAAAACCCCTCTGATACTCTATTCATCAAATCGACGAAGTAAGCTGGAGCATTACATAAGCCGAACGGCATTACTAACCACTCGTAGAATAAGTCTGGACCTCTGAATGCTGTCATTGGAACACACTCTTCGGCAATTCGAAGCTGATGGAAGCCTGTAGCTAGGTCCATCCTTGAGAATACTTGTGCTCCATTCAGATGATCCAATAAATCATCGATTCGTGGCAATGGATATTTGTTCTTTATTGTCTGCTTTTTCAAATCACGATAATCCACACATAGCCGTAGAGTACCGTCATATTTTGGGACAAATACCACTGCTGCTCCCCAATCAGAGAAACTAGGCCTGATCAGACCCTTCCATATGAACTGTCGTGTTTGATTGTCAAGTTCTTATTTCTCTTTCAAGGACATTCTTCGAATAGCGTGAACTACCGGCCTTGCATTCGGAATCAAAGCAATCTTGAAATCTATTTCTCTCTACGGAGGTAAGCGAACAACTTCTTCGAACACATCAGCATAGTTCTGGACGACAGGAATATCTTTTACGAGGTCTGCAATATTCTCTGTAACTTCAGGGATATTTTCTATTTGAACAGGAGAAACATCCAAAGCTGCCCAGAAGTCTTTTCTATTAGCACTCTGACCTTCACAGGGAATGGTTATATAATCACCTGATTTAATCTTCGCCTTAACGACTCTATCGGCGCATTTTACCTCAGCTTCATACTTGGTCAACCAGTCTAACCCCAAGATAAGATCAAACTCTGTAAAATTCATGACGACCGCGATGGTAGGAAATCGATAATGAGAAAAAGAAACTGGCACTCCACAATCCCAACTGAGATCAATGGAACCCCCAACCGGATTCTGGACAGTCATTGGTTCCTTGAGCTTCTTCAAATTTAAATCCAGTTTCTTAACTGCATTCTTGGCAATGAAGCTTCGTGACGCGCCTGTATCAAATAGTACTTTAACAGGAATGTCTTTTATAGTAAGCGTGCCTTCTAAAACATCTGGCCTTTCCTGAGCAGACGAAGATGCAGGCCCTTCTGCTACTTCATTTACCTGAGCTTCTTTGGTTGTTTTTAACAGCCGACACTCTTGTTTTACATGACCAAACCGATGGCATTGATTGCATCTTTTACTTTCCTGGAGCTTCTTGCCGGATTTAAACCCATCATTCTTTTGTTTCTTCAGAGATTTGCACTTTCCTTGCAAATGCCCTTTCTTATGGCAGTTATTGCATATGGCAGTCGTTGCTGGTTCTTTTTCAGATCTGGCCCTTTTTCGATTGACTTTGGGCTTGTTACTGACCTCAGACATCGTACTGGCCTCAGGACGATCAGTTTCTGACTCAACTTTCTTACTAGAGCTGACCTCTTCTTCGTAAGGCAACATACCTTTCTTGTCGAGATCCTCATACTGGTAAGCCATGTATATCATTTCAGAGAAAGGAAGTTTCACATTCCTCATCACACTATTCTGATATTTTCTTTGCAGGCCATGAATAAACCTCAGATTCTTCCTCTTTGGATCTTGAATCAGATGAGGAGCAAAGTGAGAAAGTTCATTGAATTTCTTATGATATTCTGGGATGGTCATATAACCTTGTATTAGATAAGAAAATTCATCACATAATCGCTCGGTTGCTTCGGGAGGAGTAAATCTTTCTAGGAAAATCATTTTGAATCTATCCCAGGTGATATCACCTTCTGGATTATCTTTAACAACTGAATCCTACCAAAACAAAGCTTCTTCTTTGAGTGCCCAAGACGCCAGTAATCTTTTCTGATCGTCACTCAGCTCTAAACCCTCAAAGATTTTCTCTGCAGAACGGATCCAAGCTTGTGTTTCCATAATGGACTCTTTGCCTAAGAATGGTGATCCACCCAGATTTCGAAATCTCTTGAATAGAACTTCTATATCTGATTCTGGCTGAGGGAGCACAACTGGCTCATTAGCTGGTCGAGCCATACGATTGTTTCTTCTGTTCCTATCAGTCATTTTCAATTGCGTCTGCAATTAGCAGACAAAGTGTCAGGTCAATAGAAAAAATATTTCAAAATATAGAGACAAATACTTCAATGTAAATGTGTCTACTAGGGTGTATTTCATTCTGCTTTACTTATACTAGGATATTACTGATCCTATCTGTATAGAGTTACCCGTCCTAGAACACTATTGGTTCTATTTCTGACGAGTTCGTTCATATGTTATATTCCAGAACTAAGCTTAACCAAAGCTCTGATACCAAATGTGACGACCCCAAACCCCGTACTGACGGCGGCAAGGGTAATCCTTGAAATATAACACAGAAACAAATAATAACAGAACATAATTTAATAAATACACCAGATAATGTACAATAGAATATACTGGATAAACGTAGTCATCAGAGTTACACAGTATACAGGATCATACCTAGAACAAATACAGTTCAGCTATACATAAATGTCTACAGCGGAAAACAAACATAATGTAAAATAGGGGCTGAACAACATAAAAAGAGATAAATAATAGAATCCATCTTCAGCTCCAGCTATCCGGATAAAGCCTGCTAAACCTGAATACAAGGCTGCCCGTGAAGAATAAGGGGCACCCAAATTTGAAAGTGAAACAAACTACGAGTCAGTCATGAGACTGGTATGAGAAATCTACTCAACACATTTAAAATATGGCTAATCACAGGACCACGCCACTTTCATGGAACGGGTTTACTCCATCGGATTGCCAGTGCTTCAAAACAATTAAATCTTTTAAACATCGCAATGCTTTTTATAAAAATGAAGCCATTATAAGACTCAGTTCCCATCACACAATGCAACGCAAACCGGACGATAGAGTTTTACCTTATAATGGCCAAAATATGTTTGATACGAATAAAACAAAAGCATTTGATATTATTACTAGAGTTTATATGTTTCAAAAGCAATTTCAAATCATAGCTATCAATCATAGACGACATTAATGCCCCATACCACTATGTCGCCTATACAATCAAAACCGCACAGTCACGTATTTGGAAATTGGATTTCCGTCATGAACTAAGGCAAAAGATAGTCCTTACTGAATTCGTGACAATCTAGCCCATGTCTTAGGCACAACCGCAACCGTACCTTGGATCGTTTGGGCCAGTCCACACGAAGTGGATTATAATGCCTGAACAATGTGTCCCTCCGCCCTTTGGGGCGTAAATGAGCCAACGAATGACTCCATCGGACCCGGATCGTCTGATCTAACCGAGGCGCCTCGCAACAGTAACAACCACATAAGTCAAACTCGTCAGGGCGTGTAAAACCACCGACGCCACTTCTAGCTAGAAAGAAAACGCACTTCCCCCCTGAGGTCCTCTCCCGTTTTTGGTTCATACCGGGGTGTGAGGCTCACGATTTCACGTTATACACAAAGCTACGCCACACAGGCGGGGCTTTGATCATCACCACTAGACTTTGCTTTTCAACAGAAGCCCTGATCACTACATCTTAGCATGCCACATAGGCAATTCACACCGTGCAACTGATGGCTATCAATCACATAGAATAAATTCCAATGTCAAACACACTGTCCATTTGCAAGTCCGTTCTGGGTCTGAACGAAACCGGAGGCACTATATACCTCGCAAACCCATCAATCACCACGTACGTCTGGACGATCACTACTCATTATCCATATTTTGGGATGCCTCCCGATTAGGACCTCGGTTACCATCCAAACGAGGTGAAGATCTCCGGTCTTCGACCACCGTCTTTATCTTCGATTTCTTATCGTCGATTCAGTGATTCAGAATGGGATAAACCCGGTCTTTCTGAGCAACTCGCGTATACAATAAACAAGTGCTACACAAACACTACTACGCATCATTTCAATTCATTAGTCACTAACCGTCAATCAGTAAGAGAACAATTTCCCAAATATTAACCCCGAAGGCCGAAACCAACATCAGATCAAAATCGAGGAAACTATTCAACTTAGTTAACCTTTAGTTAATTTCTAAATTTCACATCCATATCGTTTTTCACAAACTAATCCTATGTGGTTTCAACCAAATATTTCTCAACCACAAACTAATCCTATGTGGTTTCAACCAAATATTACTCAACCATAAACAGGTATTTTTCAACCACAATCAATCAATATCAACCACAAACAATTCCAATCAACCATTCGCTATCAATCAATTTTCACACCAATCACAACCAATAAATATCGTCCATGGTTTGTGGACGAGGGGCGTATATATATATATATATATATATATATAGCATTTCACTTCTATTTCAACACATATATAATTTTTACAACGCATATACAACTTATACATCGAACGTACAACTTATACAACGCTTATACAAGGGGTGTACAACGCTTATATAACTCATACATCGATTATATAATTTATATATCGTCGTTTTCCATATCGTTTATAAATTAGAAATCTCACATTGGGTTCCACTCCACCAAAAATATCAGAAGGCTCAGAAAAATATGCGGTCTCTTCTAGAAGGTAGAAGACGTCCACACGAGTCCACTGTCTCTTGTTTCACTTAATTTCATCAAGAAACGAAAAAGATATGATTTTTACAAGTTTGCAACACTTAAAAGTGTAAAAATCAGTTCAAAATAAATTAGCCGTATACCTGTTCAAAACTAGGTTTAAGGTTTTCGGCGAATCCTTGAAGCGAGGTGTCGATCGGGCTACGCCACGTGAAAGAGCTCCAAGAGGCGCTCCAGGGGGTGGTGGCCGCAGCCTGTTCGGTGGTCGGAGGAACTCGCGGCGGTGCTGGGAAGTTCTGAACTTCCCGGAGGTGCTGCTCTCGATACAGGCGACGAGGGCGGCTGGGGTTGGTCTTGATTTGAAGAGGGAGGAGAGGTGCTTCGTTTTCGGGTGGTGGCACGGCCTATCGTGGAGCGAGGCGGCGGTGATCTGGTCGGGAAAGTTTGAGCAACTTCCGCCGTCGAGATCGGCTGATACGGGGGTTTTTTGATTTTTTTTATTTTTAAAATAATTATGAAAGAAAATTTTCTATTGGTTCATACTTTATTAAATTTTAAAATAGGGTTTTTGCACACGAACTCGAAATCAAACCCAACGACTGTCGCCCCTAGCTAATTACCCCCATCCCGGACACAATGGGATGTGTTTCGTAACCCATTTCTGCTGTTACAATCAGTTATTCTTCAAATTAAAATATAAAACATTTAATTTCTGATTTGAACGTACATTTTAATTTGCCGGGCCTACACACTGACTCTAAAAATTCCAGAAAAATAAATGTAGTTATGTTTTGATGATACGGTCGCAACAAAACTAGTTTCGTCGAATTCTGAGACCATTTGCAAAAAGGCCCATTTCTGGTCGATCCAATTTAACTGTAATTGACCGAAACACGTTTTCCTTTGCCACACTCACATACTAGCTTCAAAAATTATGAAATTTGAAACCTAGCAATAACTTCACATCCTAGATTCAACAAAAGTGGTTTCGTCGAATTCCGAGGTCGTATGCAAAATGGCCATTTTCACGGGCTATATAATTTCTATAGCGACCTTTCTGAAAATTCATTTGGCCATAACTTTTGTTTTCCGCTATGAAACTTCGATTTTTCAGATTCGTTAGAAAGGTATTCACTAACAGATTTAAATATTTTTGGTTTCACTCAAATCCGTTTTGTTTTGCACCCGGTACAGCCAGTCAAAGTTTGAATTCAAATTTTGAAACTACCGCACCATTTCAGGCCTTGTTTATAATTAGAATTAATTATATTTATTTTCAAACGTCGATTCAAACTCACTTTTCATTGCTATTATTTAAAATATTTATTTTAAATATTTAATATCCACTAAAATAGCCAATTTAAAATTTTTAAATTGGTTCAGATTTTCCGGGTCGTTACATGGATGTTCCAAATTTAGGGATCTTGCCCCAAATCTTTGGATTGTAGGGGGGATTTTAATTTTACTAGGTTTTTAGGAGAGAAATCTCCTTGAGAAGGCAATTTCTCTAGCATGGAGGAATTTAATGATTTCATTCTATATAATAATTTGATAGAGATTCCGCTTAGCAATAGATCATTCACCTGGTCTAGTGATAGGGATAGTCCGTCTTATGCCTTATTAAATAGATTTTTTATAAGTACTGATGTTGGTGATAGATTTCCAATTTGTAAAGTAAAGGGTTTACCATTTTTGTTTTCGAATCATTGTCCTTTAATTCTATCACGTGATTCGAACATTTTAATTGGTAATAATTTCAATTTTGAAAAGATGTAGCTTTTGGATACCAGTTTTATTAAACTAGTCACCGTTGAATGGAATTCGTTATTCTACTTTAATAATTTGTACAAGGGAAATTCAGCAAAGATTTTTGTCGCAAAGATTGGTAAATTAAGATTTTTTCTTAAGAGGTGGAAAAAATACATTTTTGGAAGTGTTCGCATTAAGAAAGATAAGATTTTATGTGAGATGTTAGACTTAGATAAGTTGGGTGAATCCAGAACTCTTAACCTAGTTGAGAGAGATAGACTATATAATCTTAGAATTGACTTCAAACTGATTTTGGAAAAGGAAGAAATAATGTGGAAGCAAAGATCACGTGTTCAATGGATTAAGGAAGGAGATAATAACACGAAATTTTTTCATAGTATGGCTAATAAGAGGAGACGTGATAATTTGATTCATTCTATTTTCTTAAATAATGAGGAATTGACTGTTCAACGAGATTTAAATGAAGCTTTCACGAATTATTACAAACAAATTTTTGGTACTAGGATAAAGAGAAGAATTAACGTTAATTGGACAGTTACCCTAATGATGTTAAGGGAGAGTTATTAGATTTAGATAAACCTTTTTCTGAGCAGGAGATTTGGAAGGCTATCTGTGATATGCCTAGTGACAAAGCTCCGGGGCCTGATGGTTTTTCTGTTATGTTTTACAAACAGTTTTGGGAGGTCTTGAAACCTGATGTTATTAATTTATTTAATGATTTTTATAGCGGAGATTTGTGCCTAGGTAACTTTAATTTTGCTAACGTTATACTTATTAAGAAGAGAGAGTGTAAAACTTTTAAAGGATTTTAGACCTATCTCTTTGATAAATGTATCTGTTAAGATCATTTCTAAAGTTCTAGCGAATAGGCTAAGTGGGAAGATGAATGATCTTATAGATCATTCACAAACAACCTTTATTAAAGATAGGCAAATAGTAGATGGAGTGGCAGCGGTACAGGAGTACATTAACGTGTGTGTTAAAAATAAATTTTCATGTGCTATTTTGATATTAGATTTTGAGAAAGCATTTGATTCTATTGACTGGGATTACATATGTGAAGTATGTCTAGCTAGAGGCTTTAGTGTTAGATGGATTAATTGGATAATGCTTTTACTTAGGTCTGGTAGTTCTAATATTGTCGTCAATGGGGTTGTGGGAAAGAAGATCCAATCTAAGAGGGGTCTCAGACAAGGGGATCCCGTGTCACCTCTACTATTTAATTTAGCGGCTAACGTTTTTTCTAGAATCATTAAGCGAGCTGGGAGATTAGGTGTTTTGGGTTATGTTGGTAATGACGAATTTAACAATGAATTATCCATACTCCAATTTACGGATGATACTTTATTATTTTCTTCTCATTTATCAAAACACATTATTGCTCTTAAGTTTATACTTTATTGTTTTGAGATGTTGTCAGGTCTTAGAATTAATTTTGACAAGAGTTCTGTTATGGTCATTAATGATTTTGATAATGTTGAGGGTATGGTTGCTAACACATTAAACTGTTCTGTCATGAAAATTCCTTTTGATTATTTAGGTTTTAAGATTAGGCCGTCAAAATTAAAGAAGGAGGATTGGTTAGTCATAATTGATAAGATTAATAGTAGACTATCAAGTTGGAATAATAGATTCTTGTCTAGAGCAGGTAGATTAGTTTTGGTTAATTCAATACTATGGGCTATCCCTGCGTATTGGATGTCGGTACATAGATTTCCTCAATGGGTTATTGATAAGATCGATAGAATAAGACGTAATTATCTATGGAGTGGGGGTAGAGATCCTATTTGTAGGGGTTTCAAATGTTTAGTAAACTGGGAGGTGTGTTGTAAGCCTAAGAAAGATGGGGGATTGAGGATAATTAATTTATTTAATTTTAACTCTTCCTTGTTAGCCAAATGGTTATGGAAATTTAGGTCTTCTGTAGTGTCGACAACGTGGAAAGTTATTGTATCAAAAGTTTATTATTCAGGAGGAGAGTTCATTGTTGGTTCTAGTTGTAGTTGGTATAATAGATTATCTCATTTTTGGAAGTCAGTATTAAAGTGCTTTCACTTTTTTGACTTAGGTTATAAGGTGATTGTTCATTATGGTAATACGACTTACTTTTGGCATGATAGGTGGATTTCCTGTTTACCACTTAAAATTGAATTTAGGGAACTCTTTAATAATTGTAGTTTTAAAAATGCATTGATAAAAGATATCTTCAGAAGTGATTTGGATCCCCCATGGCAGTTTTCTTTTGATAATATCTTAGAAGGGGAAATGTTAAGACAATTAGCTTTACTTAATGCTAAGTTATCATTATATCACATCGATGAGTGTAAGGACTTTATTAGTTGGGGTTTGGATAAAAGTCAAGTTTATTCGGTTAATTCTATGTATAACTTTATAAATTTTCGAGAATTTCATTTCGACCTTTTAAGTTTATTTGGAAATCTAATTCTCCTCCTAAAGCTAAATTTCTAATGTGGTTAATCACTCATAAGAAACTTAATACAGTTGAGTTTCTTAAGAGGAAGAATATCATTTTTGATGTTAAGTGTTATTTTTGCAATCTTATGAATGAGGATGTTGATCATTTATTTTTCTCATGCAATATCACAAACTTTATACTTAGTATGGTTTTACGGATATTTGTTTTTGATGTCATTTATCTTTCAATTGTTGTGCTAATTATTGGGATTCCTATAGGTTTTTTTATAATGCTAGTAAAAGATACATTTTAGATTCTTTAGTCACTATCGTTTGTTGGTTCATTTGGTCCGAGAGAAATCAGAGATCTTTCCATTCTAATTCTGTTTCTACGGATAATTTAATCATTAAAATAGTTTATTTTTGCTTGAATTGGATGTCTAATTCGAACTACAAGCTATTTGGGAAATCGGGCTTTGAGATTTATTGATTAAGGTTAGATTCAATTTGTATCTATTTATTAGAATCAACAGTTTTTTTCGCATTAGATATCGCATTGGTTGTTATTTTCTTTTATTAGTTTTCCATTGTTTTTTCTTCTACACATATATGTATGGTAAATAAATATGTATGAATATATATATATATATATATATGCTTATATAATATATATATATATTTATTTATTTAGAAACATATATTCCCATATATATGTGTGTGATAATTTCTAATAGTTTGTTGAGCTTTTCGCAGATTCAGGTTGTTGATTAAGAGGAAGTGTTTAATGGATAGCTGGATGGATTGGTAGCAATTATGTACTTTTCAGGTGTTCAGATTGATGGATATTATTGTCAAGCTTAGAGGATTGCTGTTTGGATTGATGATTCGCATTTCATTTGGGCTTCTTGTTAGAGAGTTTTTTGATGTTGTACTTCATTATTTTTGATATTACATAGAGAGTATGGGTTATTGTATTGGAGTAGATATACTTCAATATCGGGTGGTGGCCTTGCTGGAATTCGATATTGGAGTAGATGGGTGGTGGTTAATCCGGAGCTCATCTATCTACGATCCTTACATCCCTATAGCCATGTTAGATATTATCTTGTATTCTTATGTTCTATAGTCTGGCTATGTATCTTTGACTTTATTATATATATGTGTGCTCTCTTCTCTTCAGATGATCACACATTTTTGTTTCAAAAAAATTGGTGTGTTGTGAAAGTTGATTGTGTGATGTGGAATGGAATAAAATATTTTATAGTTAAAAATATAATTTTTAACGTGTATATAAAATAAATAGTAATAAACAAATCGGACGATTTGTTTATATACACTGATTTGACTGATATTGATTGGGACGATAAATTTTACACATCGCCCAACTACACAAATAAAGTACTGTGTTTGTTGATTTGAAACCCCACACGGGTGTTGGGATGATATTGACGTGCACTAATCCCAATTGTTTAATAGTATGTCGACTGATTGGTTGACAGACTGTGTAAGCGTTAATTATTTATATTTAATGCTTATGAAGTTATGTGGTGCGCTTTGGATGATGGTTGATTATTTATCATTGCTATTATATACATGTGCTGTATAGAATCCATATAAATAATATTATATGGTAATTGAGTGGGTCTCATTCCAATTTAGAAAATAAAGAATATATTTCATGTGTTGAATAAAAGAATATTCATGTGTTGAATAAAATATAAATTCATGTGTTGAATAAAAGAAAATATTCATGTGTTGAATAGAATAACGAAGTTACTGAAATATATAAAGCCGTGTGGATTAGATTGACGTCATTTTGACATGAACGATATTTATATCGATTTTATTCGTTTTTATAATGAATATAGAAAAGGAAGTGATTTCAAAATATAACGTTTTGAGAATATTATCATTTATAGATTAATGATATGGAATGTTCAATTTCGATTAGAAATTGAATATGAAGTTGAAATCGTTTTGAAAACGAATTTAAAATGATTTATAAAATACGTTTTAAAAGGAAATCGACAAAATACATATTATATATATTATATATATATATAATATAATGGCCTGAATAGAACGCACCACGCTGTGGCAATTCACGAATTTCGACCATTGACTTCGGATGTGTAACATCCCGCCTTTTTGACCGCTTCAAATCGGTATTTAAACCAATTTAAAATGCACAAATCGACGGACCGTTATTAGCTTACAGAGTTTAAAAACAGAATCAACACAGAAAAGATATAATAAATAAATAACAATATTGAACAGCAAAATAAACTTTTATATATTAATCAAAAAATTTGATACAAAGATTTTTCCATACAGCGGAATGAAAATACAGTTTTAATACAAAAGGAATATTTACTGGTTTCAAACTTCAGAGTGTGCCGTCTTTGGAATCTCCAGCTTCGTCAATCTTCGAATACTAAGCTGTCTTGAAATCTGCAACACTCTGATCTGACCCGAGCGTTCCATGCAAAAACATAAAACACTCGAGTCAGGATTAAATCATAGTTCAAGTAAATTAACTTTGATGGAAACTAAATTATGATAGTTGATCCTAACATGTTATTAAACTTCGAGTACATCAACCCACGGAAAAATTTCATAGGTGTAGCATAACGACTTGGGACGGAACAAAGCAGGACAACATATGGATTTTAAACATATATACATATGTCGATGATATATATACACATACAGTAGTGTGTATATATATACATATATGTATACCGGCCGCCACATATATATACGCACAAAAAAATCATGATTTGAAAATCAGGAAATGCACACGGGAACACAAAACAGTATACGTGACTTGGCCGGAAGAAATGATTAAAGCATGTAGTCTAACGAAAATGCAGCCAAGTGATCCAATTCATTTCAGTAATTAAACTGTTCAGCGAATTCATTTTAGTAAATAACATGGTTTAAGCAAACTCATAACATATTTCAGCAACTACACTTAGTAAAGAACATGTTTTCCGCAACTACATTTAGTAAAGAATATGGTTCACCAACTTCATTTAGTAAAGAACATGGTTTAGCAACTTTATTTTTGTAAAGAAATATGGTCACAGCCCTTGTTTATCAACAAATTTCCTTTAGTAAACTAAAACGATTTTAGAAAGTTTCATTTCCATGAACAAATGTTCAGTAACTCTATTCTAGTAACAAAATAGTTTCAGCAATCAATTCTAGTTAACACAATAGTTTCAGCAACTGAATTCATGGCCATAAAAGTACATCAAACTGTTAAAGCATGACCGGGGATATTAGAAACTTGTATATCTAAATATGTGACATTTATAATCAGCCTTGTCAAATGTATAACCATATATCTTATTAAACAAAACATGGAAATATGTTTAAGTCAGCAAGGAATGGTTTTCTGGTCAATAAAAAGGTGTTGTATGCATTCAAGAATCATAATACAGGAGAGGCAACACATGTATCGTATCATACTAAAAAAAAATCTTTCAGTTCTACAGAAAAAGAAGGGTACGTTTCAACCCAAAACATGTTTAATGAATGTGCCGACTCCTCTGAAGCAATTATGGATGAGTATTCTTATGCAATCCATGTAACATGAGACAGTAAACCGTGTTACTGGTCCTGGTTTTTAGATGGCACTGGTAGTGACACCAACATACTGATCATGACACCAGAATGAAATTATACAAATTGGAAATAAGCAAGAGAAACTAAGTGCTGAGTAAATTGAACAAAGCACTTACATACATCCATGCATATATGCACATATATATATATGTTCACTCACTCACAGATACACAGTCATCTATATGAACACTCACATATGTAGTCATATATAAGAATACACACAATGCAGTCCATACAGTCATATACATATGCAGTCACACTTGCACAATGCAGTCCCCATAAACAATGCCAAATAAACATGTTGTAGTGGTGGGGACGTAGACATAAATAATACAGTGTAGAGAAGAAAAAATTATAACAACTTATTTACAACCAAAATCATATAACATGTGTTTAAATTTCAAGAAGCCATTCTACTCTTCCTGGACACCCTAATTTATTTATTTATTTTGCAATGGATGTTCTTTAATAAGCAAAGAACAAAGTTGATCATTTAGCAAAGAATTACACTTGTTACATGAAACCTATAAACTGTTTTTATTTGGATTAATAGCTATGACGTTTCTTGAACATAATGCAAGGTTTATTATTTGAAAGTAGAAAATATGAATTGGACACGGTATCATCAAACAACCTAACTTATCATGAATAGATCAATTAGAATGGTACTCTAAAACTATGCAGTTTTCAATTCGTATTTATACGGGGTGCGGTAAATAGAGTAATGAGAGGGATTTCAAGGCAGCAACATTCTTGAGTATATACATATGCCGGCGGTGCATATAAACATATACAAGTGTGTACATATATATACACATATATGCCAGCCTCCATACACATACCCGATTATGTTCCCGATAACCAAGTGGGAATATAACTGAACACGACAATACTTAGAACAGTGCAACCAGCAACCTATCAATAAAATGGTGTATCAGCATAGGGGTTAGAACAGCAACCGTGTGAATAAAAGTTTGGGTTCAAATGTGGAAAGCATGTGTGTATTCAAACAGTAATGAACAACCGTAAGAAGAAAACTCAGTGAACCACCCAAGCAATGATCAACCAATATAATTTCCAAGAAAAACCCCAAACTCTCCCACATACCCCAATTTGCATACACTGATTTTGTTTTCCATCATCATCAGTATTGGATAATTTAACATAGATTTATATAATATCAACAAGGACTCAAAACAGCAAAACTTAGGTGTGAACTCACAAGGTAATCAAATGGTTCCAGTTTAGATTTTGATTCAGAAGAGATGTAAACATCATGAACTAACACATATATTTATATAAACTTACAATGTAATGTATAGTAAAACATCCAAGGCAGATTTTAAATGGAGTTGATGAAAATTTAGGTTTATATTATATTTGTGTTCATATTGCTATGTTATCTTTCCTTCCGGTGCTGCTATACCGCTTCTGTTTTACTGTTAAATTTCTTATGTTGGCGAATAGTGCTAACAAGAATCAAGACAACAACAAGGCCGAATACATCAGCCGAATGACCAACTAAAAACCAATTATTAAGGGTTAATACTGACAGGCCAGCAGATCGTTAAACAACAGTGTAAGGAATTCTCTAGAGATACGCTGGTGCTGGTTACTTCCAGTTTAAACGCAGGGCTTCAGTGATAGGTATTTTATATAAATAACATAATCCAGTGTATACACACGGTTACAGGGTGAGCAACATGATTTCAAGGTGTGCATATGGTTTCAACAATAGGCACAACAACATACATGATAACAGAAATAATCAACCCAAACTAACTACTTTATTTAGATCAACTATCAAAGTTAATAAACTTGAATTAATAATCAATCGTGAGTGAGTTGAAACTCACCTGCCGAGGCGACGAGAAGGACACGGCGGCGATGAAGTGGAAGCGGGGCTCGATAGTTCGAAAACGAGATGGCTTGGCATTGCCAGACTTGCTTACGTTGAGGCGGACTGGTGCAACACTTAAATGAAGACGGCGGCGACCGAAAAAGAGGCGCTAGGGTTTTCAGAATAAATTAGTGGTGGTGGCGGGTTGCTGTGCCAGCGAGAGCTGATGGTGGAAGAACCCAACGAGACTGGGAAAGCAGCGAACTTTGTTGAAGGTGGAAGACTTGATAACAACAGCGAGGCTTCAGAAGGCGTAGCGGTGTTGACTCGGTAGCTTCAAATGGACGAGACAAATTGATTTGGGGAAATAAAATATAGGGTTTCAGCCATTATCGAACTGGTTTAATTTTTTTGGGGGAAAGAGGATTGATTTTTCTACGGAAAGAATTGAGTGAGGCATGATTTTATAAAGGAAAATGAAAAGGGATAAGAACAACGTCTCTCAGTAGGTACTAGGGAGCCTGCGTTATTCAGTTTATAGGTCGGCGAGTATTTTACTGAGGAAGGTGATATCTGGTTTTAATCAAATATTGATTTCTACCGCAATTTACCACGTAACGCTTTAAAATCCGTAGCCCCATACAATCTCTAAATGCAACAAAAATATACGTACCTCTTCGTCTTCGCATTCTGAATCCAATAAAATTAATCTGGTCGGATTCTAACTCTGTTTGCAAACGACGTTATTATATTTTTAAATCATTCATCAGTTTACCATTTTTATTTCATTCATTCATCAACAACTTTGTTTGATTACAAATTTGAAACGTTCAGTTTCCAATTTCTTAATATAAACAAATATACACTAAGCCCAATTCCATATATTTAAACGAATAAAATTCTCCAATTCGTTTAACGTCGACTACATTTATTTCTAACTTTAACTATTTATATTTTTCAGTCAAGTTTCAAATCAAACCCAAGTATTCAATCTAATTCAATTCAAATATTCAACAATAAATATTTGTTTTCAAACCAACTGTTCTGAATAAAATATGGAATCCCATTCAACTCAAAACAATATATTTGATTTAAATTTTTTAACTCCAGTATCAATATGAAACAGTTAAATCTTTAATTAATTAAATTTCAAAATGTCCAAATTTCTGGGACGTTACATTCTTCCCCCCTTTAAAACTTTTCGTCCTCGAAAAGGAAAGACCGTTAGAGTTATACCATCGTATATTTCAAATGTTCATATTTATGTGAAAAAATTTCATAACTAACTTAAATATCGATTTTTAAATCATCAACCATCTTTGTTTATTCAACTATTCAATTAACTTGGAAAAATACATTTCCTAACAAGACCAAGTTCTTTTAAAATTCCAATTTTTTTTGCGTAAGTTGGATTTATGCATCTCAACGTATTCTGAATTCCTTTTTAGTTGTCATTTGTCGATGTTTACTTATCCATCGTGCACTTATTCCTTACATCCAAATCCAACTCAATCTCCTTGTATTACATTCATTTAATCTTCCCCAACACTCATTGAAGAGTGTAAATAACATCTCTTTTGAAGTCACATTTTGTCGACTTAAAAATACTTTGAATCCTTTAATTTATCAAATTACGTATATCTCAATTTCAAATTATTTATTTTAACAATACTAATACTTGATAACTAGAAATTCGACAAGTCTATCGTCTTTCTCACAGATGTTAGGCATACGCTGGCCAGGCGCACGACAAAAATCTCCAAGTACTAAATATTCTTGTTTCAGCTCACAAGTGAAAAGTTTCACAAATTCTTTTAAAAACAGATACAAAAAGTACCAATGTGATATTGATATGTTGATTGTTCATCCATCGCAGATACACAATGGTTCCGTCTGGATCCCCCAGAAAACATCTGTATCCGAAGGAAATAACTTCCCTGCGAATTTCATCATGGACAGATCAACGAAAGCTGTTTATGAATCAAAAGAAAAACAGAGGTCACTGAGCGTTGACTGCTCTATCTCAGGGTCACAAAAATAAATTATCAATTTATGAAGATAAATCAATCACGAAGATCAATCAAGTCATACAGAAACATCGAGTCACGAAGACCAATCAAGTTATGAAGACAAACTGCTACATTAATCAGGTGGCTCCACATCACTAAGATATCTCAACATTGCATGGCTCCATTCTACCTTTAGTAACTCTAGTGGTTACATCTCTTTCACTTGTAGATATGCCATGTGGATCGCAGGTACACAATGGTTATGCCTGGGTCCCCCAGGAAACATCCATACCCGTAAGCTTTCACAACTCTACGGATTACGCCCTAATAATTTGACTGTAGATCGCAGCAGTCACAATGGTTACGCTTGGTTCCCCCAAGAAACATCCGTCCGCCGTAGGATATCTACAGCCCTGCGAATTTCGCTACATGGTCGAATTCCAGTGACTCTAGATCGCGACGATCATAATGGTTACGCCTGATTCCCTCAGGAAAAATCTGACCGTCATAGGCTATCTGCAGCCCTGCGAATTACGCTAGCAGTCATGCTCAATGGCAACTCATGAGTTTTATGTCCGGACAACCTACTACCGCCAGCATCATATCTAAGCTCGAATTTCAAAGAGAAGAAGGTACTTTCCTTATTTTGCTTTGAAAATATGTAATACTATATACATATAATACTTCAATCCATACTCCTCATAAATCATATTTACGATTTTTTCAAATCACATTTCCAATTTATCTCCTTATATAAATTCTGTTATATCAGGTTTCATTTCAAATTGATTACCTTCCCATCCAATAGTTTTCAAATTCATTATGTTCTTATTAGCTCTGAAACACTGTATCCAATATTCAAAATTGAATATCCTCAAATTCTCATTCAAAATTCCAGTCTCTAAATCAATTCAGATAATTAATATTCTTTCAAACCCAGATGTATGAACCTATTGGTTATAGACCCAAATTTCTTCCAAATTTCCCATTTATTACGTTCCTCAACAAATTCAAATCTTTATGCTCACACAATCTCAGAACAAAATTTTCATTCTCGCCTTATTACTCTTTCATATTCACATCCTTCGACCGTAAATTAGCAAGCGAACAACTTCTTAAGTATTAACCCCGAAGGCCAAAACCAACATCAGATCAATACTCAGAAAGACGTTCAACTCACTAATCTCCAGCCAGTTTCGAATTTCCTTAACTCTATTTTTCTATTTCTTATCAAATCATCGCTTATGAAATTTTTGAATTCAAATTACAATTCCATTTATCTTATGTTCTGCTGCCCTTCGTTTTCGACGTGCGGCTCTTTGTTCTTCATTTCTTACCATTCTGATTTAACAAAACCCGTTAGCTGTTCACGATCTTTTGAAAACATTTCCAATTATCATATTTATTTTCTATAACACTTATCTGAAAACATTTCCATATATTCACAAATCCTTATTCTCCATAGCAAATATATTTTATTCAACCTGGGAAATATCTCTAAATTCGTTATTTGGATTAAATAGATATTAAATAAAACACCGCTATTTTCACTTAACTGCTGACGCTCATTTACTTACCTTATTTAACCACTATTGCTATCGAACCTTAATCATTCCTTAATCAACAATGAAGTCGATCAAGTTGGGGTATATTTACCTCTCAGACCTTAACTGAACAACATTATTAACTTTGAAATAGATAAATTCAGCACTTCAAATACCAACAAAACATTTATTCTCATAACTTCCAAATTAAAATTAAAATTTTACTTCTTCTACAGAAATCGTTGATTATAACAATGATTTACGCTTATGAAATACTTAACTTTAAAATATGCTTTAAACAATTTGATTAATATTATTTTAACTTTTGATTACAATAGAAAATAAATAGTATTTCTCCGAAATTTGATATAGTTTTCTTCCCTGAATAACTTTCTCTCGAACCAACTCTTATTCAATAATATATTTCAAACTTTGGAAAAATCTCATTAAATTTATATTCCGAACTTCAGAAAATATTCTGAACATTGGGGAAATCTCGTCGTACTGGTTAACTTCATTTCCTCTATTTCCGATTTCATTTGCAACACATTTTTGCCTTTAAATGTTATTTACTTCTAAAAAGTAAATATTATTTCTTTTCTTGTAATCTGAACTCAACACATAAAATTTCGATTTCATTAAATATAGGTTCACATCTATTATGAATTTCCATTCATATTTCACTTCACTTACAATTCTCGTTTACCATTCACTTATTGTTAATTAATTATCAAGTTGACAACGTACTATCTGATTCATATACTTGATCATACATTACTGGTTTCAAACCAATTACAAATTATCTTACCAAGCAATAAAAATTGACTCGATCGAATTCCAATTATAACCCTTTTGATTTTATTATCTTTAATCTATATTTCCAATTCATCATCTCATCTTTGGAACGATTCCAAGTTTCTCCTTTTCATTCAAATTCCCAATGGATTTCTTATTTTCAACCAATTTCAGTTATCTTTGAATTATAAATTACACGATCAGATAAATTGATTCGTTGGCTCTCTTATACTTATCTTCCTTTGATGCCATTCGATGATGGATTCTAGATTCAAATCTAAGAGGATCTTATCGAAGAATAACTTTCGCAAACCTGGATTCGAAGACTTCCGAAGACTGGGGATTCCGAACAAAATTTAAATCTCAAAATTCTTTTTCCGCTATATTATTTTCAAAATACTAGTTCCAAAATACATAATATTCCCAAAATAATTTACTTTTAGAAATCATTTTCATTTTCAAAAATTAAATTTCAAAACCTTCTACTTTTTTTTAAGATCCGTTTTTTCTAATGTCGATCCTATTCATTTAAACTCGATAAGCTAAGTTTTGAATAAACCAAAGCCCTGATACCAACTCTAACGTCCCGCCTTTTTGACCACTTCAAATCGTATATAAACCAATTTAAAATGCCCAAATCGACGGATCTTGATTAGCTTACAGAGTTTAAAAATAGAATCAACATAGAAAAGATATAATAAATAAATAACCGTATTGAACAGCGGAATAAACTTTTATATATTAACCAAAAAATTTGATTCAAAGATTTTTCCATACAGCGGAATGAAAATACAGTTTTAATACAAAAGGAATATTTACTGGTTTCAAACTTCAGAGTGCGCCATCTTTGGAATCCCCAGCTTCTTCAATCTTTGAATACTAAGTTTTCTTGAAATCTGCAACACTTTGATCTGACCCGAGCATTCCATGCAAAAACATAAAACACTCGAGTCAGGATTGAATCATAGTTCAAGTAAATTAACTTTGATGGAAACTAAATTATGATAGTTGATCCTAACATGTTATTAAACTTCGAGTACATCAACCCACGGAAAAATTTCATAGGTGTAGCATAACGACTTGGGACGGAACAAAGCAGGACATCACATGGATTTTAAACATATATACATATGTCGATGATATATATATACACATACAGTAGTGTGTATATATATATGCATATATGTATACTGGCCGCCACATATATATACACACACAAAAATGATGATTTGAAAATCAGGAAATGCACACGGGAATACAAAACAGTATACGCAACTTGGCCGGAAGGAATGATTAATGCATGTAGTCTAACGAAAATGCAGCCAAGTGATCCAATTCATTTCCGTAATTTAACTGTTCAGCGAATTCATTTTAGTAAATAACATGGTTTCAGCAAACTCATAACATGTTTCAACAACTACACTTAGTAAAGAACATGTTTTCTGCAGCTACATTTAGTAAAGAATATGGTTCAGCAACTTCATTTAGTAAAAAACATGGTTTAGCAACTTTATTTTTGTAAAGAAATATGGTCTCAGCCATAGTTTTTCAAAAATTTCCTTTAGTAAACTAAAACGGTTTTAGAAAGTTTCATTTCCATGAACAAATGTTCAGTAACTCTATTCTAGTAACAAAATAGTTTCAGTAATCAATTCTAGTTAACACAATAGTTTCAGCAACTGAATTCATGGCCATAAAAGTACATCAAACTGTTAAAGCATGACTGAGGATATTAGAAACTTGTATATCTAAATATGTGACATTTATAATCAGCCTTGTCAAATGTATAACCATATATCTCATTAAATAAAACATGGAAATATGTTTAAGTCAGCAAGGAATGGTTTTCTGGTCAATAAAAAGGGTGTTGTATGCATTCAGGAATCATAATACAGGAGAGGCAACACATGTATCGTATAATACTAAAAAAAAATCTTTCAATTCTACAGAAAAAGAAGGGTACGTTTCAATCCAAAACACATTTAGTGAATGAGCCGACTCCTCTGAAGCAATTATGGATGAGTATTCTTATGCAATCCATGTAACATGAGACAGTAAACCATGTTACTGGTCCTGGTTTTTAGATGGTACTGGTAGTGACACCGGCATACTGATCATGACACCAGAATGAAATTATGAAAATTGGAAATAAGCAAGAGAAACTAAGTGCTGAGTAACTTGAACAAAGCAATTACATACATCCATGCATATATGCACATATAAATGTTCACTCACTCACATATACACAGTCATGTATATGAACACTCACATATGCAGTCATATATAAGAATACACACAATGCAGTCCACCATCATACACAAACTGCAGTCCATACAATCATATACATATGCAGTCACACTTGCACTATGCAGTCCCCATAAACAATGCCAAATAAACATGTTGTAGTGGTGGCGACGTAGACATAAATAATACAGTGTAGTGAAGACAAAATTATAACAACTTATTTTCAACCAAATCATATAATATGTGTTTCAATTTCAAGAAGCCATTCTACTCTTCATGGACACCCTAATTTATTTATTTATTTTGCAATGGATGTTATTTATCAAGCAAAGAACAAAGTTGATCATTTAGCAAAGAATTCCACTTGTTACATGAAACCTATAAACTGTTTTTATTTGGATTAACAACTATGACGCTTCTTGAACATAATGCAAGGTTTATTATTTGAAAGTAGCAAATATGAATTGGACACGGTATCATCAAACAACCTAACTTATCATGAATAGATCAATTAGAATGGTACTCTAAAACTATGCAGTTTTCAATTCGTATTTATACGGGGTGCAGTAAACAGAGCAATAAGAGGGATTTCAAGGCAGCAACATTTTCGAGTATATACATATGCCGGCGGTGCATGTATACATATACAAGTGTGTACATATATATACACATATATGCCAGCCTCCATACACATACCTGATTATGTTCCCGATAACCAAGTGGGAATATAATTGAACACGACAATACTTAGGACAGTGCAACTAGCAACCTATCAATAAAATGGTGTATCAGCATAGGGGTTAGAACAACAACCGTGTGAATAAAAGTTTGGGTTCAAATGTAGAAGGCATGTGTGTATTCAAACAGTAATGAACAACCGTAAGAAGAAAACTCAGTGAACCACCCAGGCAATGATCAACCAATATAATTTCCAAGAAAACCCCAAACTCTCCCACATACCCCAATTTGCATACACTGATTTTGTTTTCCATCATCATCAGTATTGGATAATATAACATAGATTTATATAATATCAACAAGGACTCAAAACAGCAAAACTTAGGTGTTCACTCACAAGTGTAATCAAATGGTTCCACTTTAGATTTTGATTCAGAAGAGATGTAAACTCATGAACTAACACATACATTTATATAAACTTACAATGTAATGTATAGTAAAACATCCAAGGCAGATTTTAAATGGAGTTGATGAAAATTTAGGTTTATATTATATTTGTGTTCATGTTGCTATGTTATCTTTCCTTCCGGTGCTGCAATACCGCTTCTGTTTTACTGTTAAATTTCTTATGCTGGCAAACAGTGCTAACTATTATCAAGACAACAACAAGGCCGAATACATCAGCCAGATGACCAACTAAAAACCAATTATTAAGGGTTAATACTGACAGGCCAGTAGATAGTCAAACAACAATGTAAGGAATTCTCTAGAGATACGCTGGTGCTGGTTACTTCCAGTTTAAACGCAGGGCTTCAGTGATAGGTATTTTATATAAGTAACATAATCCAGTGTATACACACGGTTACAGGGTGAGCAACATGATTTCAAGGTGTGCATATGGTTTCAGCAATAGGCACAACAACATAAACGATAACAGAAATAATCAACCCAAACTAACTACTTTATTTAGATCAACTATCCAAGTTAATAAACTTGAATTAATAATCAATCGTGAGTGAGTTGACACTCACCTTCCAGGACGACGAGAAGGACAGGGTGGCGATGAAGGGGAAGCGGGGCTCGACAGTTCGAAAATGAGGTGGCTTGGCACTGCCAGACTTGCTTACGTTGAGGCGGACTGGTCCAGCACTTAAACGAAGATGGCGGCGACCGAAAAAGAGGCGCTAGGGTTTTCGGAATAAATTGGAGGTGGTGGCAGGTTGTTGTGCCAGCGAGAGCTGATGGTGGAAGAACCCAACGAGTCTGGGAAAGCAACGAACTTTGTTGAAGGCGGAAGACTTGATAACGACGGCGAGGCATCAGAAGGCGGAGCGGTGTTGACTTGGTAGCTTCAAATGGACGAGACAAATTGATTTGGGGAAATAAAATATAGGGTTTCAGCCATTATCGAACTGGTTTAATTTTTTTGGGGGAAAGAGGATTGATTTTTCTGCTGAAAGAATTGAGTGAGGCACGATTTTGTAAAGGAAAATGAAAAGGGATAAGAACAACGTCGCTCAGCAGGTACTAGGGAGCCTGCGTTATTCAGTTTATAGGTCGGCGAGTATTTTACTAAGGAAGGTGATATCTGGTTTTAATCAAATATTGGTTTCTACCGCAATTTACCACGTAACGCTTTAAAATCCGTACCCCCCATGTAATCTCTGAATGCAACAAAAATATACGTACCTCTTCGTCTTCGCATTCTGAATCCAATAAAATTAATCTGGTCGGATTCTATTCATTCATTCATCAACAACTTTGTTTGATTACAAATTTGAAACGTTCAGTTTCCAATTTCTTAATATAAACAAACATACACTAAGCCCAATTCCATATATTTAAACGAATAAAACTCTCCAATTCGTTTAACGTCAACTACATTTATTTCTAACTTTAACTGTTTATATTTTTCTGTCAAGTTTCAAATCAAACCCAAGTATTCAATCTAATTCAATTCAAATATTCAACAATAAATATTTGTTTTCAAACCAACTGTTCTGAATTAAATATGGAATCCCATTCAACTCAAAACAATATATTTGATTTAAATTTTTTATCTCCAGTATCAATATGAAACAGTTAAATCTTTAATTAATTCCATTTCAAAATGTCCAAATTTCTGGGATGTTACAGAATGGACGTTACGGGAGATCCGACCGTCGGATTCTCCTAAAACCGGAACCGTTGGGTTCGTATCGAAAAGTGCTTTTAATGAATATTAGAGATTTTAAATCTAACGGTTGGATTTGGTTCTATGTCCCAATCAAATTTGGAAAAGGTCGCTGTAAGTGCAGTTCGATAGCTGTTGACGGAAATCGACTGTACGAGCCTTGATAAAATTATTAAAAATATCAATAATTAGTGTAAAATCATAAGAAATGATTTGGGAAGAATTGGGATGAAAAAATTCCATATTTGAAAAGATAAAAATAGATTTTCATTGAAATGAACTAGTTTTGAACTAGAATTTAATCCATTTATTTTTGAAATAAATAAATAGGATTTGAAAGGGTTTTAAAAGTAACTAGAATTTCCAATAATTGAATTGGAATGGATTCGAATCGAAATTTTCTTTGGAATATTTCGATGTGCGATTTCGTGATTATACAGATATTGTTATGGAAATTTGAAAGATATATTTATATCGTTATTTCCAATACGATATTTGTTGGTCGTAGAATTTGATATTGAATATAAGCTGATACATTTTCTATTCAGAGCCTTGTATTTAATATCAAATGGGATTTGGGTTTGTCGTGAATGGTGTCTTCATTAATACCGTCCTTAAACCCAGTTGAGAAAAAAAGATTAAATCTTTTTATTTAGATTTAATGGAGTATACCAATTAAATGATATTTAATTGGAATGGAATTGGAATTGATTTTTGGGTTTATCGTGAATGGTGTTTTAAATAACACTTGTTCTTTAACCCGATAATTAATAGAATGTGATTGTGGGTTTATAGTGAACCGTGTTTTAAATGACGTTGGTTCTTTAACCCAGTTAAAGACAAGATATGTTTTCCCAAGTTAAATAATCGTTGATAGTGGTTATTGGGAAGATTAAAACCAAGTGGAGTTTTAATGAATCTTTAATTAGATTGAAATAATCGAGAATGGAGTATCACCAGTTTTGCTCTAGGCGATTGTTAAATCTTTAATTAGATTTGAACGTGAAATGGTAATTGAATTTACCAATAACACCGTGGTGTAAGATATGAAGTATGACCAGTTTTACTTCATGGGATGAATAGGTTGGGATTGGGAAATAAAATAAATGATTACTTCGGTATGGTTCGCTAATCCAGACTAATTTGAATTGATATTCGAAAGAAGATTAAAGAATAAATTTAAAGAATTTATCTTTAATAAAATTAATGGGAACCTTTCCCAAAGTATAAGAATATTTGAATAAAAGAATATTCTGAATTGGAATGAGGCGTATGTTGTGTTTGTGTAACACTTGTTTTATAAAATACACGAGTTATTCGGAAAGACCGGGTTTATCCCATTCTGAATAATTGATACGACAATTAGCCGAAGATGAAGACGGTGGTTGAAGACCGGAGGTCTTCACGTCATTTGGATAATTAGTGATGATCTTGATTGGGCCGTACACCCAAGAGGAGGGAATCAGTTAGTGATCGTCCAGACGTGCTTGGAGATCGATAGATATGCGGGGTACAAGGTGCCTCCGGTTTCGTTCAGACCCAGAATGGACTTGTAAATGGACTGTGTGTCTGACATTCGATATCATTCTGTGTGATTGATGGATATCGGTTGCATGGAGTGGTCTGCCTGTGTGGCATGCTAAGATGCAAATGATCAAGGCTTCTGTTGAAAACAGAGTCTTGTGGTTGATGATCAAAGCACAGCCTGTGTAGCACAGCTTTGTGTATCGTTAATCCGCGAGCCTCACACCCCGGTTGTGAACCAGAAACGGGAGAGGACATCAGGGAGGGCATGCGTTTCCTTCTAGCTAGAAGTGGCGTCAGTGGTTTTACACGCCCTGACGAGTTTGACTTATGTGGTTGTTGGATTGCGAGGCGCCTAAGATATATCGGTCGATCCGGGACCGATGGAGTCATTGGACTCATTGACACCCCATAGGGTGGGGAAACGCAGTGTTCAGGCATTTTAATCCACATCGGTGGACCAGCCCTGACGATCCAAAGGTTACTCGATATCTGACCTGAGGGTCGGGCTAGAGCATCTCGAAGCGGTAAGGACGATCCCTTGCCTTGGTTCACAGATGGAAATCAAACTTCCAATACGTGATTTTGCGGTTTTGATTGTAGAACCTATATATAGCGAAATAGTGGTATGAGGCACTTATGCCGTCTGTGATCGATACTTATGATTGAAATTGTTTTGACGCTATACACTTATAGTAATAATAAAAGATGAAATTTAGCGTATCAAGCATTCTTTGGCTATTATAAGGTAAAACCCTATCCTTCGGCTTGTGTTGCATTGTGTGATGGGACATGGGTCTTATAATAGCTTCATTGTTCTTTATTTAGCATTGCACTGTTGTTTTATGCACTGGTATTCTTGGGAGGAAACCCGTTCCGTGTTATACGGCGTGGTCCCTTGATTTACCTAACTTTAAAAATAAAGAAAATTAACTTTTTTAGTTCTCACACAAGTCACATGACTGACTTGGAGATTATTGTTTTGACCTAAACTCTGGGTGCCCCTATTTCCACATGGGCAGCTAGTAGTTTTGGTTTTGCAGATTTATATTCATAGGATCCTGGTTTATAGCTGGAACGATATCCGGAAAGCTCTGTATCCGTATATCTCTTTCAGTTGTGTTTTGTATTATTTTCCACTGCAATGTAATGTAATTTAAATCTCTGATATTTTTCTGATGTGTTTTATTTATTTATACTCTGTATATTCTTGTATTCTGATGAATTGTTGTAACAAACAATGAAATGTTCTTCTGTTTGTGTCGTAATGTGGCTTGTTCTCAAAGTAATCCACTCTTTCCTTACCGGGGTAGTTACGGTTCCTTATAGGTTGCAGTTCATAATCACTGCGAGTCATGGATGCTTATGGAAGAATTATAGATAACATGGGTGTACAACACGGATGTTTAGAGCAAGTTGTGTTTTTCGCCTCTTAAGATAGATTTCGAGACAAAATCTATTTTAGGGGGGAGGGAAGAATGTAACATGCACCCTGTAAAAAGTATGCCTAGAACAAACTAATAATAATAATAATAAATAATGAAGATTAACAAAATCAGGTTATAATATATTAATGGGCTGAAAATTGGAATTTTGCGGCATCAGGAATTTGGCTACGAAAATATTGTAGTTGTATTCGTGATAAAATTCTAATCAATTTTCATATATATGTTAGAATCTGAACACATATGAAAAATTACACTTAAAAGAAATTGTACGTTAAATATATATGTAACAGTGTTTGAAATTCAAATTATAATATGAATATATGGAATAATATATGACCAATAAATGAGTAATTGGAATATTCTATCCAATTTGAATTTGTGTGTGTGTATATATAAGTATATAACATGGAACAAGAATAACGTTTAAAAGGAAAGAAATAAATGAAATAAATAAACGTTATATAATAAAATCTTTCTAGTCCTCGAATATGTTTACTGGGAAAATTTGCAACCAGGATGTAACGACCTAGGGAATTTGCGATCCTGAGTAACCGACATATAACCTAATGTCGACTATCAAGCATCGGAAACACCGGATAATCCATGAAAGAAATTAGAGGGTGAGAATAGATAAGATAGAAACTTAGAATAGAAGAAGAAGAACAACATACAACATCAAAGTAAACACGAATCTCATAGCGAAACGAACAATATATAATGGATACATAACTTTGAAATAAAAACAGTATATGTATACAGTAACATTATCAGAGTATAACACTTACAACACAACATAAATAAACAATTGCTATATAATCTTGAAGCCTCCTGCTCCAAGCATATATGTGAAACCTGACTACTTGACTGCCCGTACAAATTTGGGCACCCAAGAGTTTAGGGTAAAACAAAACAAAATAAACTCCGGGTCAGTCATGGGATTGGTATGAGTAAAACAATTTAAAAACAGTTTGAGCAATTAAATGATATCTCATAAGACCATGCCGTATAATGGAACGGGTTTTTCCCTTATGAGAATCCAAAACATTTGATTTAACTTTCAAAATCTTTTTGAAAGAAATGATAAACTTTATATCAAAACTCTTTTGATATTATAATAATGTCTATCAACCACAACTAAATAATCATCTAGTAGAAACGCTTTCATCTCACGTTCTATATATATAGCATACAATCAAAACCGTGAGCACTTATTGGATGATAGATTACCAACTGTGACAAGGTATGGAACCACCTTCCGATAGTGTACCTCTATAGAGGAATACACTGGGTTCAACAAGAACATCTTGCAACCTGACCACACATGACCGACCACTCATTTCGCTTGAGTGTATCGAATGTATATCACCAATGGTTGGGATCAACAATCGTTTCCCGAATGGGACAACATCAAATAGATTAAAGAATGAAATGAATATCTCTAGATAGGTGATAATACAACCTAATGGAAGCAACCCACATAGCCATGCTGCCTACCCGATTTTTGTCATTTCCCAGTTGTGAGGCTAGAGGCCACACTTATCTCTGACATATCACACAATTATTCACTTTGAATGTCACATCGTCATACCCGCCAAAGCACAAATTGATTTCCCCAAAAATACAACAGGTATACAGCTAAGAGAAACGAATTCCTCCGCCACTAAACGTAAATACATTTGAAGAGATCAACTTACATGATCTATTAAATATACTCCGTCCGACATTCTTCCATATAGTCGTCCTAGGACTGGACAAACCGAAGGTACTATTCTATAAACAGGACAACCCTTGCATAACTCCGTCTTCAATTATCTTCATCATATTTGATTCGCAACGCTAACACCCATAGAGAGTGGTTTTCAGATAATGAATCTGATCCCGGTCTCTCCGCATTTATGACGGAAAAATGGTCAAAAACTTCGATATTCGGTGAGTTAACTATAAAAGAAAAACACGTGAGCAAACAACGATACTGTTTCCAGATGAAAATTCTATCAATCAATCATCAATCATCATTTATCTCTTAAATTAATTTATCATTAATTTATTCATTTACCCATTTCCTATTTCCATGTATATATCTATATATATACAGAAATTCTTATTTTCTATATTACCTTATTAATATTGGAAAATGTTTCCATCTTTATTCTCATCTCTTATTTTCTATATTAGAAAACATTTCTGATTCTTATTTGGAATTTTTTTCCAAAACTCCTTCATTGGATTTTAAAACAGATGTTTAAATAAAACATCGCTATGCCAACTCAAACCATTACACTTATTAACTAAATTCACTTAACTAACCTTCACTGTCGAACCTTAACCATTCCTTAGTTAAAAATGGAGTCAATCAAGTTGGGGTATAACTACCTCTCAGACCTTAACTGAACAACATTCCTAACCTCGAAATAGACAAAGTTTACCTTTTTAAATATTTAACAAACTTCTTTACGTAACTCTCGGATTCTATTTACGAATCCACTTCTTTTACAGAAATCATTTGATTATAACAATAGTGTTATAATCCAATGCTTTCAAATTTAATAACTTAAGTATAACTTTTATTTATTAATTTGGATAAATAACAAACAACTAATTTATTTATAAATAATTAAATCTTGATTAAAAACGGAAAGTGAATAGTACTTTCCCTAATTCGATATATTCGAATTTCAACGTATAATTCTATCTCGAATAATCTCTATTCAATAACTCCTTTTCGAATAAACTATATTCGATAACCCCTTTACTCTATTCGAATAAACTATATTCGATAACTCCTTTTAAATCTATTCGAATAAACTATATTCGATAAATCCTTTTAACTCTATTCGAATAAACTATATTCGATAACTCCTTTTTCTTTGAATCAACTATATTCGATTAACTCTAATTCAAATAACTATATTCGATTAACTCTAATTCAATTAACTTTATTTGATTAACTCTAATTCGATTAACTTTATTCAACTAACTCTATTCGATAACTCTATCGATGAACTCTATTCGATTAACTCTATTGATTAACTTTATTCAATTAACTCTATTCGATTAACTCTATTGATTAACTTTATCGATTAACTCTATTCGATTAACTCTATCGATTAACTTTATCAATTAACTCTATTCGATTAACTCCATCGATTAACTTTATTCAATTAACTCTATTCGATTAACTCTATCGATTAACTTTATCGATTTACTCTATTCGATTAACTCTATCGATTAACTCTATTTATTTTACAAATATTACCTTTTCTATTCAATATCCACTTTGAAATTCGTTTTTATAGAATCATTTGATTTTATATAAATATATTTTATTTTCAACATACACATTGAAAATTCCCATTTTATATTCCAGTATTTTATATGGTATTTAAAATACCAAAGAACAATGATCGATATCAATCAAACACACATAATCAACAAGAGATTATATATCACATCATATATTACAATATATGAAAAATAGTAAAATAAATGTTGAGGAATCCAGTTGGATTCCTTCGACCTATTTCCCTGCATCCACAAATGTTAAACAATATAATAACATTGATTTCATTTCGATATGAAATATTCTGATAAATAGAATCAACATTTGATTAACGATTTATATATATATCGTTATCTATAATTTCAACCAATACATCAGCAATTCAACCAACCAATCAACACACAACAATCAATTATCACTTATCATTACTAGATTATATTTAAAAATATATAAATTGATCGGAGTTAGTGAGATTTACTCACATTGGACGATCATCGTTAAATAACGATAATTGTCGCTTGATTCAGATGGACAATTTATTTTGTTATCAATTGTAACGAGCTCCAATTCACTCCCAGTCAATTCCATTGGGTAGCCCCCGTCCATACGATCCCATCGGATCTTGTTTCGCTGAATTTCGATAACGTATGAAATAATTTTCGCTTTTACAAGTTAATACATATTTAAATAAAACAAGACTTGAATTCTATTTTATGAATTTGTGCCTTAACCTTTTCTTTCTAGTGGCCCACTATCTCACTTGACCCATCGTGAACAGTACATCTCCCTCGAACCCAAGTCGCTCCTCCCGTAATCAGCAGGCCATTGTCGTTTCTTCCCAATGTAACACCCCGTGTATTCTATAACAGTGAAATTCACAAATTAAAGTATAACTAATTTCAAATCAAAGAATTAAGGGAAACGGGATAAGCCATTGCGTTCGTCTCGGAATTCTGCTTGGGATAGAGTCCGAGTTTGCGTAAAACGGACTCCGTATGAAGAAGATATGGCCTCCGGAAGTTTCAGAATTCAGTTTAAAATTCAAAACAGCTCAGAAAAACCAATTCAAAATTCAAAATCGGGTCGGATTGGCCAGGGCGAGAATTTTCCCGCCCAAGGCACCCAGGTCGACTGGGTAGTCGACCAGGGGCTACCCAGGTCGACTGGGTAGTCGACCTGGGTCACCCGTGTCGACTGCCAAGTCGACACGGTGTCGACTGGCGTGTCGACCTTGCCCCTGAGCCAGGTCGAACCCAGCCCCCCTGGCTGGCCTGGTCTGTGCTTGGTCGATTTTCTGAGCCTTTGCTTGTCACTAGGGCTAGGTGTCAGCTCCTGATTGGTCTCTCCTTAAATTGAACGGCTATTATTAAACCAAGCTCCATCGACGGTCCTAATCAACTCACAAACTCTATAAAAAGGACCTAAGACTCACCCTAATTCATACAAACAAAAATGGAGATGAGACCGTCATGCTGCTGAGGAAAGACTAGGAATAGCCGTCAGAAATTGAGAGACAATTCGAAAGCTTAAAGCAACGTCAATTAAATCAAAACAACGCCTACAACAAAGGATAGCATCTCCAAATTCAGAATTCAGATTCCTGAATTGAAGATTCATCATACGTTGTATGTAGAGTGCTATTCCGATGTGAATTAATAATTGTGTTTTGATTTGTGTAAAATGAGAAATGGAATTGTACTTAATTTGTAGTGATAATAATTCATAATTGTACGTTGCTATGATTCTAATTACGAATCGATTTGGGATATTTTGGTATAACGATGTTATGCCTATTGGATATTTGCAAGTAATATGATTCATGTTGAACGTTAACAACTATATGTTTGTGGTAGTTTATTTCAACACCTATTGGATAATTGCAAGTATATGATTTATGTTAACGACTATATGTTTGTGGTAGTTTATTTGGGATTCATGCAAGTATATGATTCACTATTATGCCAACATGATGTACATTTTTTATGATCAGTTTTAGTGTAGTTGGATCCATTTTGGTATTATGATTTATATGAATTTATGTTGGAATTGGCGTCATGATTCAAGTGTAAAACCATACTTTTGTATTAATGACAAAAGCAAGCATCTTTGTGAACTTGTGTTAATCCTATGAACATGACTAGATTACGTTTGGTGTTATGCCTAATTGGAAACATGTTTTAGGCCTATGTTGTTATCAAACTCATATGATAATTTTATGTGACATATAATTAAGTTAGATTTACATTCCAATTGCAAGTTTACATGAATAGATTAAAAACCATGATTCATGTTTAGGTATGTTTATGCCATGATTATGTGAATAGATTAAAACCCATGATTCATGTATAGGTATGTTTATGCCATGATTATATGCTATTACAATGCAAGTTCACAAGTGCCTAATTCATGTTAATTAGATCGTTATGTTGCAAGTTCATGCGTACATACTCCCCTTTTATGTTGCTTAGAATATATAAACACCATGTTTTAAGCCTCCCCTTTTTCATGTGGCTAAGTTGGGTTTAAATGCTAAACCCAACATATGTTATATTGTAGCGAACGTATAAAACGGGGGTAATGACGTTTGGGTTAAAATATAAAACATATGTGTTGGCATGTTTGACGCATGCCAACGACCTTGAAAAACAATTAAGTGGTGTAAATTAATTTTACCCAATAAAGATGAATTTGAATAATGGGCCGCAAATATTTACATATAAAAAGAAAAGAGACAAAATATGTAAATTTAGAAAATACGATGTGTTTAACCCGAGGTTGGATTGAGTTGTCATGTAAACCTGCCCGGAACCGCCCGGCTGTCCAGTAGTCACAACAATACCTATCCAATGTGGGTGGTTAAACACGGAGCCCAATAAAGACCCGAGGTTAGACTGAGTTGTGGCGTAAGACTGCCCGGACCCACCCGGCAACAGGCAGCCACAACAATACCTGTCTAATGTGAGAGGTCGAGGCTTTAATAAGACAATTAAGGCTGAGTCAGGATTGATAGGATTAAGTAAATTGAATTAATACTTAATCAAAATGGAACATGCTAAACTAAACAGACTGATTGGGGGTTAGGTTTACAAAACACTTAACCAACTAAGCATGTTGGCTAGAAATAGAAAACCTAGTAGCGGGGGACCCTTTTCAGCAGTAACCCAACAATGTGTATCAGGATACCCTGAACTAGGCAGGGTAGGGCACGATTACTGGGCTGACTGTAAGAGGTCAAATCGACGGCGGTGGTGCAGCAGTGTAGGTTCTAACGGGGTGCGGGCGTGCACACACTCCGGCGTAGAAAAATAAGGCACTGGGCACTAGTAGTATACCTTTGCATTCTAGAATTGTGTCGGGCCGCCACCATGGGACTTGATACACCCCATGGTGGGACCAGCATAGGTAACTACAACATCGGGGGCCGTAAGACACATGTAACTATGCGAGTAGGAGCCGATCATTTGAAATGGATCACTTCACCCTGATTATGGGGTGCCTGTTGGGAACTAGTTTACAGGGGTGCAGAGATTAATATGGGGTACGATAGTATATTCAACTCTAGACAACATAACTTAGTTTATGGTGCTTTCCCATTTCCAGTTTTATACTTATCATGCCCAATTATTTATTCATAGACTGAATAGTCCTAGACTTACTCGGGCTTTATGTCTGACTCTACTTTTCTTTCGTCTTCTTTTCTTTCGTCCCCCCCCAAGGTCCACAGGGAGGGAATACCGCAGCCTGACCAGTTTTCACATCCAGCTTGAAGAGAAAGAATGTATTGCTTGGATCTCTTTCATTTTGGACTATGGCTTTGGATAGCAATTATGGGGACTTATGCAGTTTACTTATGTTGTTTTTATGCTTCTTTAAGTTATGTAATCAAGACAGTTATAAAAATGTAATGTTTTGGAAGTATAGTAAGACAATTATGGCATGGTTTGTGAAACACGTATTTTGATGAAATAAAAGTTGCTGTTGTTTTCCGCTGTTCAAAAATATGTGTATTTATATCTGTCTTGTGTATCTATGACTTATACTTATAAACCTCCACCAAAATTAGGGCATTCCCTTTGAGAGTGACCCTAACGGAGGTGGGGTGTTTCACCCAATCTCCATTCTCCCGTTTTTCTTCACTAAAATCAAAACTAAATACACCATTCTCCTTCTCTATCAGTCCTCTTTGATTTCCTACCACCCTCACGCAACTTGCACTCCCTACGGGTCATCGAAGTCGATCTTTTCCTTGGTGAAACCTGTAACCGTGTGACATCAACGTTCATGAAACCACCCCAAAATTTCACAAATCCGACAACACGGTGCCATAAACCCAAAACTAACCTTGAATTGAAATCAAAACTCCAATATTTTGATTAAATCCAAACCCTAACTTACGGCTGCCAAAAAAATCAAACGAAAAGGTGTTCGGATGGAACGAGATGCATACCAGTTTGAAGAGGATGACAAGAGGATTTCAAATATAATTCTCTTGAGATTTATAGATTTTTATTTTGGTTTCTTTCATTTTTTTAACATCACACATCTGGTTTTAAGGAAGAAAACAACGACGGATTTTTTTGCTGTTGACCAAAGAATGAGAAAGTTCAGGGTTTAGGGAAATTGGTAGTGGTATATATATAGGAAAAATATTTTATTTTATTTTAAATTGATTATTTAATTCAATTATAATCAACTGCTATTTGTGTTTACCATTTAAAAATTCATACGATCACATACAATTACCAAATTCGACGAAAATGGACAGGCAACTATTGTTCGACATTATGGACTTAACGAAACTGATTTCATCGAATTCCGACTCCGTTTGCTCATACAGCTTTTTTTAACCATCAAAATATC